>JASVEL010013298.1:0-515128 GCA_032618575.1 Nicotiana noctiflora | reverse complement strand
ACCTTGGTTCTGCTTGTTCGTCTATGTTTCAGCTCGGCAACAACTAATTGAAATAAACTGGTCCCTTACTAGCATTAAAATTTATGTTTTTCCTTGATTATTTATATGCTAATACGCATAAATAATACCACACAAACTAAAATGCTTTATAAAGTCAAATTAAAGGAATTATCGCCCAACGAGTTTTAGCCAGTCTCTGATGGTCTGAATATTCTGAATTGTCATTTGCCAATATAAACTACCAATGCCTTCTACGCCTTCAACAATTCTTTTCCTAAATGTTTCCTTGGTATTAAAATTTGGAATAGTCACAACTGGGGCAAGTGCACAAATAGCCGATTTTGGGACCACTATTTAAGCCATAAGCAGAGTGTATACAGGTTTGCTAGTTTAGCCACTTTGAAACCAACTTTATGTTAGGGGTCGGTATCCGTCGGTTTGGTTCGGTTGTGAATTTTATCAGGTTCTTCATATCGGTTATCAGTTTATAAATATACCAAACCGATTATCGAACCGATAAGATATCGATTCGGGTCTCGGTTAGTCGATTATCAATCCTTATCGGTTTAGTTATTGGTTTACCCGATAAGAATAAAAACTATCAAAAAAAGATCATATTTTATTAATGAAATTGTGACCATTAAGAGAAAGGAATTGAATTTTTGCTCTTAAGAGAACAGGGATTAAATTTCAACTTAGAGAACAAAATTTTCTTTGCATTTTGAAAATCCAAATTAAAGATCTCAATTTTCAAAATTATAAGTTAATCGGACCAAGGGATAAGACACAACAATCTAATATTACTAACTATCTCACTGCATGCGGGCATAATTCACTGGAAAATAATAAAACTAATCTTGTAAATACTAAAGAATCAGTGCAACAAAAGAAACAAATAGAAAAAACAAAAATCTGAACAATTAATTCTCTAAAGTTTAAAACTAAAAAATCATACTCGAAAAATTAAAATGAGAAATTCAAAAAAAATTTAAAACTTACTCTAAGGATTAAGGTCAGAATATAAAGAGTAACTACCGAGAGAATTGAGAAAATGAAGCCATAAGGTGGTTTTATATACTTAGAGGGTAAACTTATAATTTTGATAAAGCTTATTGGGTTACGGTTAAATCGTTAATAAAATTGGGCAAACCGAGACCCGATTCAATAACTCATTAGTCAAATAACATTAAACTGTTATCAAACTATTTATCCAATAACCCGATACCGATAATCCAATAGCATTTTATCGGTTCGATTTATCGGTTACCTTTAGGCATACGCGATCGATGTTGCAAAAATCGGCTTCTGAAAAATGGTTGCCTTCGGAATGCTAAGTAGTACTATATCCGCCCTTGCCTTGCTACATATTAAATATTTTGGGAAAAAATGAATATAGCTTAAATAACATGGTCAAACCTGACTACGGGGTGAAGTTAGATGTCACAACAATCTTGTTATAGCATGACTTTTAATATGGGATAATTCAACAACCCTTCACGCCCAAACCTGTAAACTAGAGCGTGGACAATATAAATAGGGAGTTCAATATCGGTAAATAATTGAGATGTCGGCTCTGATACCATGATATATGGACCTTGGGACTAATTCAATCTCAATAATAAGCTTATAAGGTGAGGATTGCCCAAACCATAGCAAGAACCTCAAATCCTATGGATGTGGGACAACTCAATAGATTTGCAAAAGAAGGGAAGGAAAAAATGCAGCTCGGAGAACGAAAAAACGTCTACGACTGGATCAACGACGAACGAAAAAAATTAAATTATTACTTAAGTCGAAAGCTACATTTGTATGGCTTCTTTCTGTATTTCTCTTGTAATAAGCATAATGTATGTTTCAAACTAAGTTGCAAATACACAAAAAATTATTAGAGTTCAACTACAAATTTTTAAATTTTTACTTGTGATTTTCATCTGAAAATTTTTTATTATATAATAAACTCTGAGGATCTTTCATATTAGTCTATTCAATTTTTTACTTCTTTAATTGTATATTATTTATTTAGAATAACCAACTCATTCCTAGGGATTCCAAAAAGAAGAATTATGTTAACTAACCGTCTTGGGAACTTAAATTAACCATTGAATGTATAATATATGTGTAATTCATGTATAATATCTATCACCATATATAATGATTGTATAATTTATGTATACTAGTTAGAAAAAAAAATCGGTCAGTTATTTGGGTAAAGATCCCTTACATTCCATGGTGTGAACTACCGTAATAACAACCAGAAAAAACGAATAACCACAGAAATAGAAAATTGGTGCTTCTAGTGAGATATGAATCGACAACATTGTTGGTCCAAGTAAATGAAGATATTAAACTAGCACTCATTGGATTGATTTGTTTTACAATTCAATAAATTTGGGTAGATACATAAAATGATAAATAAAAAAGAAATTCCTGCTCTAACTGGCCCAAAAGGACATAAGTTGAGCACTACTAAACTAAATGCATTCGAGAATAAATGCCAGACATTATTTTCTACAATCAACTTTGTTACACTTGTGTAAACCTTAAGCTAATTGGAAAGGGTATTTCACTATCAAGATGATAACATATTTCTGCTGTTGCCAGAAAAAGAATTTGATCGTAACGCTCATCTAAAGACCAGGTTGTGACATGTTCTATCGCACGGATATGCACAGTCTATAGCCTTCATACCCGATCGATCAAAGTACCAATCTCCAACTGCAAGCGCAATCGGCTGTATATTGTTCCAATATTCAGGTTAGTACCAATGCTTATACAAAATCTATAGCATAGCAGAAAAAACAAGAAAGAAAGAGCGATAAACGAAGCTATTTAGCGTACCTTGTTATTAATCATGGGAGAATTATCGGAAAACCATGTATCTTGCCTCTCAGATTGGCAGTGGGCGAAGCATGAGTTTATAAACAAACCATTTTGTCTTGCAGCGGCGAATCTTTTAACTGTATTAAGCATATGAATCCTAAAACCTGTTCAACGTGTATTTAGAAACACGTGTGAGCTCACGGTCTTAAATTACTGAAAAATGGTTAACTGCTTGAGCAGGGCTAACCTTGTAGAAAATGAATCTGAGAAGGAGAACATCTTTCATTATTGAGTGTACAATCGTGCCATACGCCATGAGGATCAGCTCCCCGAGGAGCCAAACTTTCCTGAAGCTGTAATACGTGCAGTAGAGCGGATTTTCATCATTTTAAAGTGAGTAGACAACAATGGTAGTGTATCGAAATTAAACTTAAAACTATCTACAAATAGAAGAAGAGCAACAAACATGAAGTTAAGAATTTACCTGCCAGGAATCATAGGCGGCGTTCAGCAGGAAAAGTGGGGTCTTGATGTTGTTGATTAAATTCTCAGGAAAGAAGCACTGCAAATGGGAACATACACAACTTTTATTGTGAAAACAAGAAGCTCTTCAGATACTGGAAAAAAAAAATTAATTGAAAAGGACTTACTGAGGTTGCATCAAGGTGGTTGGTGCACGTTCTTGGTAGCGTCTTATGAAGACCCTGTCACAAAGCAGGAAAATTTCAGCTGAGCAACGCTTGAAGCAAAGGTATACAGCAATTCAGAAGAGACTTTCTGTAACAGATTTTTTTATTTGATGAATCATTTAGGCGGTAAACATTTTTAGAGCGGGACAATGACAAGCTATCTTGCTGAAATTGCTTCGTGAGTCTGATTCTTTTCCCCAATTTCTCCAAGGTTGCATAGACAGGAATTTCATAAAAAATTGATAACAATTTATCTACTGTGAAAATAAATGCTTCAGACATTCACACCATTCGAGTTTCGACAAAGCCTGCTAAAAGTTAACTTGAAGAAATTGACCAATATAGAATATGAGATTGCTCATTACCTGTAACTTAACCACACCTCCAAAGAAATTTCTCAGGGAGCGCCCTCCAGATACATCAACTCTGTAAAAATGACCATTATATCATTTCACTAAATTAACAACAAGAGTCGAAGGGCAGAAATTTTTTAGTTCAAGAAGTATTTGAAGGGTAAAGAATAGGAAATTACGCATCCATAAATAATCCAGCATCACTCAGGCACTTCACTTTAGTACTATGTGGGAGCAAATTGCGGAAGTTGTCACAATGTATTATTGAAGCTAGACCACCAGCAGAACATCCAGCGAGAAGAGCCTAAAAACAAATTCTGATATCACAATATGAACGACTAAAGAAAATGAGATGAGAGGTGAACATTGTGATTGTACCTGCTTGGCATATCGCATTCCTTTTGACATTAACTCGTTCATTGCAGCCTCATATATGCGCTTGCCTCTAAATTGCAATTGTGCAGCCTGGGGAAACGTCAAAAAATTAAACTCAACTATTGCAGACGACCAAATAACCAACAATCTCTTCCTCAAAACTATATAATGCACTATATGCAGTCATATCTCCTAATAACTTCATAGGAAAATGCCTCTCACTCTTTCTCAGTTTTAAATTCGTAATAAATGGAAGCAACAAACTGCTGATGATTAACCTACTGAGGCCATTTGTATTGAAATCATGTTATTTAGTTAAAACAAGAATATATTAATTGTGAAATTCAGCAAAGGGGACACCTCGCGGCAGAGGACCAGATCGAGCAGATGTTTATTTCATTAGCCTCTAGTCAAATTATTCTAAGCATTGCACTAGTCAGATAACAGCAAGAGCTACAAAGCGGCTGTAATCAAATTTGAACAGGAATTCTAGCTTAAGCTTATTTTCATCCTTCAAACAGGACCTATAAATGGTCCCGAAAATTTTCACTATTATCATGTAAGCCTACCTACAAGCAGAACCATAGAAGCGTGTACTGTCTTGACAAAAGGTTTCTATTCTTTAACTATCTCAGCAGAAACATGTAGTATGAGAAAAGCAACATAGAAATGCCAAAAAGTTGAAGAACACTCATCTCTGTTATAATCATACTAACATTGAGCAAAAAGAAAAAGAAAGAAAAAAAGAGCCAAAAAACCACTATCTTCTTTTCCCCGAAAAGAAGAGTATTACTTTTGTAAGTGTCAATTTCCTGCACTGCCACTCTAAATCAAAAGGTGAAGGAATAAGAATACCAGAACATGAAGAATGTGAAGAAGCAAAAAGATTAATTAAAGGCAATATCCAAAAGTGCACAACAGTGAGGAGCCATTATGGTGGTTGCAAATTGAAAAAGTAACATATTCCAACCTTTATTTTTTTTTCATTTACTTTTTCAGACCAACAGCACACTTGCATGATTAGTGCAAACTAAAAAGAGAAATGGGGTTATGATCTTACAAACCTTATTTTCGCTATCTCCTGTAAAGGAAGCACCATCACAGTAGCGAACTTTTACTCTATTCCAGTTATAAAGATCTGCTCACAGAAAACACATCAGTAAGGTAATCTCCACATTATGCTCAATCTCAAAGAAGAAACAGTCGCATAGCAATAACTAAACGAACCTGGATTTTCTTCCGCCTTGTTACTCAAAATCCCAGTAAACGGAATCTGTTTCTCCATGTAATTCGATGATCCTCGTCTTGTCTTTTTACGATAAACACAACTTCTAATATTGTTACACCATCCTCCACCCTGCGGCACAAGAAGTCACTGAGCTTTAGAATCTGTAGCAATAATAGAAAAACCAAAGCTGGAATATATTTTTTTCAAAAGCGTCACGCCTACAGTTCCATTCCCCACACGTTAGTAAAGTATACCAGAGAGGAAAGAAGTCAAATTCTGTAATCATGTTAAAAGGCTGGCAATAACTACCTAACATCAACATCAGAAACAACTTGTCTCCAACATCTATTTGAACAACAGAAGCACTCTGCTACTGACAAGCACCAATGAACATAAACAAAATTTGAAAAAAAAAAAATGAAGAATTAACCCAGATAGCCGCTCACCTAACCGCTTAAACTAAAAAAAGATGTTGGAAGGGCATATATGCACAATTTATGTATTATGTGTGTATAATCAACGTATATAACTTATGTATATGGCTAGAAAAAGTAAACAATGAATATAGACGGTTATTTGTAACAAATATCAAAAGAAACTGAAACTCAATACCAGTAAAACTGATTAATTAATAAAGACACCAGAAAAGACAACATAGACATGCAATTCAAAAGTAGACTACTCTGAGACAATTAAATTAGCATTAAAAGATGAGTAACTGAAACTGTGTAATTCAATCAATGAAGGAGTTATTAGCACACCTCCAATTCAACGAGCCAACTGTTTGCCCCAGAACCATAACCTCGATGGATGTGGTAACCTGGTAGTGTTCCATCCAAACACACTGTACAAAAGGTAAAAAATATGAAAGTCAAAAAACATCAAAATCACTTTTCTAGAAAAATCTTATATGGCAAGAACTTATTAAGGCTAACTAATAATTAAAGCTGAGCTAAGCTAATTAGCCAGAGGGAGAAAGTTCAGCAAATCTCTTAATCAACCACTTGGCCTTTTCATACACACAGAAATTAGAGAGTAAGACTAAACTTGTCAAGTTGTTGATAAGGGTCAATTTAACTAATTTTGTAAGTTAAATCAGACTAGATTAGTACTATATTATTTTATTCACATATTCAGAAGCTACACAATAGTAATACTAGTACATATATCAGAATGGTGAAAAATATATGTTAGGATGCTGACCAATTCACCTAATTTCAATCATAAGAAGCAAAAAGTGTAAGACATTTGGTGACACAGGGATTATAAAAAAAGAAGCACAAGTAACAAAACAAAAGATAAAAACAAAGAGCAGCTGGCGGAGATGTCAAATCGCCCCTTATAGAAAATTGCAGAAGCTGTGATAATAAAACATAAATTAGAATAATTGCGAGGAAATCTAAGGCAAGATCTCTACTGGGTTGTTGCAAAATACTCTAATCAAATGGGAAGTAAGAGGCAATCCTATAGTCCAAAAGGCAAGAAACTGAAATAGAAAAACTATTACTAGTAAAACATATCCAGATCAAAGAAACAATTTTTCAGGGCAAAAATTAACAATGAGAAAAAAATATTGAACTGGCATTAGAAAATTAATATGTAGAAGAAAAGAGAATGTGATATAGTGAGCTAACCAGCTCCTCTGGCACCAGCACCATGAATGAGTGTAAGACCAACCATAAGAGGAGTTGGACCACCAGCTGCAGCAGCTTCATATACAGACTCCAAGAATACCCCTTCGGTTTTATTGAAAAAGAATTCTTCAAATTCATAAGAATCTACTAATTTGCTAAGCACAAAAATAATACCCAAAAACCACATGAAAACCTTCGCCATGGCTCTCACTTTCAAGCTCTCTCTGCTGTCACCACACAAATCTTGGGGACTAGAGAGAGCAAGAAAGAAAAAATAATGGAACTGACTAATAGTGATGGAGTAAGTATTGAAAATGTAAAGGTTTTGTTTTTATAATTGGAGGTAATCGTTTATCTTTATGTGATTTAACGCGGAAAACAGGCAACAAATGTAAACATTTGTCTCTCGGACAGAGATTTTCTGAATCTTGGTTTAAAAACAATGTGGAGGTGGGGGTGAGGGGGGGGAGGGGGAGGTTGCGTAAGAGGGAGGAGGGTTAAATTCAAAAAATAAAGTACTATCTATGTAAATGTCATGGGGAATGAAGTGTGTTCTTGCCCGCAATTTAAAGAATTTTCTTCTTTTATATAGAGAGATTTTACTATATTCAAACTTTGTAATTATTGCAAGCATTTAATATATAATACTCAATTAAAGTGGTAATTAATTTTATAAAAATGCAAAGGTTAATTTTGATGCCATAAGTACTAAAGACGCACACGCATAGAATCTTAAAAAAAGTATGCCAAAGCAATTTGATGGTGAAAAGAGTACTATATGACCTCTTTGCATGTTGAATTGGGAAACCGTGGGATAAATAATTATCCTAATTTGATGGTTAATTAGTGTGAATGTAAATATTTCTCCAACAAAATCATGTATTAAGCAGTCGTACAACAAAAATTTCTTCAAGGCATTAAACAATGTAAAAATATTTAATATTTTTGAATCACCTTTGACACTAGTAGTAGCTTTCTTATAATTTCACGACATCCACGTATAAACACAGAAAATAATTTGTAGATTTCGGATCTATGAATTATCTTAGTTATGCGTGGCTCCACCACTAATATATCTAGGTATCATTATGGAGGTAATATTTTTTTTTTTTTTTTGGTGGGGCGGGTGGGGGGAGCTAACTAATTAACCTCTTTTCGTTTGAAAAATTGTAGTGTGTAATTTGGTTAATCGGTCGAGGAAACAAAAAACTGATTAATTGTTCATTTAGTTTTCGTAGAAAAATTCTCTTTGATTAACAAAAAAAATATAGTGAACGAATTAATTAAAATTTCCATGATTTTACTTATTACAAACTGATTATGTGGAATGAGAAGTGGTTTTTACATCTAAGCTCCTTGTAATGTTTCTGTTAGTAACGAATTAGTCTTTTCTGACCCCCCCCCCCTCCTCCAAAAAAAGGGGAGGGCGGAGGGGGGGGTTTGAATAAAGTACATCAAAATTTCTCATTTAAGAATTGCAGCAAGAAATCAATTAAAATAAATTATGTACTAATGAAATTAATTATATATGATAACGCTTATGATCCTTATTTAATTAGTGCATGCGTTTTTAAGAATTAGAATTACTTATTACGCAAAAGATTTTAGAGGGAACAATCCAAAAACCAAATAAAAGAGTATGGATTTTGGTTAAAATTAGCAAATAGGAATTTTTATATTCATATGCAATATAGAAAACTATATTACCCTCAATATTTGAAGTTTGATATAATTATATTTAGTATATCTAATTACCAATTATATATCATTAGTAGTTTTTAAGGGTATTAATTACACTCATAGTTTTATGGTACCGTATATTCCTTCTAATATCACTCCCCCGCGTTTCTCTCTCCAATTCTCACACTTTCACCCATGTTTCCCTCCCACACCCATGATTTCTGTATCAAAATTTCATTCTTTCTTCCATACCCAAGGCACTGTCGGCACCTCTACAATCTTGTCCCAATATTTTTGTGCCCGGGGAAGATGAGCACAAGCTTGGTCGATTTGATGGTTATGATTTCGGGTTCCTTCAGTAATATAAGAGGAAAGGAAAAGAGAGCAGTAATTCCACCATTGACAACCATTAAAAAGCTTTGAATCTTTGAATTCAAATTTGAGTTTTCAAAAATCATTATTTGTTTGGATTGAGTGTTGTTATAAATAATTAAAAATATCGTTTGGAGTTTATATTTCAATTTTTGAGGGGTTTTGGTGAAGACATGACACACATTATATTGCAACAATTATAAAAAAATTATAGACTGTTGTTTATTTATTTTTGATCTTTTGTGCTTTTGTGTTAAAAGTTTTGACATGAACTTGTTATTCCACTACGTCTGTTTTGGAGCTAACTTGTGCAAAGGAGAAGATATTTTTTTAAGTTATATATATTATTATACCTTTAAATTCAAGAAAGTGTGGTTGTATTGTATTTAAAGAGGCGTGAATTTGTAGAATAAGTTGAATGTGAGGAATGAGTCAAATAAGACTCACAATAGCTTGTATTCTACATTTATTCTACAATAAAATTGCATATCATTTGAAAAATTAATATGAAAATATAGAATTTTAATGTTTCTACAAATTTTCTACAAATTGTTCATAACAAAATTTATCTTTATTTTCATGCATGTTTGTCTAGAACGCTAAAGTTACTTGATATACCAACATCTGCCGTTATAGAGGAATACAACTTATCTATAATTTTCTACAACTTTCACACGTTATTTTTACCGAGTGAAAATATAACTACAATAACATAAAACTTACATTTAAATTCTATACAATATGTCTTTTGTATTTTGTGTATCTGATTTATGCATAGTAAAAATAATTTTCATACAACTAATTAATTATATATTATATAATTTATCTACAATTTTCATACATTATTTCTACTAAGTTATATACAACTACAATATAATACCACTTAAATATAATTTTTATACAATGTTGTTCAACTTTCATACAATAGTTAAATGCATAAAAGAAAAATAAATAAACAACAGATTACAATTTCTGCAATATAATGTATGTCATGTCTTCTTTTTCTTCTTCTTCAAGTTTCAATCCGAAATTCAGCCAAAACAAAGTCTAATCTCCACCAAAATTCCTAAAAATTGAGATATAAGTCCAAATCATATTCTCAATTATTTGCAACAACACCCAATCCAAATAAATAATAATTTTTGAAAACCCAAATTTGAATTCAAAGTTTTTTAATGGCTGTCAATGGTGGAATTGTTGCTCTCTTTTCCTTTGATCTGTATTACTAAAATTTGGATATAATTGCGTTTGATGTAGAAGAATTGTAGAAGATTTAGTCATTTTTTATTTGTGAAATCAGAAAAAAAGTTTGAAACACGGTGTATCGAAAAAGCAAATATGCTAAATTTGAAATGAAACTGACGAAGAAGATTAATATGCGTGATTTGCATTGTGGAAGATCTAGAAAAATATTTAATCTCACAATTTTAGCGCGCTTAAATAAAGAAGCCTACAGCTACAATGATTTCTTATTTAATAATGATTCCTTATTTAATGCATTGTCTATATTTTATAGAAATATTATTAGCATGACCGGTTGTATATAAACTATGAACATATTTGGTATATAGTTTCCTGGTATATGAACGAAAATTTTCTAATTAAATACGTACGTTGGAATAAAAGATAAATTAACTAAGGAGAATGAAAACACTCAATACACTTCCTGAAAAGGTGAAAATGTTAGATATGCAACTATCAAATCTTAGTGCATGCATAACTAATTAATTAACAATTTATTATTTCTATATGGATAGTAGTAAATAAATTTGGCAATGCTAGGCACATATTCATCAGGTAATATTTAATGTTCACTTGCAAATTAGAAAGGTTTATTCAAATCATTCCATACAAATAATGGCGGCCATTTTATACCAGTAATTAGTTCTAATTATCTTGTGGAAGATAATCAAATTACAAGATCTGTAATCTTTAAAGTGAATTGAAAACTATAATCAACTACTAAAAATAAGTACCCATATTAACCATTCATATTATATTTCAATCCTAATGTGAAAATAAAAATTAATCACCTAAAGTTTATAATCCAAACACGCCCTAAGCAGTAAACAGAAAACTAAAAAGCGCGTGATATCCACTCTGTTAGTTGAAGACAGCTATTCGGGGCAGTCTAAATGCATTTCTGCGGAAAGATATAGTACGTTGATCCTTCTGATTGACGGTCTGATGGAATCATGGCCGTTGAATTAATTGATATGTTTAAAGCACGGGTCCCATATGAGGGGGTTTGTCTGTTCTAATTGTATGTCGAATGTGCGGTCATCGTGTTCTACGGAGACCGGTGATCGCGCCAAATCCACAGGTTATCAATTCTCTCTTTTTTCGTATTTAATAAATTGTTTTGCTTTTCCCTTTTCCTTTTTCATTTTATAGAGGGTCAGAGGGAATTGGAAAATGAGAATATTTTCATTAAGGTTAAGTGCATGGCATGCGTCAGAGGTCAAAGCAGGTATTGGTCAATATCATGATCATTGTCACGGTAAAAAAATATAATACTATTACATACTACTTCCGATGAACTATTCCACACAACAAGAAATATAAATTTGAAGAGTCTCAAAATTCTATGGCAAACTGCATTTAATGTGGATTCTTACTCTCGATTGATATAATCTCAGACCAAACCAATAGGGGTGTGCATTCGAATTGATTTATTGATAAATCAAATCAATTATTTGTTATCGAAATCGAAATTGAAACATTATTGAAACGATAACGATAAGCATATGTACAAATCAATAATCGATAAGTAATTATCGACAAAAATCAAAATCGAATCGATAAATCAAATGCACACCCCTAGAGTGTAGACACTTATAAAATAAATAGTTACCTATTTGTGTAGATTAATATAACATACAGGATGTATATATATTATGCTACCATTTTGAAAGCAGCTATACAATATCATTTTCCCTAATCTATACCCTTTCCTTTACTCTAAGTCCCCTACCCTCTTATTTTCCCTACCATATTTAAGGAATGATCATACTTAAAGATTAAGGGAATGAAGTTCAAATTAGTAGAAAACAGAATTAGCCGTATTGATGTATTTTATTTTGCTTTGTTTTTCTATACCGTTGGAGTGTTGGTGGCATACATTTGATCTCTTACTTTAGTTTTGTTGCATGTGCTTTTTGACACAATTTTTATGTTATAAATGGTGTTCATCTTATTTTAGCTTCTTTTTGTCCATACTAGTTATGCGCGTTTATAGCGATATACTTTCCGTGCAATCCCCCAAATTTTCTTATTGGTGTAATCGATAACCGAATCGATAAGCCCCCAAAATCGATAATTCGAAATCGAAAAAATCGAAACTTTATTAAAACGATAACGATAAGCATATGTACAAATCGATAATCAATAAGTAATTATCGATAAGGGCCAAAATCGAATCGACAAATCGAATACACACCCCTATAAACCAGCTAGGGGTGGCAATTTGAGGTCCAACCCATCTAACCCGCCCAATTAGCCTAGAGATTAATGGGTTGGGCTATAACCATTTTAGCTTATGGGTCAATTTGGGTTGAGCCCAAGTTAACCCATTATTTTTTATAGCCCATTCTGACCCATTTAACAGCCCAAATATAACCCAAGAAACTCACCCAAAACAAAGTATCTCAACCTAACTTATTTAGAAATTTACTTAGTTGCTCCAATTTTTTTTTTTGTATTTTAAATTTTCTGTTCTTTTGTTTTTCTACGACACTCACTCATCCACCCCACCACATCCCACCCAACCCCTACACCCCCACCCCGCGCAAAACCCCTATAAATAATAATTTTTTTGTTGTACTTTTGATTTTTAATTATTTTATTTTCTATATCACCCATCCTACCCATACCCTCCCCCCAATACCCCTACCCCAGTGCAAACCCCTTAAAATTTTTTTACTTTTTATTTTTATTTTTATTTTTAGATTTCTATTTTTTGTTTTTCATATTTTCTGCCATCCCACCTCACCACACCATAACCCCCATCTAACCCCCTCCCCAGCGCGAACCCCCTAAAAAATTTTATTTTTTATTTTTATTTTTAAATTTCTATTTTTTATTTTTTAATTTTTCTACCACCCCACCATACCCTTTATCCCCCTACCCCTCCCCCGCCATGCAAAATCCCTAAAAATTCATTTTTTTGTTGTATTTTTAATTTTCTATTATTTTATTTTTCTACACCTTCTACCCCTATCCCTCCCATGCCCCCTCCCCCTCACCCCCACCCCGGGCGCAAACCCCTTAAAAAATTGTATGCAAGATGAGCATGATTTTAAAATATGGGTCATGTTGGGCGGGTTGAGTTATGACTCATTGTTTAGCCCATCTTGACCCAACCCATCTTAACCCAAATCCACTTTGGGCTGGGTTGGGCAATGACCCATTTTTGACTAACCCATCTTGACCCGCCCAAATTCAGCCCAACCCGCCCATTTGCCACCCCTAAAACCAGCCAACCCTATGATTATGTCAACTCGTATTTCTTCTTTCCTCTACAATTCCACCAAATTTAATTAGTAAGCTTCTAGCGAATAAAAATTAAAATATTCAAAACTCAAATAGATAAAAGTTAAAAGAACGTATCGTAGTAACTGAAGTTACATTTTTCTCTAATTTTTCTATCTTTTAAGCAATCCTTTTTTGTCCTTTTTGTTGAATGAAAATCTCAAAAGACACAGAATCAGTTACTTAAATTTGTCAATAACTTTAAGAACAAAGCTAAAAAAAAAAAAGGGATAAAGTGGTAGAAATAGACTTACGAAAAGACAATGCAAAAGGGGACAATATGGTCATAAGAGAGATGCTTATTAAGTAGAGGTGATATAATCAAAGGTTGGACTATGAAACCAGACTTATCACTTCAAAACAAATCTCACATAATTTCAAAACAAACTACACCTTACAAAATCATGTTACATCATTCCTCAAATTTAAGTGCAAAAGTGGTATATTCATGTCACTTTCAAATTCTGTTATCTCAAGTTGCAGAAAACTTTTGAACTATGTTTCAATTAGGATTGTAAACCAAACCAATTATTCACTAGTCGATAGACTTCAGTAATATTCAAAATAGGAAAAGAGGGGTCAGGATCATTTGATGTCTCGATCAAATCAATTTTAAATTCAAGAAAATAATCGATTTTTCATCTTTTCGAGCTTGGCTCTAATAAGTAATTGGTGTATTAATTCATTTTAACATGTCAAAATTTTTTATAATAATCTCGTTTATTCCGATATTAATTATAACAAATTATTATTATATAGGACATGTATTATTAATGGCGGAACTACGTTCATAGGTCTAGGTGCTAAGCACCCATTACATTTGGAGTACTATGCTATTTATTAATATAAAGAAATTAATTATGCACACAAATTTATTGTTGAGCACTCATTTCTCTTCATGAACCTCAAATTAAAAGTCGTCAAGCACCCATAATTTATAAATTTTGAATCCGCCGTTGTATAGTATAACATAGCATAAAATCAATTCCACATGTTTGACTATATATATCCAATGTAATTTTCTCTCGAACTCCCTTCCGTCAACCTAGCTCCGCTCATGTATAAAGGGGCCAGTTTCAACACGGATTAATCCGAGAGCAAAAAATATATATATTCAGAGCTAAGCGATCCAACCCCTCAATTAGAAAACTTGAAAGAAAATTGAAAGGTTGGAGTACAGATCATCTGATTTGTCTAATACTAAAATACCATGCACCAAAATAGCCAGCTACTATAACATGGAAGAAGAGGTACATGTACAATTGAGGTCTGAGATATGGGTATTTTGGATCTGTATTTTGCGACAGCTGCTTCTCTCGTGGGCTTCCATATGCCAAAGTGAATCAAATCCTAAAGTTCACATTAGAAGCAGATGGAATGAAAATTAATTTAATGATAAAAAGATTTGTCTTTGTATTCAAAGAAAAATACAATAAGAAGTAGAGATCCATACGCAACGCAACCCTATTTATCGTGGCAAATAATGTCTTCTTCCGAGTTTTCTATATTTGAGGCTGCGTGATGCATTTGAGTTTGCAACTCTCTACTTCTCATGAATTAATTCATGTTTTGACATAAATCGATAAAACTCTAATTAAAAGGGACAAGGGAACTTCATTTTTCCTTCATGGCATCATTGTTTGTAGTATTTTCTTGTCTTTAGAGACATTAAATAAATTTTGTTGTAGTATTCGCTCTTTTTGGTCAATATGCACGTACGCTTCGAAAAATTAAAAAAGAAGATTGCATGCAGCAAGAAATTATGACATCTCTTAATATTTTGAGGAGTGTTAATCACAACTTTTGTTTCAATTATGGGGTATCCCAACCCAAAGGAGAAGATCAGTGATTATTTTTTAGTCTATTCAAGTTTCCTAAAGGATTATTATTGATAATAACATTATTCATTACAATGAGATGTTATACGACGGATCAAATTTGCAAGTTGGCAAATGTGATGGTCTTACGGTACTTCTAAGTCTCTCATCACCCCCCCCCCCCCAACCCTGCCTTTATGTATTTTTTTTCGTATGAGTTGATAATCTTTCTCTATGTTTTTAGGAAATCTGAGGTTTCCTTTAATTTAAGTAGTTGTTAATAAAGGGTTTCTTGGTATGTTCTTGAGCAATTCTCACATTATAACTTTATAGGGTCGAATTTGATCAATCCCATAATCTTCATACTGGCACAATATGTCGTACGGACAAAAGTCGGCCCCGAAGGGCGAGTCAAGGATAATTAGGGGGACGACCATACGATTATGTCGGCCCCTCTGCAGCGTGTGCTTTACCTTTATCTCGTATTTTTTCTTTATATTTGGTATACGGTGAGAGGGAAACGACTCCGCTATATAATAAGGAGGGTTTCCAGTTGTATAAAAGGAAAGATGATATTTGATCAATAAAAATCTCTCTCTCGATCCAACTCTCTCTCTCTCTCTCTCTCTCTTTCTATATCTGAGTTACTCTCTCGCTGATGAATTTATATTTTTTATCTCTCTAATATCTTCATGTTATACTGTTCTTTAACCCCTCTAATTACCAGCGACAAAGGGCGAGTTATACTCTAGAGTTGATTATTTCCGATTACGATTTACTCCTTTTCATACATTTGATTGATTTGCTTAAATATCATTCGATAACATCTTAAGTCAAACAATAACCTATCATTTGGGGTTGAGTTAGAGTGTTAGACCAAAGTTCATTTTCGATATCATGGTAACTGCGCGAGATTTACCAATATTCAGTAAGGTTTAGTTCGGCTTAACATCCATTTTCTTTAGAAAAATTACAAGAAAATACACATGACTTCACACAATAATAAAAAATTGCCCATATTTTTAAGTTTCACCCCACCTAGCCCATATTGTTCATATTTTGAAAGCACTTGCAAATTCAAAATTTGTGTTCTTACAACCATTGCTTCTAAAACTTATGGAGTTAATTCTTTGTTCTCACAACCATTGCTTTCTCTCTTTTCTTCTCACATCTTCTACATATGATTCAAGTGGCCGTGTATTTTTTGCTTATCCTCCTATGTCACCTGCTTGCAATATAAGAAAATTGAAGAGTAGAAGTTCACCATTGAATACCATTCAAAGCTTTGATTTTTAATTTTTTTTTTAATTTGTTAGTTGTTTGGATTGGATGTTGTTCCAATTGATTGAAAATATCAAAAAGAGTTCAAAATTGAAATTGAAAGTGATTTGGATTAGATTTGGGAAAGATTTAAGTTAAATTTCAGAAAAAACGCAAGGAAGAAGACGGAGTAAGATTTTTGTATAATTATGTATAATCTTGTATAATAGTGTATATGTGTGTATAAATACACATTATACACTGTTATACACTTTTATACATCTTTATACAAGCGTTTGTAGACGAACTTCTTTCACGATTTTCAGTTGTAATTTTTGTTCAAAACGAGTCCAAATCTCCATTAAATGACTTCAAATTTTATATACAACCTCCTTATACTATTTCAAACAAGTCTAAATGATACCCACTCCAAATTTCTCATAAAATTAAATTCGGAATTTAAACCCACATATTTAAGCTTGTTAAAAATCTAATTTTCACCACCCAAATGAATTTAGTTTATTAAATTAATATTTGAGTCACAATTACTATTCGAAAATTAATTTAAAAGTTTGAGGAATCTATTTTAAAAGTTAAATAGTGATTCCGAGAACCTATTAGAGTTGGATGTTGAATCTTAGCATATTATTTTTGGGTTAGTTAGTTGCAAATTGAAATATGAGCTATAAAATTGAAAAGTATGGAGCTCAATTGTCCTAAAATGAAACTTTCCCTTTTCTTTATCATACTTGATAGTTGTTTGTTTCTGAAATCTGCCTTACGTATTTATGATTTATTTACTGCCATTATATAGAATAATGGTGGACAACAGTTGAATTTTATTGACTCCTTAATGGAAAAGTTTCCTAAAACGTAACACGTCTTTTCTTTTTTATAACAATGTTATTAGGTAATATTGTCCACTAATTAAATCTTCATGTATATAGTATTATAAAAGCTAGAACTTAAATATATAATCATATACCTTAATGCTGTAATTTTAATATGACATATAGTGATCGTAGTTTCTCTATTTTGTTTTTTAAATTCATTTCTCAAAAAATCCTTCAGGGTGGAGTTGGACCTTAATTTATATAGAAAGGAAAAATATATAGAAGACGAGATAGCCTCTGGTGCAATTGAACATTAGTACAAGGTGAATCAGAGTTGTAGCCATCGGATAGCGACCCCGTCTCTGCAATAATCCATTTTATATTTCTAGAACTTTATATATACATTTATATATCTCATGTCCTGTCTAGATCAAGTCCCTTATTTTTGGAATATACCAAGATTAATAATGGCCTACTATATATTACCTTGCCTTTTCTAAGTTTCTTTTTGGCAAAATTAACCACGGTAAATGAAAAATGTTTGAGATTTTCGATATCCCAATACCTCACCTAACCTAAAATAGAAGTAACTAATATCATGAAAAAGGAGAAAAATATCAAACACAAAGCTCCATTCACGCCATCTCATCTCTAGGTCAACAACAGTTCAATTCATCCCTACAAAATTGTAACACTTTCCAACTTTATTTCAACAACAATTCAATAAAGTCGGGCAAGCAGTTCAACAATCAACATAACCAATCTATATTAGTGTACGTGGGCATAATAACTATCATATATAACTCTTGAATCTTGATGAGTGTTTGGGAGATCAGCTGTGTAAGAAAAAAATCTGCCGACAAAACGAGAAAATCATGACCCCTTTATTTCCTTGGAGAAAAGCTGTAGAGATCGATAGAATACAAAGTCTTTGTCTTTTCCTAAAGTGCCTACAAACTTTTGAGTTGTGTACCACCTTTATCCGTATTTCTACTTTCGTCACTCTCCTTGAACTTTCTACTACTATCAGTTTCCAACAATTACATAATACTACTTCCTATGTTTCATTTCATGGCAATCTTTCCTTTTTATTTTTTTAAAAAAGGAGTGAGTAGTACTCCCTTCGGTTAAGTGATCAATTTACTTTTAGCACGTCCATTAAGAAAATATTAAATTCTTTACAAAAATTCTTACTATGACTAAACTAACCCTAATTAAACATTTAATGTGAGAAGTAAAAAAAAATTTAGGTTTATTTTGTAAAAACAAATTGAATTCTTTCGTGATTACATAAGACACTTATTTTAAACTAAAAAAAAATTGGTCACTTATTATGAACAGGAGGGAATACAATTTGATCAACTACATAAATTAAAGACTCTAGATGAATAATATCACCCCCACCCCTCCCCATTAGTTCTCCCGCTTTTACTCATACATGACTCTTCTCGTTGTCGTCTAGGAATTTTCCCTTATAATAGGGCTCACGATTCCGCCACTTAAGAATAACTTATAACATGGTGATACAACTCATTCGCTTCAAACAAGATAAGCGAGTGAAACTCTATTTTAGCTTGGACAATAGTGCCAAAAATGGTGCCTAATTCTGCAATTATGCAGACCAAAATGCATATCCAAATATTTTGTGGTGTTATAATTTTAAATATTTTAAAATACGGCTAAAATGGGCTCTCATGCCGTTTCCTTGACTCACATAAAGCGTCGAATTACTTCGACTAATACTAATGGCATCCGAATACACCAATGGCATCAACATTGAAACAGCGGAGAACGAGAAATTAATTACGATAAAGTATGAAGACGTCCATACATATAAAAATATGGTCACGCGTTATTATGTACTAGATAATGGCTGCAAAATAATTATTCTCCAATTAGGCAGCTGAGATTCAAAATCTAAGATACAAAATTAGCAAACAACAGCTGTTAATTAGCTAATCAACATGTGATCAACCATGAAAAACCAATAAAGGAACATGATTCGGTTTACCAATGACCATATTGTGGTGGTTTTGGTCGCGTGAGATTAATTAAAA
This sequence comes from Nicotiana noctiflora, assembly GCA_032618575.1. Taxonomy (NCBI): domain Eukaryota; kingdom Viridiplantae; phylum Streptophyta; class Magnoliopsida; order Solanales; family Solanaceae; genus Nicotiana; species Nicotiana noctiflora. Next base: position 495,480 of record JASVEL010013298.1, on the reverse strand, counting down.
GAAGGAGGTGCCTCAACTCTCATCCCATAAAGTGTTAATATAGTGGGGAACACACGTGAGGTTTAGGTCCCATGGATCACATGTACAGCTGCAGCTGGGTCGATTACCATGGAGTTTTCGTTTGAATTTTTTGGTGTTCTTTGTTTTGTGTTCAATTCAAGCTTGTTTGATATCTTCCTTAGTGCTGCAGTGATAGGAGAAAATCAATTAAATAATGGGTTCAACTAAACTTAAAATTTCAATACAAAGCATAAAACTATAGGTAAAAGTTATTAGAACATTAAAAAATATTTAGTTTTGAAGCATAATTTCAAAAGTTTAACTAGGTCAGTGGCAAGAACTTAAATATTAAACCCACAAATTTTATATTTTGAATCCGCTTAAGTTATTTTTTCCTATGTGTGTGTGACCCAATAGGTTTAAGGTCCATAACTAATATTTAAAATGATCAAATCTCATCCGTCCGATCGGTTACTTGAACCTGAGGTCAAAGCTTAGCTGATGCGTCATTATCTCTGGTGGGATACCTATCATGTCATGGGACCAAGCAAAGCGATCTATGTTATCAATAAGAAATTGAATAAGCTTTTTCCTTAGTTCAGGGGTTAATCCCGTTCCCGGGCATAACTTTCACTCGGGAAGGTACTCGACTAATATAAACTATGCCAGCTCTTCGACTATTGATTTGATAGTGTCCGAATATTTGGGAACAATAAAAGATCGAGGAGTCAGAAAATCCTCTTCCTTTTCTTCTATCACGTGCTTCCTCGATTCGGTCGGGGTTGGTGGCTGTGATTGATATTTGGCTTCTTCTTTACCTTTGATGCTCGACCTTGTCGATATCGATGTTACCTTATCAACCGCAAACATTTCCTTTGCAACATGTTATTCCCCGTATACTATTTTTACACCATCTGTCGTCGAGAATTTATCATTTGGTGGAGAGTCGAGGGGACTGCCCTCATGTTATGGATCCAAGGGCTTCCGAATAGGGCAATGTACCTCATGTCGCCCTCGATCACGTAGAATTTGGTATATTGAATGGTTCCAGCCACGTTCACCAACAAAATAATCTCCCCTTTAGTTGTTTCATGGGCCATATTAAATCTATTTAAGACCCGAGATGCAGGCACAATTTGATCATGTAGGCTGAGCTGCTCCACGACCCTTGATGGGATGATATTCGCCGAGCTACGTGGATCCATTAAAATATGCTTAACTTGAACTTTATTTAATAAGATAGAAATTACTAAAGTGTCATTGTGGATGAGTTTGCCTTTTGCTTCTTCGTTGCTGAATGATAAGGATCCTTCGGGAACATAATCTCGGATTCATTTCTCCCTGGTGATTGATACCTTAGTTCGTTTAAATATGGGTCCTTGTGGAAAGTCGACCCCACCAATGATCATATGAATGACATGTTGGGATTCCTATTGTTTTTTTTTTCATGTTGGCGTCCCATTATCTAAAATGATACTTAGCTCGATTACTGAGGAACTCTCGAAGGTGGCCCTCATTGAATAGACGGGCTACCTCATCTCTTAGTTGCCTGCAATCCTCGGTCTTGTGACCATGCGTGCCATGATACTTGCACATTAAATTTGGATTTCTTTGGGAAGGATCGGTCTGTATGGTCCAGGGCCATCTAGTATCTTTGATCTTTCTGATTGTCGATATGATGCCTGATGCGTTGACACTGAAGTTATATTCCGATAATAGAGGTTCCTCTGTGGGATCAGCATGCTTATCAAAACAACTTTACGTATAAGTCCCTGGGAATTCTATCCTCGGTCACTTATTCGATCACTCCGAGCGGAATTGCGCCCTGAACCATTGTTTCTTCAATCTGCGATATATGATCGATATCGTTCTTTGTTCGACCTTGGCTTCCCGTCGATGTCCCTTTGTGTTTTAATTGCCGACCTATTTGGATGTACTGAACCAGAAGGAGCTCTTAATTGGTCGTCCTCGACACTGATCTTCGATTGATATCAATTGTGCTCATCTGCCGAAGTTACACTTGGATACTCAACCAATTATGTTCAACTGTCATGATGCTATTGAACTCCACTCATTCAACCCTTGGGTGAAAGCTTGAACGGCCCAATAATCTATAATCGGCGTCAACTCCATATGTTCCATTTGAAATTGGGATACGAAGTCCATCGACATTTTGTCTTATCTTGAAAAGGTCTAATTTTCTTGTTGGTAACACTATGTCCCCAGCGTGTGCCTTTACGGAAGAATATGCTAACATGGAAAATGAGTCGATGTAATTCGGTGGCAGGTTGTGATACCAAATTATTGCTCCCTTTGATAAATTTTCCCCAATTGTTTTTCAACAAAACGGACTCAATCTCACCATCTTCTAAGTCATTTCTCTTTATTTCACATGTATACGAAGTGATGTAATTATTAGTATCGGTGGTCCCATTGTATTTAGGTATATCGACATATAGAACTTCATAGGAATGGGCTTCGGAGCCGCACTTTAAGGAATAGACTTCTGCACGAAATTTTTCGAATCCAAACCCTTTAGGACCGGGGGTGCCCCAGTATCTGATCAACTCGGGAGTTGTATGTTTTCACTTTTTTATCATTATATTTAATTTTTTTCTCTCTTGGCTCAATTCTTTTGGTGAGCTCCTCGGGTATTTTCATTATTGCAGGATCAGTCCTTGATTCGCTACCATTCGACCTTTTTAGCACTAGCTCAGTACAACATTTCTGGCTCTACCTCACTTGGAGTCCTATGTTGATTCTACAACTGAGTGATAGTAGATTGCTGAGCCTGTAGCATCTCGAATATCACCTGGAGACTAACTCTTCCATCTCCTCTGCCCTGTGTACCTTGACCATAGATCGGCATTCCTTGCGTACACTCCCTTCGAGGTCCGCACCTAGGTTTGTATTTAGAGCAACATGTGAAATGATATTGATTGGATCGACAACCGCTTCTCCCCCGAGATTAGTGGTGGCACCCCGAATCCTAGAGCAATTACATTGTTATTTTCCTCGTGAAATCCGAGACCATCGTCTCCATGTACGGGTGCGCTTTGTGAGTTTGACATACTTTAATCCCGAGAGCAAAAATACTTGACAAGAACAAGTGTAAAATAACGTGTGTTATCAGAATCAGCATTGAAATAATCACTATTATCCTTAGCCCCACGGTGGGCGCCGAACAGTTTACCCTAAAATTCGAGTAACAAATAAAGTTATATTGTGGTTTCATTGATATGTGATTTAATCCAATGCCAATTGATAAACAGGGAATTAAATAGATAAATTAGAGAATAAAATAGATCAAACTGGTATACAAGCCAAATCTCGACCTCGACCTATGGTAGTCTCGAGGTGTGATAACAAGAATAGCAAATGATAAAGCAACTCTGATGAACAGTAAGTGAAATAGAAAAAAAGTAATGATCGTATATTTTCTTATGAGTGAACAATGTTGATTACAAATTGTCATGACCCAAATTTACCATGTCGTGATGATGCCTATTTGTGGTATTAGGCAAGCCGACTCTTACCAAAAATAGCCCAATATTTCAATTTAAATACAACTTCAAGCTAATTAATAGAAAAACCTTATAGGAAAAATCTGAACAACAAAGTGAGGAAAGAAAATCCCGACATCGGGGTGTCACTGGTCATAAGCATCTACTAAACAATGTATGAGATATTAAGACTAACATATTCAGGAGCTGTAACTACAAAATAAATTACAAGAAGATAGGAGGGAGAAGAACAGGGGTGCGATTGTCAGCAACTACTTTTCCAACTCTAAGAAGAATCTACAGCTGGACTAGTCAACAGCCGCTATAGGGTCATGATGTGCCTGGATCTGCACATAAAGTGTAGGGAATAATGTGAGTACGCCAACTCTGTAAGTAACTAAAGTAAATAAAGACTGAAAAGCAGTAACGAACAATAAAACATAACAAGTTCATATTAAGGAATCTCAGTAAAATTATAATAGGCTTTTAAAAGCAGAGTTTGAATCAAATTATTTCCTTTAAACTCAGTTTCAGTAAAATCATTTGAAGATATTTTTCATCGGTTCTTGAACAGAGGCTTAGTGCAATGGTGAGCAAAATGATAAGATCATAAACAGCCCTTCGGGTAGAACATCACTCATAAACAGCCCCTCGGGCAGATCTCAAAGCCACTCGTATACAGCCCCTCGGGCATATTATCTCTCACATCTAGTGTACCCGCGCTCATTAGCCCAAGCACTAAAACAAGACACATCGTGGCATAAATCAATCAAGCCCTCAGCCTCACTCAATCATGAATCAGTAACAACATACTGCGGCGTGCAGCCTGATCCCATAAATCTCCTCACCAATTAGGCCCTCGAGCTCTCTCAGTCATAAATATCTCAAGCCACTCGGTCTATCAGTAAAACAGGGTACTCAGCCCGAACAACATTTTATATATATCAACATTGAGTAATAAAGACTGAGTTATGAAATCAGTAGGTATAACATGACTGAGTATAGATTTTCAATCAAAATAGTGAGAGGATAATAAGAAAAAGTCCCCTAAGGGTCCAAACAGTTCTGGCACAAGGCTCAAATATGGCATTCATCCTAATTTATAGAAACTCTTTCTAAAACACATAAGTATCATATATTTTCAGTCAAATACGCCACTTTATAGTTGCTACGGGACGGACTAAGTCACAATCCCCAATGGTGCATGCCAACACGCTCGTTGCCTAGCATGCGCGTCACCTCAAAATAGTAGAACAATACAAAAATCTGGGGTTTCATACCCTTAGGACTAGATTTACAATTGTTACTTATCCCAAACCGGTCAAATCCCTACTCCACGATGCTCTTGCCGCTCGACTCGGTCTCCAATCACTCTGAATCTATTCACAACCAGAACAATACAATCAATATACATTAATTGAATGAATCCACGAGAAAAACTAGAAAATTAGGCACAAATTCCGAAATACTCTCTAAGGAATACTCTGTAAGGCCCCAGAAATTTCTTTTCGAGTAATTTAAGATTTTGTCGTGCCAAGATAAGCTATATTATTTTATTTCGTATGAAAATAAGGATTTATAATACTATGGATATCAATTATATATGGGAATAAGTGTATAAGTCTTATTATAAGTGATTTGGGGTCTAAGGAGAGGCCTAAGTCTAAGCCAAGTTGGAAAATTGCATATTAGATGAAATCTGTAAATGAGTGCGCACAAGGCCTCACTTGGAACAATCATATCTCCATTTATATAATGATTTGGGTGAGTATCAACCTATAAAATTGAAGACCTTTAAGTCTAGTTTCCAACGTAATAAATTGTTCGTCATTTGGATGTGTATATAGAAAGTTATGACCACTTTACTGGTCAGGTGTCACTTGCGCGAACTTTGTGCGAACTTTGGGAGTTCGTACATTTTGCTGAGTATTCTGCCTTCGACGTGCGAAAAATGCGCGAACTATGTGAAAGTTCGTGCGCCTGGAAGGTTTTAATACCCCAGGACCGGTCTAGTTCCCAACTCATTTTTGGGGTTAAGACTTGCTCTCTCAAGGGGATTTCATCCCAAACTTCATTCCTATGATCCAAGGGAAGGTTTTTGGAGTATTTTGTGTTGATTACTACTCCTACACACTTATATTAACAAGTATTAACCTTGAAAATCCTTAGATTTCATTCAAATACCTAAATTTATTCAAGAACACTACAAATTGGATTCTCAAGATTCTTACTACAAGAGGTATATCTACCATCTCTAACTACTCTATAGTTATTATTCATGTAAGATTTACATATTTGAACTCATGGGAAAATGATTGAAAGCCATAGGTGCCTAACCTAGGTTGTGTTGGTATTGTAGAGATTGTGAGATGGGCTATTGAGGTATGATTCTTGGGTGTATTAGTATTTTGTATACATGTTTGTACAACTTAGGTTTATGGGAAGATTATTCAACATAAATAAGTAAAGATTGGGTTGGGAAATGAAGAAAATCTTGTAAAAGAAATTTGAAATCAAGATGCTCAACTAATGTTAGATAAAATGCTCAAATGAGCTAGAATTATGAATATCTTCCTAATTTGTGTTTAATTTTGTCATGTCTAAAAGTAGATGGGCATTGCTAGAATTTCTGGAACGTTATAGTAACTTAAGGAAAAGCTCTTTGAGGTATGCATGGCTAAAACTCCATCTTCTTAGAAATTGAGCTCCCATGGTATCCCTGTGTATGTTGTAAGTTCGGCATTTGATTCATGTAGTATTCATTATTTCAAAGAATTTGGGTGTTGCAAGAATATATGTGAAGGATGTACCTCAATGTGATTAATATGTTATTCTTGGTAAATGAAGATATGTGAATAATAGGAACTATGTGCTAACATACCTAGACTTAAAGTCAAGTTTAATTTGAGATTTTGATGCCAAATTGTGTGAGAAAACTCGTAATGGTTGATCCTCCAAATTGTTCTTATGTGTACCAAAAGTATTTGATTGATTGTGTCTAGTTGTTGGTAATGTACACAGATGTTTGGAAGTGAAGAAAGTGGATGTGTAAATGTGGTAAGATTGAACTTTGGATTCTTGTTGTGATTGGTACTTTACATGAATTGGTGTTGTGACCCTATAATTATAAAATATGATTCCAATATGATCAAAGTGCTATTGTTGATAGCTTAAAAAGGGATGTGAATCATGTATTGAAATGCTAAGACCTTAACTTGAGATTGAGTTGCATATCTTATGCCAAACTATGTGAAATCCTTTATGTGTAGAGATGTTTGAAGTAATCAAATAAATTTGGGAAATATAGTGTGGCCAGCGTGCCGAGAAATTGTATAATGTCATTATTGAAAAGGAAGGATTCAAGAATAATTGATGTAATTATTTGATTATGCCTTTGATATGTGTTTTTATTGCTGGTTAGTGTACCCCTCTATTGATTTAGAAGAGCCCCTGGTGTTTAAAGTTCCATTGTCAATAAACTTGAGGTGCATGATCTTTGAGATATTGTATATGCCGAGGATTCATGGTTCCTCTTATGTGTACTTGACATCTTGAATTGAATAGATCGTTGTTGAAATTGATATTGAGTTATGAAATATGGCCTAGTACCAAGTATGTTGTAATGATTGTGGCCCCATGTGCCAATTAATTGATATGTGGAACCTATGGACGAGCTGTAAAACGCAAAGGTGTATAATATGATATGTGAACCCTATGGAAGGACTATAAAATGCATAGGGGTATAATATAAAATGTGGAACCTATGGACGGGCTATGAAACGCATAGGTGTATAACATGATGTGGAACCTATGGACGGGCTATGAAATGCATAGGTATATAATAAAATATGTGGAACCTATGGACGGGATATGAATCTCATAGTGTATAATATAATATGTAGGACCTATGGACGGGCTATGAAACGCATAGGTGTATAATATAATATAATGTGTGAACTCTATGGACGGGCTATGAAACGCATAGGTGTATAACATGATACGTGAACACTATGGACGGGCTATGAAACGTATAGGTATATAACATGATATGTGAACCCCATGGACGGGCTATGAAACACAACCTAAAGGTATGAAAATTATGTGAAAGCTATGTGATCCCTTTTATTTGATTATGTTACGATCATTTAAAGTGTTTGAGTTTCACTTGCGATTTCCTTATTGTTGTATGAAAGTTCTTTCTAAATAGATGGTGTTTAGTTATACATACTAGTGCTATTCAATGGCACTAACGTCCCTTTTGTCGGGGGCGCTACATTCGTGTTATGATTGTAGGTGGTTCTATAGAAGGCAGTGTTGGTCGCAGCCAGTGACGCATCTTTTTTTTTTGCTGATTTGGTGAGCCCCACTTCATTTCGGGTTCATGTATGATTGTTATCATGCATTTTGTATTTAGAGGTATAGCCGGAGCTTTGTTGCCGGCACTTCCATATTATCCTTTAATTTTATATAGAGACTCCGTAGACAGGTTGTGGGTGGTATTTAGTATTGCAAATTAAAGTTGAAATATTGACGTTTGATAAATAATTATAAACTTGCAATATTTTGATAATTATGTTTTAATCTGCTAATGGAAACAATGTGGAAGTTGGTAATGAAATTCTTACTAAGTATGAGTAATGGAGTCCATGTCCTCTTTATTTATGAAATAGTTTTGGGTAGAATGAAATCTAATAGGCTTGCTCAGTCGGGTTTACTCGGTTGAGCGCCGATCGCGCTCCTCAAATTTTGGGGCGTGAGATACTCTCAAACCTGGCCCCCGGGCCCATATCTCGTAATCCTATGAAAATCACAAAACTAAAAAGCCATTGCACCCACGAGTCCATACATACAAGATTTATTAAAATCCGACTTCATTTGACCCCTCAAATCCTCAGTCAAAATCTTCAAAATCTCAAGCCCTAACCCCTCATTTTCAACCTTAATCACCACTAGTTATATGATTAAACAATGGAAAATTACCATAAACACGAGTATTAGGGCTCAAGTAACTCACCTCAGTGAATATCCCCTTGAATCCCTCTTCAATTCACTCCCAAAAGCTCCAAACCAAACAAAAATGGTGAAGAATAACCCAAAGTTCGCGAAGGGTTTAATTTATACCTTCTTCCTATGCATTTTTTCACCTACGGTCAGAATAGCGCACCTGTGGTGCCGCTTCTGCGCACAAATGTCCGCATTTGCGAAAGTACTTAAAGTCCAAAGATCGCACCTACGCCCAGGCATTGCACATGCGGGCCCGCAGATGCGTCAATCTCACCGCATATGCTGCTCCTCGCCTAGCCCTCCAATTTCGTATCTACGGCTTCCCTACCACACCCGTGACCTCGCACTTGCAGTCCCCACTCCGCAGGTGCGGTTACATCAGAAGCAACAAATTCAGCTGCCTTATTCCTTTTCCAAAATCTCCGTTGACCATCCAAAATCATCCCAAGCCCTTCGGGAACTCAACCAAACATGCCAACACATCCCATAACATCATTCAAACTTAGTCAAACCTTCGAATCGCTTAAAACAACATCAAAACACCAAGTTACCCTTGGATTCAAGTCTAAGAACTTCTAAACTTCCAAATTCTGCAAACCTACCGAATCACCTCCGCATGACCTAAAATTTTGCATGTCACACCTCCTTTTTTCCACTGCATAATATATGCAAAAAACGTAAATGTACCACTGTTTAATACTACACCCCGAGAAGGAATATAATAATAATCAGTGAAGGAGTTTTTCCACTTAAAGGACAGTCGGAACGAGATCAATTTATTTAATTTTTTCAGAGTCGCCACTTGGAAAAATAATGGTGTCCCAAGTCACCGGTTTAATCCCGAACCGAGGAAATTTATGACTCTGTATACAGTCTGCGAAACTAGAAACCTGGATAAGGAATTCTGTTAACCCGGGAGAAGGTGTTAGGCACTCTCGGATTCCGTGGTTTTAGCACGGTCGCTCAACTGCAATTTTTGTTTTTATCTGATTTCTTTATATATTTTAACTAGGTGCTTTTAATGTTCCGCTTTTAATTTTAAGGAATTGCGACGTCACGAAAACACATCTCGAGTCACACCGCAACCGGTACGCCTGTGACTTTAATGTATTTCAGTTTCGCCGAGAATAAGATTTGGGTCACATAAATGCGCACCCATATTTAAGAAAGTAATTATTTTACAAATCGTGCCTAAAGAGTCTATCGTCTTATTAACTTTGGGAAAAGACCGTGAAATTCGTTAAACGGTCTTCCCGAGTCTATGTTTTTATTATAATTGATTGAGGGCCCCGCAAATGTGTATTTAGTGCGGCGAGGCTCATCTCATTTTTATTAAAGGCCAATATTAGGATGAACTATATTGTCTACTTTTGTTTTTGTCCCTAATATTAATTTAATACCTAGTCTTACATGCATTATAATGAATAAATTTACGATTCAAACACTCTTTTAATAGTTTTTAATTCCAATTTAATAACAGAGGATACGGCAGCCACAATGCGATTAAGCCCAATACAAAGAAGAATCCAATAAGCTGGGCTTGAAGCCCATACGTGTGCCAGCCAGTTGAATGGGTAGACAATTATAAATCCTAATTAGTAATCAATAAGTTCTTTGCTGAAGGTGAATATGCCTAAGTAGTAATGACATTTTCGCTTCTACTTCTTTAACACAAATTTCTATAACATAACCTGGCTTTTAACTTCTGCAGCTTATCAACACCAATTAAAATAACGTATTGAATGTATTATATACGAAATTGAGACAGGATTATTAGTTTTGGAAATTCATTCCTAAGTGTAACTCTACAATCAACCTCAAAGGCGTAAGCAGAAACTAAATTAATTCTATAAGCGCTAAGCGTTGAACAACTAAAATTTATTATATAGCTAAGCAATAGCATAAAGCTACTACCATTAACCAATCACTACCAAATATTTCAATGACATTTTAAAACGTGAAATCCAAACAGCTTTTATTCTTAGCGAAATTTCAGTTTTCAAACACACTAATCTTGCTGTATTTGACAATCAATTATTCGTTACCAAATATTTCAATTACATATGACAACTAAAATCTGAAGCAGTCCAAACATCTATATACAGTTAAAGAACAACAGTCCAGCAACAATCCAGTGAGAAAAAATGCAAATTCAGTAGAATAAAAGTATCAATATATCAGAAACAGCTTCATTTCATAGTCCAATCAATCACTTAAAGTTACAAGGGTTGTGTACCTGAAATGGTAATGGGAGGAGAAGATCAGCAACAGCAATACCAACAATAATACAACAGCAAGGATCAATTGTGGTTCAAACAGTCGACAACCCAGGAACAATTGTAGCAGAACCAAACAGTCACACCAACACCAAACAAATAAGAACTTCAAACAATATATGCAATGATTTTTATCTTGTAAGACCCAGCAGTGATAACCAACACTCAAATACCCAATTGAACTTGAAACTGAACAAGAGTTCAATGGAACAGTATGTTCGACTTATACTCTCAGGTGTTGAATCTGTTTTCAACTTCTAAGGGCTAAATCTCAACTTAATGTCTCAGCTTTCTATTTCTCAAATGAATCCCTATTCTCTGTTTTTTTATCTCCCTCTCTGTATCTCGAGTCTCCTCAACTCTCAATCTCTAATCCATTTATAGCCTAAAACAACACCCTTATTAAATTCACAGTGTTCTACCTTTTCCAGCATGTATATCCATTCCATGTGCTCCCTTTAATCCGTTTAATCATCACTCCATATTATTCCATCAGACTCTCACCTTTTCTGTCTAAGCATGGGATTTTCTTGTTTTTTAAAATTTCTTAAGCATAAGAAGTATGTGGGATACTTGCTGTCCAGCAGGTTCCACTGAACTACACATGTGCACTACACCTTTTCTTTTGAATTCTAGCTGTTAATTTCCTAAAACCTTATTAGAATTATAGCTATATCTAATCCACACTTTCTAAGCTTAAAATTAACATAATTCAAAGCTTAAATCAGCTTAAGTCTCTAACAGCTATATCCAAAATGTCTCTAATTCGAAATTAAACAATTACTCACAGCTCAATCCAAGCAATGGCTTGGCTGTAACTATGCAATCCTAATGACATTTCTGTTAATCATGCTTAATAGTCGATCCTACGACGACATTCATTTAATCAATTACGACCTATGTAATCGATAACGAATAATCGATATTCTAACTATAGCCTACGGGCGGACTCGGGGTCAACAATCCGATTCAACAATGCTAATACTGTCTGGTACAACAAAATCTACGAAATTAAACGACGACATTTAAATCGCATACAATTAACAAATAACAGAACAATTTGACCAAGTAAAGGTCGGATTGGAGAAGAAGAAAGAAAATTAAAATGAAACACAAAATTGAACAAACGAACGACTAAACCAATACAATGAGCACATCAATAATACAGAAAGAGAAAAATGGAATACCTCCGGAAGAGAAATCGAAATCGAACGGACCCGGCTCCAAAGGATTCGAGTTTGCACCTTTTGAAGTAAACGGACTTTAATTGAAGTGTTTTTCAAACGAAAAAACACTCCAATTAAAGTCTGTTGCCTTCAAATACCGTTGACTCGGACGAAATCCCTAGTTTTTGGATTCTAGGGTTCTTGAGGGGGAATTTGGGGCTTGACTCGTTCTGGCATGATTCGAGCCAGGCTAAGGCTGGTAGGGGTATGAGGGAGGTATGAGGAGTAATTGGTGTGAATTTGAGGTGGTTTGGGGTAAAAGTTCAAGTTTCGGCGAACTTCAATCTAATATTCGAAACGTTCGAGAAATATTCGAGACTAACGATTGCCAGATTCGTGTAGAGGGGGCTTGGGAGGTTCTATGGTGTTAATTTGGGGAGGTTTGGCCTACCGGAACCGCCGTGAGGCGATTTCCGGTAGGCGGAGTGCGGTGGAGAGGGGCGGGCTTTGATCGTCTCTAAGACGATGAAGACGAGGGGGGGTTTAGGGGGCGTGGGTATGATAGGTTAGGAATATATACTTAGGTGTAGATTCGATCCTGGCCGTTGGATCATGTATGATTAATGGCCAGGATCTTTTAGGTCAACGAAAACGGTATCGTTTTGATAATTGGAGATTGGGTCGGTGTGGGTTAACTGGGTCGGGGCAAGCTTGGGTTGTGAGGGGGACTTGGGACCGTTTGATGAGATTGAGCAAACGGCTCAGATCAAACGCCATTGAACGGCGTCGTATAGCCTTCTCTAAGGCTGATCGTATTTGGACCGGGTGAGGCTCTTTTCTTTCGGCTATTTTTGTTTGCAATTTTGGACAGCCCAGTCCATTTTCATTATAATCAACTAAAGCCAAAATTTCTAACTTAAAGAGATAAAAAAAAAATAAGAAATCGACTAAAAGAAAAATCTAATTAATTCTAAATAGTAATTATCATGAAATAAAAAATAATCACACAATTTGGACACTTTAACAAAAATGGAAAATGTCACACCTCCTTTTTACGCTGACCCGCGAGGGCGCGATGGAGTTTTTCCAATTAAAGGACAATCAAAACGGGATTCATTTATTAAGAGATTTAGAGTCGCCACTTGGGTGATTTATGGTGTCCCAAGTCACCGGTTTGAATCCTGAATTGAGGAAAAGCTTGACTCTATTAAACAGTCCGCGAACCAGAAATCCGGATAAGGAATTCTGTTAACCCGGGAGAAGGTATTAGGCATTCCCGAGTTCCGTGGTTCTAGCACGGTCGCTCAACTGTCGTATTTGGCTAAAGTACTTGATTTTTAAAACATATTATCCTACAGTGCGATTTTAATGTTATTTACCGCTTTTTGTCTTACTACATAAGAAAATGAACGTTGTTTAACAACATGTTTTCGGATCACGTCACATGAAATGCACCCGGATCCTCGACACATTCTTATTCAACGTTGTTGAATTTGGATTCGAGTTGCATGAAATGCACACCCGTTTTTTAGGAAAAGTTAAAAAAAAAGATTAAACACACACCTAAAGTGACTAACGTATTATTACTTTGCGAAGGGCCATGAAATTAGCTAAATGGCACGCCTCGAATTCTAATTTCAAAAGATTGTACGCAAACTACCAAAATTCAAGGCATTTTTCTACATTCGGAGTAATGTCTACCTGGTATCATGACCTTAGTGTTAATATGTAATAACAACAATATATACTTTATCTACAATTGAATTTAGGCAGTTTGGCGCTCCAAGAATCACAAATACTAAGAAGAAAAACCAAGAACACAACAAATACTAAAAAAAGAAAAACTAAGAACTACAACTACGGTCTACTCTTCTTCATTTTTTTTTACCATAAACCATTCATAAGGAATTTGATCTAGTTAAATATCTCATATAACATTCCTTGCTCAGTCATTCAGCCCCAAACGATTCCAGATTCAAGGCTGAACCCAGAAGAAAATTAACTTACAACCTAAACTAACATCACCCTTAATTCAATGACAACAAACGTTTTCATTTAATACAGAAACGTAGATCTTGTTTATAACAATTAAATATTCAATCAAACTCCAACTCAAACAAACTTAAAAGAAAGGAGAAACAATGAAACCGGGATAACGGACCTCAAGCGAAAATGAAGAGCAACGATCTTAAATCGACCCTCGACGGCGCCGGAAACCAAGATGTTGGCTGCTACTGGTCTTACAACACAGCAGACTGGTAAGAGAAGCTGAAGGGAAGGGATTGTTTGGACGTAAGAAAAACATGACGAAGAAGCAGTGGTGTTAATGGTAGTCGTCCATGGTGAAGGAAGCCGGCTGGCCGTTGCGTCGCTGGGCTTTGGGGACTGGCCGACGAGCTGGAGGAGCTGTTGGACAACGTTGGACTGAACAGTCTGCTCGACGGGTCTGAAGGGTTCAACTATGAAGTTTTGTTCATTTGGCGATGAGGTGAAGGGCTGGTAGTCGACGTTGGATTGGAGATGGAGATGATGGTCGTTAATGGTTCGTTGGTTGTTGCTGGCGTCTGGTTCGCTGGAGCCACTGGCGGCCGATGGTAATGGGTCGCTTTTGGAGGTGACTGGAGGTCGCTGGCCGTTCATCCAGTGACGGGAGAGCTATTTGGGTGGTTGCTTCTCGGTTTTTCAAGATGAAGCAGATGAAAATCTCTCCGTCCGAAACTTATGTTTCTGCTTTCGTTTTGTTTAAAAATGGATGAAGATTTCGCTGGGTATGACTGGTTGTTTGGGACTGGTTGGAGCTGGTTCTCTTGAGACCTCCTCTGTTGGTTATGTCTTCTTCATGAAGAAGAAGATAGTCTCAAACAATCTCCAAAGTCAACCCCCCCACGATGCAACAGTGTATATCTCTTTTATATTGTTTTTTATTAAAAAATGAGCCCACCAGCTCCCCCTTCATGCTTTCTTGTCTTTTCTTATTTAGAAATCACCAATAGTAGTCTGCCCATCCCCTTGTTTTATTCTTTTGCTGATCGAAAACAACCCTCTCCATTATGCCGTGTCCCCCATTTTGTTTGTCCGTTGGAATTTATTCCAATGCCCACGTGAGAGACCAAGAGTGATGGGTCTCCACGTGGGTTTCAAAGGTTATGGGCTAGGTCCGAAAATTATAAAACCGGGTAGTTTGAACCCGAATATTATTCTTTGCCCGGAACCGAAAATGAGAACATGGTGTTATTAATTAATCCTACGTAAGTAAAATAACTATAAGACTAATAATTAAAACGAAATTATTTTTTTTTATATTTTTTCGAAATTAAAGTAACTACAAAATGTTAATGAAACTATTTTTTTATTATTTTCGTTTTTATAAAAAGATAAAAATATAAAGTACTATTTTTGTATTTTTCATGTTTAAAAATGACTATGAAACATTAATTAAACTATATTTTTGTTATTTTTCATTTTAAGGTAAAAATAAAGTAAAAGAGTCAAAATTAGCTAAGATAGCTATATTAGGCCTAAACTAAATATTTTAGCTAAAAATATAAAAAATATCTTGGGTAGGGGCAAAATCACGCATCTACAGCTGCCCCTCTTTGACAGAAAATACAAAGAGTTTTCAGACAAAGAACGACTAGATAAGTATTTTGACCCGACCCTTATTCAGAGAGACTAAACTAGGAGGAAAGGAATGTGACCGAGCCCTTGTATCTGAGCTGCCTACATATCCTTGGCTATAAAGGAATCAGGCCACGTGTAGTTCGAAGTGAGTAAGAATATGGAGTAACCGAGGTGGAGAGCCAGTCGAGGTGCCGTTCCGTCGAGGTTCCGTTCCATCGAAGTTCCGGTCCGTGGTCCTGCTATTACATCAAAAATCAAAACATGAGAAAGACTAACTAAGCCTATCGGCTACTAGTTACAAGATTCCTATCTATAAGTCTTCTGAAGCTTGATCTTGAGTATTGGTTGGTGCTTCATGCGGACTCTAAATTTGAACCTTGGTACTTTCTAGCTGCAGGTGCTGCTTTTCGAATCAAGACCAGGTATACAGTGCTTGTGACCTCGGCCATGTCTTGAGCATGCCACATCTTTCATCAACTTCTGCATTTTGGATTGGCTTCTTGCCTCTTTTTGTTTCTTTTTGTTTATTGTGACTAAACTTCTGTTGATCCCCTCGGACTGTTGACTCGCATTCTGGTTGCAAGTTTCTTTTGTTGCCATCTTGCATTGCACTCCGAAGTGAATTCCCTTACTTGTGATCTTCGAGCTATTCTCCTTCGAAGTCTGAATCTATCTTTTCTGATCCTTGTTGCCTTCCTTCTGATTCATGTTGGGGATTTCCGTTACACTCTGCCGCTTTCCTTAAACAACTTCAAAATAAATCGTCACTCCATTCTTCAGGCAGGCTCCCTGACTTCAACTACAATTTCAAAATTAAATTGCCACTCCATTCTTCAGGCGGGCTCCCTGACTTCCACTACAACTTCAAAATAAATCGCCACTCCATTCTTCAGGCGGGCTCCCTGACTTCAACTACAATTTCAAAATTAAATCGCCACTCCATTCTTCAGGCGGGCTCCCTGACTTCAACTACTACTTCAAAATAAAATCGCCACTCCATTCTTCAGGCGGGCTCCCTGACTTCAACTACAAAAATAAATCGCCACTCCATTCTTCAGGCGGGCTCCCTGACTTCAACTACAACTTCAAAATAAATCGCCACTCCATTCTTCAAGCGGGCTCCCTGACTTCCTCTACAACTTCAAAATAAATCGCCACTCCATTCTTCAGGCGGGCTCCCTGACTTCAACTACAACTTCAGAACTAGATCGCCTTCCTTTGCTTCTTGTACCATTTTATTCTTGCTGCATTGACTCTTGAACCATCATTTCTCCTAAATTACCTTGTTTCGGAACTGCTTTCCTCCTGGGTCGTATTGCTTTCCCTCCTGACTGCTGGGGATATCTTTAGAACTGTTTACTTGCCTGCTGAGGATAATGATGCTGGAAAACATTTCCTTCATTCCCTCATTCCCTTTGACTCATGCGCTTGAATTTGCGCTGGGATCTCTTGTTGTAACCCTCTGCTTTATGGTGGGTTACTGGTTTCAAGACCTGCAATGTAAAGACTGAAGACTTGCCTCTTGTTATATAGGTAGGCGCCTGCTTTTAGTAGCAATTTTTTGAATTAAAAATGCATTTTGGCAATAATTTATGAAATATGCATAGGACAATGCAAAATAAAACAAACGTAAAATATCCTATTCGAGGGCGGATAGTCCCATTGTATCCTATTCGAGGGCGGATACACCCATTGTATTCTATTCGAGGGCGAATACTCCCATTGTATTCTATTCGAGGGCGAATACTCCCATTGTATCCTATTCGAGGGCGAATACTCCCATTGTATTCTATTCGAGGGCGAATACTCCCATTGTATCCTATTCGAGGGCGAATACTCCCATCGTATTCTATTCGAGGGCGAATACTCCCATTGTATTCTATTCGAGGGCGAATACTCCCATTGTATCCTATTCGAGGGCGAATACTCCCATTGTATCCTATTCGAGGGCGAATACTCCCATTGTATTCTATTCGAGGGCGAATACTCCCATTGTATCCTATTCGAGGGCGAATACTCCCATTGTATTCTATTCGAGGGCGAATACTCCCATTGTATTCTATTCGAGGGCGAATACTCCCATTGTATCCTATTCGAGGGCGAATACTCCCATTGTATCCTATTCGAGGGCGAATACTCCCATTGTATCCTATTCGAGGGCGAATACTCCCATTGTATTCTATTCGAGGGCGAATACTCCCATTGTATCCTATTCGAGGGCGAATACTCCCATTGTATTCTATTCGAGGGCGAATACTCCCATTGTATCCTATTCGAGGGCGAATACTCCCATTGTATTCTATTCGAGGGCGAATACTCCCATTGTATTCTATTCGAGGGCGAATACTCCCATTGTATTCTATTCGAGGGCGAATACTCCCATTGTATCCTATTCGAGGGCGAATACTCCCATTGTATCCTATTCGAGGGCGAATACTCCCATTGTATTCTATTCGAGGGCGAATACTCCCATTGTATCCTATTCGAGGGCGAATACTCCCATTGTATTCTATTCGAGGGCGAATACTCCCATTGTATCCTATTCGAGGGCGAATACTCCCATTGTATCCTATTTGAGGGTGAATACTCCCATTGTATTCTATTCGAGGGCGAATACTCCCATTGTATCCTATTCGAGGGCGAATACTCCCATTGTATCCTATTCGAGGGCGAATACTCCCATTGTATCCTATTCGAGGGCGAATACTCCCATGATATCAATGTATGAAAGTGAACAAACCTGAGACGTCCTGTTCGAAGGTGGACAAACCTGAAACATCCTATTTGAAGGTGGACAAACTTGACACGTCATCTTGAATTGCCTTCCTCGTTTCTCCGAGAAAATTTTCAATAGCGGCAGAAAATTTTCTGCCCCAGTATTGGTGTTCTTCCTTGTGGCATGACTTTCTGCTATCAATAGCACTTTCTTTCCCTATTTCAAATCAAAGAAAATTTGTTAGTTCAAAACATTGTGAGCGGTTGTGCCGCTCCTGTGTGGTGGTTTTTTTTTCTTTTCTCCTTTCCCTCGCTCGGGGTTCCCAAAACTTGTAGGGGAATGATTTCATATGCTGGAGATGATATTCCTGCTGGGGATGGGTTTTTTCCATTTATCCCTTCCATGTTCTGTGTTTCTCAACTTGCTGGGGGTTATTTTGTAGAAAATGGGATTTCCTTGCTTCCTTTACCACTCTGTGTTGTCCGACCACCTCGGAACTTGCTGTAGATAACGTTGCTGGGGGATTTTAATTTCCTCAAAATTAGTGTTTCACTCTTCTTGAAGGATGTTGAGGATGACACTGGTTCGAAGACCATTTCCCTTAAGACTTTACTTCTTCCCCAAGTGGGTATTGACTTCCAGAAAATTTTCAAACTGAAAAGAAAATTTTCTGCCCCAGTTTAATAATCTTCATTGCACCCTACTTCTCTGCCGTCAATGGCATTTCCTTGCTTTGCATAATAATTGGAAAGTTGGTGGCAAGTTTTGAAGTCATTTCTCACTTGTTCTGACTACACAGACTTTGATGGGGAATTTTTGATAAAAATGAGCAAGATAAAAAGAAACAAAATAGAAGACAAAGAAAAAAAATGACTCTCTAGCAAGAAATATCTATAAAAACTTATCAAACGCGAATACCAACTCTACTGGTCATGACATGCACATATGGCCTATCCTCCGTCGTTAATTTCCTTTCACGATTTCTGTCTCGTGATTTCCATCCGATTATCACCTTTATTCGACTTGTAGTGCCCGAAGGGTTTTCACTTTCAAGCCTCTCTCATTTTGATTTTCTCTCAGCTTTCGTCGTCTTATGGTGCCTGTGAAGGTTTTCACCGGTAAGACTCTCTCATTTGTATCACTTTTAGCCGGGGATTGGGGTGTCACTGCCAAGACTCTCTCGTATTTCCTTTCTGCTGAGAATCAACGTCTTTTCTGACTGAGAATCAGAGTGTTATATTCTGATAGGACTCTCTCACTCGCCTGACGTGGCATCTTTTGAAGACTGATCGGAAGGTCTTTCCGGACCGTAATGTGGGATTTGGATAGGGTTAGAAAGAAAGGGTATTGAAGGCTCAAAACAAAATCAATTTTAGGTTCAAAATTTACAACCTTCGGAACTAAATTTATTTATAATCAACACAATTTTTCTTTGCCCCAGTTTTTACTTGGGGAATTTTTATTACTTTATTTACACTATGACCGAGCTGTGAAGCGCCTACGTATCCTCTTTAAGGAATCAGGTCAAACGTAGTTCCCAATTCCTTCTTTTCATTTTTTTTTCATCATTTTTTCATTTTTTTTCTTTTTCGTTCCTTTTTGGTTGTTTTTGTTTTTCTCTTTTTTCTTTCTTTATCTTCCCCATTTGTGTTTCTAATTTTGGTACCGATTCCGAAGGAGGGGTATGAAAGAAATCAGAATAAGGCTCGAAGGGTTAACGAAGGATAAAGTGTTTGGGTAGCAGAACAAAATGCCTTCGTCATTCCAATCTTCAAAACATGCCAAGTTCAAACAACATATTCACGACATCTTCTGTTTGTGCCCTGATTGATAACCATATCGTACATTCGTCTTTTCATCTGTCATTTTAAAGTATTGCTGGATGACACTTTCATTTCAGTATCACGAGCGAACCCCGTCTTAGCATAGCCAATTTTCCTTTAAGGGTTTCTTCACGTTTTACCTGCCCCAGTCTCACATGATTTGGGCTCCAAATAATCTCAAATCATTTTTATTTTCTTTTTCAAAATGACCTGATTATCTTCAAATTGCTTCATGATTAACCCTTAGTATTAGGCCAAAATTATGTGCGATGCCATGTCATTAGAGTCGGCGTTCGAACAAATGACAAACTTAAAGATAGAAGAACTAACCAAAAGATGACTGGGGTAATAAAAGACCGAAAGTTTCATAAACTAAACGGCGAAATGATTCAAATACAAATAAGCAAACCAAAATACAAAACTAAAACGAAACTTGAAACGACCAAGCAAACTGCAATGACCAAAATGGAAAGATAAGGGGGTTTCACTTTCAAAACAAGATCCGGGTCACAACCCCGAAAACAACTCGGACCAAAGAAATGACAACAAAACAAACCACCGAAACTCCTCCTGATTACCAAGCATGACTTCTTATATGTTGGGTCTAAGGGTGAGCCGGCAATGGATTCTGATTAATGTTGGGTGCCTCTGGTGTCTGAACTTCGATCTTATTGGTGTCAATAAGATTTTGCACTGCATGTTTCAGTTTCCAACATTTCTCGGTATCATGTCCGAGAGCCCTTGAACAATACTCACAGCTTACTGAGCGATCCACATTTGGGGGTAGGGGATTTGGCAATCTTGTCTCAATAGGACTCAACAAACCTATCTGATTCAATTTGTGGAACAAAGCAGTATAAGTTTCTCCCAACTCAGTGAAGGTTCTTTGTGCCTTTTCCTTTCTGAATGCATGATTCCCTCGGAAACCTGGTCCTGGAGGGTTATTGTAAGCCCTTGGTGGGGGATATGTGTT
This sequence comes from Nicotiana noctiflora, assembly GCA_032618575.1. Taxonomy (NCBI): domain Eukaryota; kingdom Viridiplantae; phylum Streptophyta; class Magnoliopsida; order Solanales; family Solanaceae; genus Nicotiana; species Nicotiana noctiflora. Next base: position 474,398 of record JASVEL010013298.1, on the reverse strand, counting down.
TCGGGGAGGGTGATTAGGGTGATTTGGGTGGTAGGGTCTGGCTTGGTAATGAGGCGAAGGACCTTTCGATCTGGATCAAGTACCCTCTTCTACCGTTGCAACTTCTTCTCTTCTCTTCTTCCCGAATGCAAGCCCTGTGCCATTCTGAATAGCTTGAGTCGTTGCTTTCAACGCGGAATAGCTCAATATCTTATTGGACTTAAGTCCCTCTTCTATCATTCCGCCCATTTTGACCACCTCATTGAAAGATTTACCAATTGATGTCACCAGGTGACTAAAGTAGGTTGGCTCCAGTGTCTGCAAGAAATAATCCACCATCTCGTTCTCTCTCATCGGGGGATCTATCATTGCTGCCTGTTCCCTCCAACGGAACCCAAATTCTCTGAAGCTTTCGGCGGGTTTCTTCTCTAGCTTTAGCAATGATAAGCGATCAGGGATTATTTCAAGATTATATTGAAACTGGCCGATGAATGCTTGGGCCAGGTCATCCCATGTAAACCATCTGCTGGGATCCTGCCTGGTGTACCACTCTAGTGCAGACCCTCCCAAACTATGACCGAAGTAAGCTATCGGAATTTCATCTCGCCCTCCGGCTCCTCGCATTTTGCTGCAGAAACCTCGGAGATGGGCTACTGGGTCACCATGCCCCTCGTATAGATCAAACTTGGGAATTTTGAACCCGGCGGGCAACTGAACATCTGGAAATGGGCACAGATCTTTGTAAGCAATACTGACTTGGTTGCCTAAACCATGCATATTCCTGAAGGATTGCTCCAAGCTTTTAACTTTCCGAATAACTTCCTCCTGCTCCAAACTTTTGAAGTGCTTTTCCGGTTCTGCCGGGTTATCCCAGTGAGGGGTGTGTGAATGCGGTTCAGGAGCCTTAAAGGTAGGCTCGGGATCATAACAATGATTGTCATGTATTTGAAAAAGCGGTTCACTGGACGACTTCTGTAAAGTAGCAGGTGGAGGTGCCACGAAAACAGGGGTGACCGGAGGAGGAGTATTTTGTCTAGCTGGTGGAACCTGGGATGTATAAGGGTTTTCCCCTTGATAATATGGATAGATCGGTGCACTTGTCGAGGGGTCAATGGGCGGACGCTCTGGAGCTGGTGTAAGAGTAGGAAAGTTTGGTGATGGCTGTCCCCTAGCCCAGGCTAGGTGCATCTCTGCTATTTGTTGTCTCAACCGGTCCACCTCTTCTTTCATAATCTGTATCTCTGTTTTCTCTCCATCGAGACTTTTGCCGGAACTAGACATGCTTGCTAAAATTGGCCCTTTTGATCTAGTATGGTAATGGTGATTGGCCAGAATATTTTGTCAAGCCAACCGCTAAACTTTCTGAAAATGCGACAAACTTGTAAGCTCACAGAGTTTAACAGATATGTTATCGCACGTTGGATGTAATGCACCTAGTCAGTTAATCATATATGTATTCGCTACATGCATCACTCCAACTTTTCCTTTTCCATTATCCTTGAAAACCTCTCTTGTTATTAACTTCCATTTTTTTTTTATATATATATACATATACAGTTGTGGTCGAATCTTATGGAGATTGCCTACGTATCATGACCCCGCATGAATCAGACCGAGCGTAGTTCTTGCAAATTAATGCAAGAAATAAAGAAATATTTATTTGATTTTTTTTTGATTTTTTTTCTTTGAAGGAAAATTATAGAAGCCGACTCCAACTACAAACTTGTGTAGGAAATTTCTACAAGAAAAAGAATATTTTTGGTGTCAATTATGACTATTTCTACAAAATTGGCCACATAAAGGCTTATTGACAAAATGACTGTTTTTGCAAAATTTATTTAAGAAAGATAAACTTAAATTTTTTATTTTGTGGCTCATTGGGGCATCGTTCGGCATCACCATAAACCAACACAAGACTATTTTTCATAAATTGGCCATGTAATGGCTTATTTAGACAAAGTGGCTCTTTTTGCAAAATTTTATTTAAGAAGATGCAAATTCAAAATTTTTATTATGGGGCCTATGGGGCATCGTTCAGCACCGACACAAGCCAATACAAGACTGATAAAGTAAAAATGCAAAAATGTGACTATTTCAGCAAAATTTTGGCCATGTAATGGCTTATTTGATAAAGTGGTTATTTTTGCAAAGTTGAGAGATGACTCCAAACTTGATTTTCACGGATACAGTCTTTCGACATTTCCGCGAAGAAATATTTCAAGGCTGTGTGCAAAATTATTTACAAATGACTCAAAGTGGCTATTCTTGCAAAAATGGCCTTCCGGCGTCCTTTTGAGGGACATCCGGCTTATTTTAAGCAAGAATATCATCACCCGACTTATTTATAATAAAATAAAAAATTGACATTTTTTGGTTATTTTTGCAAAAGGGGTGTGAACCCGGACTTTATTTTTTTGCGGCTATGGCCTTGCAAATATTTCCACAAGGAACATTTCAAGGTTGTGCCCGCGAATTATTAAAAAATAATTCAAAAATGGCTATATTGACAAAAACACACACTTTTTTTTTATTTTTTTTAAAGGGGTGGTTGGACCCGATAAGGGTTGCCTACGTATCCCACCTAACGGTGAGAATCAAACCTGCGTAGTTCGGTCAAACAAACTACATCTGTAAAGGAAACAAACTATTTATTATTTTTTCACACATTTTTTTTAAGTTTAAAACAAAATTTTTTCTTTTTTTCAGTAAAAAAAACAAACTATTTTGAAATCACATATTTTTTATTTTACAACAAACGTTTTTTTCTTTTTAAGTAAATAAACTATTTTGAGACTATTTTTTTTTTCATTTTCCTCAATATGAAAAAAAACGGTTAGCCTGCAAGTCTGAAGCAAATATATGCATAAAACAAACAGGATGCAGCAGGATGGTCTTTTCATTTCAGGTCACCTGTTCTAGACGGACCCAACCCCTGTGTTGAGTCCCCTAAGTCAAATGCAACATGATGCAAATAAACGTTCCTACTAGGGATCCGGCATGAAGCTTTGTTATTCTAGGTTTAAAAACCTGGGTTTATTGTTCTAGACATGGCTTACCCGAGCGGACAACTCGAGCCGAGGAGGAGGCAGCAACCCGGGAATACAGAAGCTTCACCGGTTTTGCAACTTATCCAAACCTCGTTCTAAAGTGGGAATTAGACACTATACAGAAAAGAAGTCACACGAAGTGCACCCTTCTTCATGATTTAGAAGACTCGGAGAGGAGATTGGTTTCGGCACAATTTATATGTACAGCTCACAAAATATCAAAGCAGTAAAAACAATATTTAGCACATTAATACAAACATGTAATAAAATCAGATAATAAATAAGCCAAATACAACAATTATTCCGAGCTCGAATTCTAAAAAAAAAGTCCCCAGCAGAGTCGCCAGAGCTGTCACATCTCCTTTTTACGCTGACCCGCGAGGGCGCGATGGAGTTTTTCCAATTAAAGGACAATCAAAACGGGATTCATTTATTAAGAGATTCAGAGTCGCCACTTGGGTGATTTATGGTGTCCCAAGTCACCGATTTGAATCCCGAATTGAGGAAAAGCTTGACTCTATTAAACAGTCCGCAAACCAGAAATCCGGATAAGGAATTCTGTTAACCCGGGAGAAGGTGTTAGGCATTCCCGAGTTCCGTGGTTCTAGCACGGTCGCTCAACTGTCGTATTTGGCTAAAGTACTTGATTTTTAAAACATATTATCCTACAGTGCGATTTTAATGTTATTTACCGCTTTTTGTCTTACTACATAAGAAAATGAACGTTGTTTAACAACATGTTTTCGGATCACGTCACATGAAATGCACCCGGATCCTCGACACATTCTTATTCAACGTTGTTAAATTTGGATTCGAGTTGCATGAAATGCACACCCGTTTTTTAGGAAAAGTTAAAAAAAAAGATTAAACACACACCTAAAGTGACTAACGTATTATTACTTTGCGAAGGGCCATGAAATTAGCTAAATGGCACGCCTCGAATTCTAATTTCAAAAGATTGTACGCAAACTACCAAAATTCAAGGCATTTTTCTACATTCGGAGTAATGTTTACCTGGTATCATGACCTTAGTGTTAATATGTAATAACAACAACATATACTTTATCTACAATTGAAATTAGGCAGTTTGGCGCTCCAAGAATCACAAATACTAAGAAGAAAAACCAAGAACACAACAAATACTAAAAAAAGAAAAACTAAGAACTACAACTACGGTCTACTCTTCTTCATTTTTTTTTACCATAAACCATTCATAAGGAATTTGATCTAGTTAAATATCTCATATAACATTCCTTGCTCAGTTAGTCAGCCCCAAACGATTCCAGATTCAAGGCTGAACCCAGAAGAAAATTAAGTTACAACCTAAACTAACATCACCCTTAATTCAGTGACAACAAACGTTTTTATTTAATACAGAAACGTAGATCTTGTTTATAACAATTAAATATTCAATCAAACTCCAACCCAAACAAACTTAAAAGAAAGGAGAAACAATGAAACTGGGATAACGGACCTCAAGCGAAAATGAAAGCAACGATCTTAAATCGACCCTCGACGGCGCCGAAAACCAAGATGTTGGCTGCTACTGGTCTTACAACACATCAAACTGGTAAGAGAAGCTGAAGCAGAAGGGATTGTTTGGACGTAAGAAAAACATGACGAAGAAGCAGTGGTGTTAATGGTAGTCGTCCATGGTGAAGGAAGCCGGCTGGCCGTTGCGTCGCTGGGCTTTGGGGATTGGCCGACGAGCTGGAGGAGCTGTTGGACAACGTTGGACTGAACAGTCTGCTCGACGGGTCTGAAGGGTTCAACTATGAAGTTTTGGTCATTTGGCGATGAGTTGAAGGGCTGGTAGTCGACGTTGGATTGGAGATGGAGCTGATGGTCGTTAATGGTTCGTTGGTTGTTGCTGGCGTCTAGTTCGCTGGAGCCACTGGCGGCCGATGGTAAAGGGTTGCTTTTGGAGGTGACTGGAGGTCGCTGGCCGTTCATCCAGTGACGGGAGAGCTATTTGGGTGGTTGCTTCTCGGTTTTTCAAGAAGAAGCATATGAAAATCTCTCCGTCCGAAACTTATGTTTCCGCTTTCGTTTTGTTTAAAAATGGATGAAGATTTCACTGGGTATGACTGGTTGTTTGGGACTGGTTGGAGCTGGTTCTCTTGAGACCTCCTCTGTTGGTTATGTCTTCTTCATGAAGAAGAAGATAGTCTCAAACAATCTCCAAAGTCTACCCCCCACGATGCAACAGTGTATATCTCTTTTATATATATATATTTTTTTTTAAATGAGCCCACCAGCTCCCCCTTCATGCTTTCTTGTCTTTTCTTATTTAGAAATCACCAATAGTAGTCTGCCCATCCCCTTGTTTTATTCTTTTGCTGACCGAAAACAACCCTCTCCATTATGCCGTGTCCCCCATTTTGTTTGTCCGTTGGAATTTATTCCAATGCCCACGTGAGAGACCAAGAGTGATGGGTCTCCACGTGGGTTTCAAAGGTTATGGGCTAGGTCCGAAAATTATAAAACCGGGTAGTTTGAACCCGAATATTATTCTTTGCCCGGAACCGAGAATGAGAACATGGTGTTATTAATTAATCCTACGTAAGTAAAATAACTATAAGACTAATAATTAAAACGAAATTATTTTTTTTTATATTTTTTCGAAATTAAAGTAACTACAAAATGTTAATGAAACTATTTTTTTATTATTTTTGTTTTTATAAAAAGATAAAAATATAAAGTACTATTTTTGTATTTTTCATGTTTAAAAATGACTATGAAACATTAATAAAACTATATTTTTGTTATTTTTCATTTTAAGGTAAAAATAAAGTAAAAGAGTCAAAATTAGCTAAGATAGCTATATTAGGCCTAAAATAAATATTTTAGCTAAAAATATAAAAAATATCTCGGGTAGGGGCAAAATCACGCATCTACAGAAAATACAATATTTTATCATTTTTTTCATAAGGTAAGTAATTTACTAATTAACTTAACACTTTTAAAAATTAAAACCCCAATGCTATTACAACATAGATTTTTTCGTATTTTTTGTTAATTTAATCAAATAAACATGCATACTCAAATACAAATAATAAAAAAATTAAAACAAAATCCACAAATATTGCAAATAACACAAAAATTATTTTATTTTGAATTTTTTGGGAGTATTTCTCTTATAGGGCAAAAATCTCGTGCTCACAGCTGCCCCTCTTTGCGCGGAAACATGAAGAGTGTTCGTGCAAAGATAAGTGAGCGGATACGAGCGATTTTTGCCCGTTTGAGCACTCTGTATGAAGCATTTTTTGAAAAAGTTTGACCGAACCTTTGCTTCAGAAGGTCTCCTACATATCCCTGGCTAAAAGGGAATCAGGTCAATGTAGTTCGGGAAGTTTTAGTAGTTGGGATTACCATGACTGCTGTGATCCTGCTGTTACTGTTGTTGCTGCTATTGCCACTGTTTAGCTGATCTCCTTATTATACCGTGCTAAAAGAAAAACAAGAAGCTAGACTAAGTTACAGTATTGCAAATTCTTATCTATCTTTTCAACTTGATCTTGTCACGTTCCTTGCCCTCCTGCCGGCTTTGACGTTTCTTCACATGCTTCTTCTCTTCTGACAATTGTTATTTCGGCCTATCTTGATTACCGAACTTCGACCATTGGTCCCTTCCTTGTGATCTTCGAATTATTCTCCTTCGAAGTCTCAATCTATCTTTCTGCTCCTTATTGCCTTCCTTCCGATTATGAACTTGGATTCATGCTGGGGATTTTCCGTTACACTCTGTCACTTTCTGATTCTTCACTATCCTTATCAAATATTGGAAATTGAGACGCCGTTCTGCTTTTCCAGCGGGCTTCTGACTTTATCGACAAACTCTAATAAAAAATCGTCATTCCATTCTTCAGGCGGGCACCTGATTTCAACAACAAATTCAAAATAATAACTCGCCACTCCGTTCTGTAGGCGGGCTCCCTGAATTCAGTTATAACTTCAAAACTAAATCACCACTCCATTCTTCAGGCGGGCTCCCTGACTTCAACTATAACTTTAAAACTAAATTGCCACTTCATTCTTCAGGCGGGCTCCCTGACTTCAACTACAACTTCAAAATAAATCGCCACTCCATTCTTCAGGCGGGCTCCCTGACTTCAACTGCAACTCAAAACTAAATCGCCACTCCGTTCTTCAGGCGGGCTCCCTGACTTCAACTGCAACTCAAAAGTAAATCGCCATTCCATTCTTCAGGCGGGCTCCCTGACTTTAACTACAACTTCAAAATAAATCGCCACTCCATTCTTCAGGCGGGCTCCCCGACTTCAACTACAATTTCAAAATAAATCGCCACTCCATTCTTCAGGCGAGCTCCCTGACTTCAACTGCAACTCAAAACTAAATCGCCACTCCATTCTTCAGGCGGGCTCCCTGACTTTAACTACAACTTCAAAATAAATCGCCACTCCATTCTTCAGGCGGGCTCCCTGACTTCAACTACAACTTCAAAATAAATCGCCACTGCATTCTTCAGGCGGGCTCCCTGACTTCTACTACAACTTCAAAATAAATCGCCACTCCATTCTTCAGGTGGGCTCCCTGACTTCAACTACAACTTCAAAACTAAATCGCCACTCCATTCTTCAGGCGGGCTCCCTGACTTCAACTACAACTTCAAAATAAATCGCCACTCCATTCTTCAGGCGGGCTCCCTGACTTCAACTACAACTCACTAACTCCATCCCATCCATATCGCCTTCCTTTGCTTCCTGTACCATTTTCTTCTTCCTGCATCGTCTCTTGGGCCACCTTTTCTTCTGAATTACCTTGTTTTGGAAGTGCTTTCCTCCAGGGTTGTGTTATTTTCCTTTGACTGCTGGGGATATCCTTGGAACTGTTTACTTACTTGCTGGAGATAATGCTGCTGGGGAAGTATTCTATATTTCCTCTTTTTCTACTTCCTTCAACCTTTATTCTCTCCCGGGCTCGCTGGGGGTTGAATTTTCATTGACTGAGGATTACCCTGGCAGGGACTCCCTTTTCCTTTTTCCTCTTTCCCAACCTCCTTCGGGACTTGCGCTTTGCTTCTTTAAAAAATTTATGGTATATAATGCTGCTGGGTATATCTCGAAAATCAGTGTTTCATTTCTCCAAGAACTGCTGGGGATCATAGTAGGCTCAAAGATCATTTCCTCGGGTTGTCTGGCCTCTTTCAAAACTATTCTGCTAGAAACTGGTATTTCCCAAAATCTTGTGTTGCTTTCTATCCTTATCCACTGGGTATTTGCTTTCAAGAAAATTTTCGCAATGGGAGAAAATTTTCTGCCCCAGTTTGATAACCTTCTACGTGGCATGCTTTTCCGCCGACGAACCCTCTTTTCCTGCTTTAAATCAAGGAAAAATTGTTAGTTTCAAAACGTCGTGAGTGGTCATGCCGCTCTTTCTAGGGCAATTTTCCTTTTCTCTTTTAGCTGCTTTGCCTTCCTCGTACTTTGGGGACGACGTTGATACTTCCTGGTGGATGGTACTCTTTCCACAGGATCTCTTATCTCTCATTTTTATTCCAAACTTCAGTGTGGTCCGACCCTCTCAGTCGGTGATCTGTTGTGAGAAACTAGCTTCCGGATGTGTAATATGTGTCCACCCTACTCCGTAATTCCTCTGAACCTTCCAATCAACCTGTCGTTCCAATCTTAATATCGGAACGACTTTTGCCTTATTTCCTTGTTCCACGCCTATTCATCTTCATTGTACCGCTTTGGGAGACTTGGTAGTAAGCTTTGAAAAGTCAATTTTCGACATAAACATAAAAATCTTTAAAAAGCGAGAAAAATGATAGATAAAAATGAAATAAAGAGTGCGGACCGCAAAAGACAAAAAGGGAAAACTTTTCTGAACTTCAAATTGGGAAAAACTGATCTGAATGTATAACTGATCTAATGGTTATGCCGTGCCTTCGAGATTAATCTACCCAGTCTATTTATGTCAATCACTTTTCTGACGGCTGCGTTTTGCTAGAAGCAAAGGAATGTCCCAACCTCGTCTCATGCAGACACCTTGCAACCATCTCGCCCTGTCACCTCATAGTGCCCTTCAAAGGGTTTTCACTAATGAGATTCTCTCAATTCTCTCGACCTCCCGTCGCCTTGGGGTGCCTGTAAAGGTTTTCACCGTAAGACTCTCTCATTTTATTTCTCTCAGCTTTCTTCGCCTTAAGGTGCCCGCGAGGGTTTTCACCGTTAAGACTCTCTCATGTTGCTTTCTTTCCCTGTGGTGGGCTGGGGTATTACCCACGAGATTCCCTCTAAAGCATTATCCCTTTTCAGCTTGTGCATCTTGGATTCAGTCGAGGATCGGAGTGTCAATCTTGGCTTTCATTCGCATGACTTGGCATTTCTCAAATACTAATCGAGAGGTCTTTTTTGGTCATTAATGTGGTTTTTTGTGTGTGAGGCTATAGCAAATGGATTTAACCTCAACGGGTAGCTCATTACAACTTTTGGAATCCGCACTATCTTTTCAAATGAAACAATGACTTCTGCCCCAATTTTGTTGCTTGGGGAATCTTTGATTTTTATTTTATTATGACCGAGCCGTGTGGCGCCTATGTATCCTTCTTGAGGAATCAGGTCGAACGTAGTTCACTTTTTCTTGTGTCTTTTCTTTGTTTCCTTTTCTATTTTGTTATACATCTTCCTTGAGGATTCCGAAAGAGGGTATATGAAAGAATAATTAAGGCTCAAAGGGGAAAACAAGGGTTAAAGTGTTTGGGTAGTAGAAAAAATTGCCTCTGTCATTTCATTCTCCGAAAAATGCCAAATACAAACAAACGAAACCAAACGTTGACAAATACATTAAAGAATTACACATAATATCTCTTGACTGCATCGGAATTGATAGTCATATCGGTGCATCTTCCCTCAATATCAGTTAGACATAGAGCGCCGTTGGATAATACTCTAGTCACAACAAATGGTCCCTGCCAATTTGGAGCGAACTTGCCTTACGCTTCGGCCTGATGTGGTAGAACTCTCTTCAGCACATGCTGTCCCACTTCAAATTTCCTGGGGCGTACCTTCTTGTTATATGCTCTCGCCATTCTCTTTTGATACAATTGGCCATGACATACTGCTTGTCAATCTCTTTTCATCGATCAAGCTCAATTGCTCCAATCGGGTTTTGACCCACTCATCGTCGTCAATCTCAACTTCAGCGACAATTCGGAGGGATGGGATTTCAACTTCTGTTGGTATTACTGCTTCAGTCCCGTACACCAACAAGTAAAGAGTTGCACCTACCGAAGTCCGGACGGTAGTGCGATAACCCAACAGTGTGAATGGTAAATTTTCATGCCATTGCCTAGACCCTTCTACCATCTTCCTCAATATCTTCTTTATATTCTTGTTTGCTCTGCCTCAACCGCACCATTTGCTTTGGGACGATATGGTGTGGAATTTCGGTGTGTAATCTTGAACTGATGACATACCTCTTTCATCAATCCGCTGTTAAGATTGGCACCATTATCTGTGATGATTATCTTTGGAATTCCAAACCTGCAGATGATGTGGGAATGTACGAAGTCCACCACCGCCTTCTTGGTCACTGATTTGAAGGTTTTGGCCTCCACCCACTTGGTAAAATAATCGATCGTTACCAGAATGAACCTATGACCATTGGAAGCCGCAAGTTCTATAGGTCCGATAACATCCATACCCCACGCAACAAATGGCCATGGCGCTGACATTGTATGCAATTCGGTCGGTGGAGAATGAATCAAATCTCCGTGTATCTGACACTGATGGCATCTTCGCATGAAACTTATACAATCACGCTCCATAGTGAGCCAGTAATATCCTGCTCGAAGAATCTTCTTTGCCAATACATATCCGCTCGTGTGTGGCCCACAAACTCCGGAGTGTATATCTGTCATCACCGTTGTGGCTTGACTCGCATCTATACATCTCAACAATCCCAAATCTGGGGTTCTTTTGTACAGCACCCCTCCACTAAGGAAAAATCCGTTCGCCAACCGCCGAATAGCTCTCTTTTGATATCCAGTTGCCTGCTCTGGGTATATTCCTAACCCGAGGTATTCCTTGACATCATGAAACCATGGCTCACCATCCATCTCTTCTTCTATCATATTGCAATAAGCATGTTGATTCCAGATCTGAATATGTAATGGATCAACATGAATCTTGTCCGGGTGATGTAACATCGATGCCAACGTAGCCAAAGCATCGGCAACCTCATTATGTATCCTTGGGATATGCCTGAATTCTACTGATCGGAAATGCTTAGTCAGATCGTGCAAACATTGACGATATGGGATAAGCTTCAAATCTCTGGTTTCCCATTCTCCCTGAATCTGATGTATCAGAAGGTCCGAGTCCCCCAAGACCAAGACGTCCCGTACATCCATGTCTACCGCTAATCGCAACCCTAAGATGCATGCCTCATACTCAGCCATATTGTTGGTACAATGAAAACGCAGTTGAGCAGTAACAGGATAATGATGTCCTGTTTCAGAGATAAGCACAGCCCCTATTTCGACTCCTTTTGCGTTCGCCACTCCGTCGAAGAAAAGCTTCCACCCTGGATCCTCGGTTAATTCTAACCCATCAATTTGCAATACTTCTTCGTCTGGAAAATACGTCCTCAAAGGTTCGTATCCGTCATCTACAGGATTCTTAGCTAAGTGATCGGCTAGGGCTTGAGCTTTCATAGCCGTCCTTGTCACATATATGATGTCGAATTCTGTAAGTAGTATTTGCCATTTTGCTAAACTCCCTGTAGGCATAGGCTTCTGGAAAATATACTTCAATGGATTCAAACGTGAAATGAGGTAAGTAGTGTAAGAAGACAAATAATGTTTCAGCTTTTGGGCTACCCAAGTCAAAGCACAACGGGTCTTTTCCAAATGAGTGTACTTAACCTCGTGGACCGTGAATTTCTTACCGAGATAGTAAATGGCCCGTTCCTTTCTGCCAGTAAGATCATGCTGCCCAAGTACGCAGCCGAACGAATTCTCCAAAACCGTTAGATAAAGAATCAGGGGTCTACCCGGTTCAGGCGGAACTAGTACGGGTGGGTTCGACAGATATCTTTTGATTTGGTCAAACGCTTCCTGACATTCTGTCGTCCATTCTATCGCATCGTCTTTCTTCAACAGACGGAATATGGGTTCACGGGTTGCTGTAAGCTGAGCAATAAACCTACTGATGTAATTTAACCTTCCCAACAAACTCATTACCTCTGTTTTATTCTTTGGCGGGGGCAACTCCTGGATGGACTTGATTTTGGATGGATCCAACTCAATGCCCCGTCGGCTGACGATGAATCCTAGCAACTTTCCTGATGGAACCCCGAATGCACATTTGGCCGGATTGAGCTTGATATCATATCTTCGAAGTCTTTGGAAAAACTTCCTGAGGTCGGCTATGTGGTCTTCTTGACGTCTAGATTTTATGACCACATCATCCACGTACACTTCAATTTCTTTGTGTATCATGTCATGGAATACCGTAGTCATCGCCCTCATGTATGTTGCCCCTGCGTTCTTCAAGCCAAAACGGCATCACCCGGTAGCAATAAGTCTCCCATGGTGTGATGAAAGTCGTCTTTTCTGCGTCCTCTTCATCCATCAAGATTTGATGATATCCCGCGTAGCAGTCCACAAAGGATCCGATTTCACGTCCGGCACAATTATCAATCAGGATATGGATATTGGGAAGTGGGAAATTATCCTTAGGGCTCGCCTTGTTGAGATTGCGGTAGTCCACGCATACTCTGATCTTCCCGTCTTTCTTTGGCACCGGTACTACGTTAGCCAACCAATCAGGGTATCGAGTGACACGAATGACTTTCGCCTGCAACTGCTTGGTCACTTCCTCCTTGATCTTTACACTCATCTCCGTCTTAAATTTCCGCAGTTTTTGTTTGACGGGCGGGCATGCCGGGTCAGTAGGTAATTTGTGAACCACTAGATCAGTGCTGAGTCCTGGCATGTCGTCGTACGACCATGCGAAAATGTCTTTAAGCTCCATGAGTGTTTTGATCAATTCTTCTCTCAGGTTGGGTTCGATATGGACACTTATTCTGGTTTCTTTAACATCATTCGTATCCCCCAGATTAACAGCCTCAGTATCATTCAAATTAGGTTTGGGCTTTTCCTCGAAGTGACTTAATTCTTCGCCGATTTCTTCTACGGCTTCATCATCACCGTATTCCGATTCACTCTCGTCACTTCTTATTTCATGCGTTATTATTTCCAAACCCGATTGACTTTCTAGACCGGGTTGATTAATCTTTAAGCACGCCATATCATTAAGATCAGTTGAAAGAAAGTTGTTCAGAAAAGTAAAAAGAAGGAAAATAAACAAAATTAGGAACAAAGGGAATAAATTTCATTAATAAGAACAATACAAGGAAAAACAAGCTTGCATACTCAAACCAAAACGAACTAAAACAAACGGATTTTACTTCGGGGATAGCCCCAACACAAAATTTGAAAGAAAACAATCCAAAACAAACTACCAAGACTCCTTCCGGATAGGGAGAGGAGTAGCCTTCCAATTATTCAACTTTGCTTTTGATCCAACAAACTGTATCTCGGCGTGGCTGGGTCCTTCTCCATCCTCTAGCATGCATACATCTGAGAATAAATCTTCGAACATTCACAAGAACTCTTCGTCTGGCCTGATCATAGGACTGGGAACCTTTGTCGTCGGATGTCTTCTTGTCCCGGACCTGACAAAAGATCGGGAAAGGCGCGAAACAGGCTTCGGGATCACCCATGTCTTCTACTTATTCCTCTTGGCTCACTGGATGTCCTTTAGTGTTGGCTTGAATCACAATCTGAAGGTTCCCACATTTTCGACCATAGATACCGGTTGTATGATTCCTTGCAGAGATGCACCTAAACCTTTGTCGGGTACGAAACCGTTTCTCAATATTTCTTGAGCCACCATGACGTCTGCAGTAATTATTCTGTCATTAAAAATGCATTCCCCTTCTGGAACTCGATTGACGGATACCGCATCATAGACCTAGTATACCCATGGCCCCACATCCTCTTCTGTCTCAACAAAGGGGACAATGGTGCCTGGTTGTAAATCATTCTCTCCATGGACTACGATCTCCTATCAGTCCCATTCAAACTTGACTAGTTGGTGTAGGCTGGATGGAACCGCTTTTGCAGCATGGATCCACGGTCGTCCTACCAAAAGGTTGTATGAAACTACCATGTCCAGCACTTGGAATTCCATGGTGAACTCCACAGGTCCGATTGTCAAGACTAACATTATGTCCCCGACCGATGCCTTGCCTCCTCCTATCAGAAGGTTGTATGAAACTACCATGTCCAGCACCTGGAATTCCATGGTGAACTCCACAGGTCCGATTGTCAAGACTAACATTATGTCCCCGACCGATGCCTTGCCTCCTCCATCAAACCCTCGGACACATATGTTGTTCTTGCGTACCCTGCCGATATCCACTTTCAACTTGTTTAATGTAGAGAGAGGACAAATGTTCGCACTGGACCCATTGTCGACTAGGACTCTGGTAACCACCGACTCTTCACACTTTACCGTGAGATATAAAGCCTTGTTGTGCTCGGTGCCTTCCTCAGGCAACTCATCATCGGTGAAGGTGATCCGATTTGCTTCGAAGATCCTATTGGTGATCTTTTCCAAATGACTCACAGAGATTTTATCGGGTACATGGGCCTCATTCAAAACTTTCATCAAGGCTTGCCGGTGTTCTTCAGAATGTATCAATAGGGACAACAATGAGATTTGCGCAGGAGTTTTCTTCAGTTGTTCTACGACAGAATAATCATGCAGCTTCATCTTTTTCAGGAATTCCTCTGCTTCTTTGTCAGTTACCGGCTTTTTTAATGTTTCCGAAGTAGTCTACCTTAATTCCGCAGGGGCAAAACATCTCCCTGAGCGGGTCAAACCTTGCGCTTCGCAGACTTCCTCTTTAACTTCTTTTCCTTTGTAAGTTGTCGTGACCCGATCATAATTCCATGGAATAGCTTTGCTATCAGCTATCGGCAACTGTATTTGCTAGCTTGATAATGAAAGGATCCACTCGAACACCTGCTACAGTCAAGACGGGTTTGGTTGCTGCCCCTGGTACAATTATTTTTTCTCCCTCTGGCCTCATGGGCACTTTGTTCACAGTTCCCTTTTCTGCTTCCGACCCCTCTGGTACGTCCTTCTTGCAGATGGGTGACTCATCAAGGCCTGGCTCCTTTTTCATTCCTACCCCCACTAGACTTGATCATCATTACGGTCTGAGAGGTTTTCTCCTTTCCCTCTTCTACCCGTACTAACTCGATCACGTTGGTCTCATGATGAGTTGGGAGTGGATTTTGGTTGATGTTGGGCTCCACTGGAGTCTGGACTTCAATTGGGTGAGTGTCGATGAGTTCCTGGATAGCTGTTTTCAACCTCCAACACTTTTCTGTGTCGTGCCCTGGACATCCTGAGCAGTATGCACAATTTATTGAATGATCGAGGTTCTTTGGAAGAGGGTTTGGTAGCTTAGCCTCGACCGGATTCAGCAACCCTACTTGCTTCAATCGGTGGAACAAACTGGTGTAAGACTCTCCCAAGGGAGTGAAAGTCTTCGTCCTTGGTGCTCTGTCGTTCTTGAAGGCTTGATTCGGACGAAAACCCGTACCCGTGGGGTTTCTATAGGCTCTTGGGGGTGGGTAATTATTCTGTGGATTTGGCGCACGCCATGGTGCCTGGACGGGAGGTGGGGCATATGATTGGGCGTGATGGACGGTAAAATGGGGATCAGGTGCTGGATAGTAGTGTTGCTGTTGGTTATATGGATTGTGGAAGTAATTTTGGTGGTGGGGTTGTGGCGGATTATACTGGGGTGCGGGGCCTTTGTTTTTGAACCATGCTCCGGAATCGACTGCCGTGACATCTTCTTTCCTCTTTTTTCCAAGCACTCCTCCGGTGCCACTTTGAATAGCTTGAGTGGTAGCTTTCAACGCTGAATAACTCATGATCTTGTTAGCTTTCAAGCCTTCCTCGATCATAGCCCCCATCTTTATCACCTTAGTGAATGACTTACCCACGGACGTCACCAGGTGTCCGAAATAGGTTGGCTCCAGTGTCTGCAGGAAGTAATCCACCATCTCGTTCTCTCTCATAGGCGGATCTACCCTTGCTGCCTGTTCCCTCCAGCGGAAACCAAATTCTCTAAAACTTTCGGCGGGTTTCTTCTCTAACTTTAGCAATGATAAGTGATCGGGGATTATTTCAAGATTATACTGGAACTGGCCGATGAATGCTTGAGCCAATTCATCCCATGTAAACCATCTGCTGGGATCCTGCCTGGTGTACCACTCTAATGCAGACCCCCCCAAACTCTGACCAAAGTAAGCTATCAGAATCTTGTCTCGCCCTCCGGCTCCTCGCATTTTGCTACAAAAACCTCGAAGATGGGCTACTGGGTCACCCTGCCCTTCGTATAGGTCAAACTTGGGCGTTTTGAACCTGGCTGGCAACTGGACATCTGGGAATGGACATAGATCTTTGTAAGCGACACTGACCTGGTTACCCAAACCGTGCATATTCCCGAAGGACTGCTCCAGGCTTTTAACTTTTTGAATAACTTCCTCATGCTCCAAACTTTTGAAGTGCTTTTCCGGTTCTGCCGGGTTATCCCAATGAGGGGTGTGTGAATGTGGTTCAGGAGCCTTAAAGGTAGGCTCAGGAGAATAACAATGATTGCCATGGATTTGGAAAAGCGGCTCACTGGACGACTTTTGTAAAGTAGCCGGTGGAGGTGCCACAAAAACAGGGGTAACTGTATGAGAAGTATTTTGTCTAGCTGGTGGAACCTGGATGTATAAGGGTTTTCCCCTTATAATATGGATAGATCGATGCACTTGTCGATGGATCAATGGGCGGATGCTCTGGTGCTGGTGTAAGAGTAGGAAGGTTTAGTGATGACTGTCCCCTAGCCCAGGCTAAGTGCATCTCTGTCATTTGCTGTCTCAACCGATCTACCTCCTCTTTCATGATCTGTATCTCTGTTTTCTCCCCATCGACACTTTTGCCGGAACTAGACATACTTGCTGGAATTGGACCTTTTGATCTAGTGTGGTAATGGTGATTGGCCAGTATACTCTGTCAAGTCAACTGCTAAACTTTTCTGAAATTGCAACAAACTTGTTAGCCCACTTAATTTAACAGATATGTTATCGCACGTTGGATGCAATGCACCTAATCAATTAACCATTTCTACATGTATTCATTGCATGCGTCATTCCAACTTTTATCTTTGAAAACCTCATTTGTTATTAACCTCATTTGGTGGTGGTCGAATATTATGTGGATTGCCTACGTATCACGTCCCGGCGTGAATAAAACGAGCGTAGTTCTGGTAACAAGATTGTGGCGAAATTCTGGAATTCTTATATCAAAAACCCTTACGGTTACAAAACATGTCTTAAAATAATCAAAAAAATAAGAGAAATGCTTGAGTCGAGAAAAATAAAATGCCAACCAGCTTGACTCAAAATTTCAAAAATACATTTTTTAATCAAAAGTCTAATGCTCTTAAATTCCTGGGGGGCGCGAGGCACCGTTCGGCCTTGCCGCGGGCCTTGGTGTGAGGTCTCTGTGTAGTCCCTTTAACTCTCTCATGATCTGATGAACATAGTCCATAACTGAAGCAAACAAGGGCGGTGCGGGGCATTTGTTCACAAGCTAAGCACTTCATGGTGACATAATGCCCGATTTCCTCAATTCTGTCCTTGATCCTGTCCTTTTCTCTGAGTAGCTGTTCTATCCGATGGTTCTTTGCTCCTAATATATGAACATTGTTGGTGATTCGGTCTAAGAGTCTGTCCACTTGTTCTTGCAGTCATGCCATCAAATTGTAACAACGGTCGAGGTCTTTTCTGGCATCCCGGGCTTGTTTGAAAACCCGCTCCCTGAGGGTAGCATTCGCTTCCCTTAGATTAGTGATAATCTCAGCATAATATTTTTCCACTCATTGTAGATGAAGTGCCTGTTGATGTGCCTCCCTTCTCCAGCTAGCGCGGATCCTCATCGTCTGGGCCTTCGACTCTTCCAATTCTTTTTGGACATCTGCGACTTGATTTTTTAAACCCTTTATCAATTTCTCGTCTGATCGACTCCTCAACAGTCTGTCAACATCTATTTGCATTTGCCGGATTTGAGATTTCAAGAAGTCATTTTCTTGTGCCAACTTCTTTTTATCTCCTTCGCTGGCGGCAGCTTGCATATCCTTTTCAAATTGGAGATCTTGGGTCCGTTGCTCTATCTTGCTAATCTTCGTTCTATAAGCTTCTTCCTTGGCCAACCAGTCCCATTGTTCTTGTGACGCTTCAGCAAACTCCCTGAGGTGGGGCCTTTTTGTGGGCCTTTGATGCTCCAGTTCTCTGCTATACCATGCAGGGTATTCTGACGATACTTCGCCTCGGGCTCGATCTCGCACCCGAGTGTCTATCTTCAATGTTTGACACTCACTCCAAATCTTCCGGACCAACGCTTCAGGGAACTGTCCTCCCGGTCCAATTTCAACCACATGTGGGCTGAGGTCTTCTTCTTTTGGGATTATTTGGCATCGTCCTAACTGTCTCAATACTCGACATGGCGCGTAAGGCTGGATGCTGTTGAGGCCCATTAGTAATAAATATGATTCCGTGGCCGATGCATATATGACTTCGTTCACGGGTAGCCAGCCAAATGTCCATTCTATCTTGCTGGCTGGAATCAAACGCAAGAGTCGTATCCATCCACTAGTCCCCTCTGGCAAATCATATCCCTCGACCCATGTAGGGAATTCCTCTATACAGGTTTTCTCCGCTAAACCATACCTCATAAACTGAGGGCGACGGCATAAGTGCTCGATCATCCACATTTGGAGCAGTACATTGCAAGCTTCAAAGAAGACCCCTCCAGCTTTGCAAATAGTAAGTGCGCGAGAGATATCCGATATTATCATGGGAGCCAAAGTACTATTGTCTTGTTTCATCAAAGTGCTGACGACCCCTGCCACATGTATGTTGATATTCCCCTCCTTTCTAGGAAATATCAATGAACCTAGGAAAGCTATCATGAAGGCGATGTGTCTATGCTCTTCCCATTTCAACTGGTTTTCTCCACTGCAGATTTTGCTTTTGTGTTTGTTGAAACCCCCATAATGACCATATTTGTCATATAGAAATGCTAAAGTGCAGAACCCTTCTGATAAATCTGGGTTGTGTACAGTTCTGCGGATTTTCACGGTATCCAAAAACCTATGTATTGTCACGACCCTTGGTGCAATGAGATACTGTTCCCTCATAGAGACTTTTGGTCTTCCGATATATCCGGCCAATTCTTCCAATGTTGGCGTGAGTTCAAAGTCTGAAAAGTGGAACACATTGTGTGTCGGATCCCAGAATGAGATCAGGGCTAGTATGATGTCTCCTCTCGGGGGAATATTTAGTAGCCCCACTAGATTTCCCAGGTACAACTTAACCGCGTCTTGTCCTTGCTCGCCCAAGTCGTTCCACCACATATGCAAACTTAAGGGGACCTTGTTTATGATAGCTTCGGTTGTATTCTGACTCGTGCTCATTCTGCACATTTATTAAGGTAGTTTTTAGACGAAAGAAAAATCTTGATTTGACCCAAACAAAAACTATCTTTTTAAAAAAAAAAAAAGAACGGGCCACATGAATTGACTGGTCAAAATATTAAGACTGATGAAAAGGTGGCCGTTGAGGCAAAGTTAAACATCCTGGCATTCCGTCATTATTTCTTCTTTCATAAAAATATAAAAAAATAAAAACTTATTTTGAAAATATAGGGAAGTTGGACCTGTTAAAGGTTGCCTACATATCTCACATCTGGTAAGAATCAAACCAGCGTAGTTCGATCAATGGACGAACTATTTAAAAACAACACTCTCTTGTTCTTTCAAGAGTGAATTCGTAATAAGACAGTCCTTTCTACAATACCCTTTTTTTTCAAAAAATGAATTTTTATTTATTTATTTATTTACACCTTCTTTTCTTTTTCTTTTATTATATCCTCCGACGTTTAAAAGTTGGTCAGCATGCGGGCCCAGGACAAATAAATGCAACATGCGAAATGCTCATACGAGGTCATACTATATCTGGTTACCTGTCCTAGAGGGACCCAACCCCTGTGTTGAGTCCCCTAAGTCAAAACATGATGCAAATAATCGTCCTAATTTAGGCTCAATATCCTGATTTTTCTTTTTTTTTTGATGATACTAGACTGTGTACCCGAGCAGACAACTCGGATTGAGGAGGGGGCTACGTACCGGGGACCCGCGGGATCGTCCGGCTTTGTAACTTATCCCGCCTCTTTTCTTATTTTTGGTATTGACACTAACAGAAAGGGGAGTCTCAACCAGTAAGCACATCCCCGGAGGTAAGAAGAGAAGGATTTTCGGCACAGTTTATATACACAGTTCACGTAATATCAAAGCGATAAATATGTAGCACATTAATCAAAACATATAATGAAATCAGATATAAGCAAAAACAGCAATTTTTAACTGAACTCGAATTCTTAGACCCTGAACCGAAGTTCTGGGTCGATGGTCCCCAGCAGAGTCGCCAGAGCTGTCACACCTCCTTTTTTCCACCGTACAATATACGTAAAAAACGTAAATGTGCCACTGTTTAATACTACACCCCGAGAAGGAATATAATAATAATCAGTGAAGGAGTTTTTCCACTTAAAGGACAGTCGGAACGAGATCAATTTATTTAATTATTCAGAGTCGCCACTTGGGAAAATAATGGTGTCCCAAGTCACCGATTTAATCCCGAACCGAGGAAATTTATGACTCCGTAATACAGTCTGCGAAACTAGAAACCTGGATAAGGAATTCTGTTAACCCGGGAGAAGGTGTTAGGCACTCCCGGATTCCGTGGTTTTAGCACGGTCGCTCAACTGCAATTTTTGTTTTTATCTGATTTCTTTATATATTTTAACTAGGTGCTTTTAATGTTCCGCTTTTAATTTTAACGAATTGCGACGTCACGAAAACACATCTCGAGTCACACCGCAACCGGTACGCCTGTGACTTTAATGTATTTTAGTTTCGCCGAGAATAAGATTTTGGTCACATAAATGCGCACCCGTATTTAAGAAAGTAATTATTTTACAAATCGTGCCTAAAGAGTCTATCGTCTTATTAACTTTGGGAAAAGATCGTGAAATTCGCTAAACGGTCTTCCCGAGTCTATGTTTTTATTACAATTGATTGAGGGCCACGCAAATGTGTATTTAGTGCGGCGAGGCTCATCTCATTTTTATTAAAGGCCAATCTTAGGATGAACTATATTGTCTACTTTTGTTTTTGTCCCTAATATTAATTTAATACCTGGTCCTACATGCATTATAATGAATAAATTTACGATTCAAACACTTTTTTAATAGTTTTTAATTCCAATTTAATAACAGAGGATATGGCAGCCACAATGCGATTAAGCCCAATACAAAGAAGAATCCAATAAGCTGGGCTTGAAGCCCATACGTGTGCCAGCCAGTTGAATGGGTAGACAATTATAAATCCTAATTAGTAATCAATAAGTTCTTCGCTGAAGGTGAATATGCCTAAGTAGTAATGACATTTTCGCTTCTACTTCTTTAACACAAATTTCTATAACATAACCTGGCTTTTAACTTCTGCAGCTTATCAACACCAATTAAAACAACGTATTGAATGTATTATATACGAAATTGAGACAGGATTATTAGTTTTGTAAATTCATTCCTAAGTGTAACTCTACAATCAACCTCAAAGGCGTAAGCAGAAACTAAATTAATTCTATAAACGCTGAGCGTTGAACAACTAAAATTTATTATATAGCTAAGCAATAGCATAAAGATTCTACCATTAACCAATCACTACCTAATATTTCAATGACATTTTAAAACGTGAAATCCAAACAGCTTGTATTCTTAGCGAAATTTCAGTTTTCAAACACACTAATCTTGCTGTATTTGACAATCAATTATTCGTTACCAAATATTTCAATTACATATGACAACTAAAATCTGAAGCAGTCCAA
Source organism: Nicotiana noctiflora (assembly GCA_032618575.1). NCBI lineage: Eukaryota > Viridiplantae > Streptophyta > Magnoliopsida > Solanales > Solanaceae > Nicotiana > Nicotiana noctiflora. Next base: position 452,324 of record JASVEL010013298.1, on the reverse strand, counting down.
ACGTCTATATACAGTTAAAGAACAACAGTCCAGTAACAATCCAGTGAGAAAAAATGCAAATTCAGTAGAATAAAAGTATCAATATATCAGAAACAGCTTCATTTCATAGTCCAATCAATCACTTGAAGTTACAAGGGTTGTGTACCTGAAATGGTAATGGGAGGAGAAGATCAGCAACAACAATACCAACAGTAATACAACAGCAAAGATCAAATGTGGTTCAAACAGTCGACAGCCCAGGAACAATTGTAGCAGAACCAAACAGTCACACCAACACCAAACAAATAAGAAATTCAAACAATATATGCAATGATTTTTATCTTGTAAGACCCAGCAGTGATAACCAACACTCAAATACCCAATTGAACTTGAAACTGAACAAGAGTTCAATGGAACAGTATGTTCAACTTATACTCTCAGGTATTGAATCTGTTTTCAACTTCTAAGGGCTAAATCTCAACTTAATGTCTCAACTCTCTATTTCTCAAATGAATCCCTATTCTCTGTTTTTTTTTATCTCCCTCTCTGTATCTCCAGTATCCTCAACTCTCAATCTCTAATCCATTTATAGCCTAAAACAGCACCCTTATTAAATTCACAGTGTTCTACCTTTTCCAGCATGTATATCCATTCCATGTGCTCCCTTTAATCCGTTTAATCATCACTCCATGTTATTCCATCAGACCCTCACCTTTTCTGTCTAAGCATGGGATTTTCTTGTTTTTTAAAATTCCTTAAGCATAAGAAGTATGTGGGATACTTGCTGTCCAGCAGGTTCCACTGAACTACACATGTGCACTACACCTTTTCTTTTGAATTCTAGCTGTTAATTTCTTAAAACCTTATTAGAATTACAGCTATATCTAATCCACACTTTCTAAGCTTAAAATCAACATAATTCAAAGCTTAAATCAGCTTAAGTCTCTAACAGCTATATCCAAAATGTCTCTAATTCGAAATTAAACAATTACTCACAGCTCAATCCAAGCAATGGCTTGGCTGTAACTATGCAATCCTAATGACATTTCTGTTAATCATGCTTAACAGTCGATCCTACGACGACATTCGTTTAATCAATTACGACCTATGTAATCGATAACGAATAATCGATATTCTAACTATAGCCTACGGGCGGACTCGGGGTCAACAATCTGATTCAACAATGCTAATATTGTTTGGTACAACAAAATCTACGAAGTTAAACGACGACATTCAAATCGCATACAATTAACAAATAACAGAACAATTTGACCAAGTAAAGTTCGGATTGGAGAAGAAGAAAGAAAATTAAAATTAAACACAAAATTGAACAAACGAACGACTAAACCAATACAATGAGCACATCAATAATACAGAAAGAGAAAAATGGAATACCTCCGGAAGAGAAATCGAAATCGAACGGACCCGGCTCCAAAGGATTCGAGTTTGCACCTTTTGAAGTAAACGGACTTTAATTGAAGTGTTTTTCAAACGAAAAAACACTCCAATTAAAGTCTGTTGCCTTCAAATACCGTTGACTCGGACGAAATCCCTAGTTTTTCGATTCTAGGGTTCTTGAGGGGGAATTTGGGGCTTGACTGGTTCTGGCATGATTCGAGCCATGCTAAGGCTGGTAGGGGTATGAGGGAGGTATGAGGAGTAATTGGTGTGAATTTGAGGTGGTTTGGGGCAAAAGTTCAAGTTTCGGCGAACTTCAATCTAATATTCGAAACGTTCGAGAAATATTCGAGACTAACGATTGCCAGATTCGTGTAGAGGGGGCTTGGGAGGTTCTATGGTGTTAATTTGGGGAGGTTTGGCCTACCGGAACCGCCGTGAGGCGATTTCCGGTAGGCGGAGTGCGGCGGAGAGGGGCGGGCTTTGATCGTCTCTAAGACGCGAGGGGGGGTTTAGGGGGCATGGGGGTGATAGGTTAGGAATATATACTTAGGTGTAGATTCGATCCTGGCCGTTGGATCATGTATGATTAATGGCCAGGATCTTTTAGGTCAACGAAAACGGTATCGTTTTGATAATTGGAGATTGGGTCGGTGTGGGTTAACTGGGTCGGGGCAATCTTGGGTTGTAAGGGGGGCTTGGAACCGTTTGATGAGATTGAGCGAACGGCTCAGACCAAACGCCACTGAACGACGTCGTATAGCCTTCTCTAAGGCTGATCGTATTTGGACCGGGTGAGGCTCTTTTCTTTGGGCTATTTTTGTTTGCAATTTTGGACAGCCCAGTCCATTTTCATTATAATCAATTAAAGCCAAAATTTCTAACTTAAAGAGATAAAAAAAAAATAAGAAATTGACTGAAAGAAAAATCTAATTAATTCTAAATAGTAATTATCATGAAATAAAAAATAATCACACAATTTGGACACTTTAACAAAAATGGAAAATACAATATTTTATCATTTTTTTCATAAGGTAAGTAATTTACTAATTAACTTAACACTTTTAAAAATTAAAACCCCAATGCTATTACAACATAGATTTTTTCGTATATTTTGTTAATTTAATCAAATAAACATGCATACTCAAATACAAATAATAAGAAAATTAAAACAAAATCCACAAATATTGCAAATAACACAAAAATTATTTTATTTTGAATTTTTTGGGAGTATTTCTCTTATAGGGGAAAAATCACGTGCTCACATTGCACACACGTCATAAATGACACTATGAACCTACTTCTACTTCTAGAATCCCATTCCGACCGCGATATCAAATATTCCACAACCGACCAAAATCGCCCAAATTTTCAATTTCACCAATTCAAGTCAAATTCTACCATGGACCTCCAAATTATATTTCGGACGCGCTCCCAAGTCCAAAATAACCTAACGGAGCTAACCGAATCATAAAAATCTAAATCCGAGGTCATTTACTCATAAGTCAACATCCGGTTGACTTTTCTAACTTAAACTTTTAAGTAGGAGGCTAAGTGTCTCATTCCACAATAAAATCATTCCGTACCCGAACCAACAACATGATACGTTGAAATACAATTGAGGAACACATAAGAAAGCAAAAATGGGGAAAACAGGGCTATAACTCGCGAAACGACTGGTCGGGTCGTTGCACAAATGAATGGGATCCCCCTTTATATAATAGGGAAGTCCTAAATAAGGTATACTTCTATAGTAGAAAATGATTTTTGACAACTGATTAACCGTCGATGATCTATTCATTCTGAAATTCGCGCCATGATCTTCGTCCCGTTGCGGGTATCTCGTTCTTTTCGTTACTGAATCATACTGGTATCATCTCGTTGTACCCCTCTTCTTACCTCGATAAGTGATATCGGCCTCGATCTATGAAAGAAAACTTTGACCCTGAACTCGACGTCCTGACCTTCCGACGTGGTATCACTTTTTCCATCAAAGGATGAAATCGGGTAGCCCCGATTTTCCACCGTATACAGTACCAGATTAAGTGGGAACCTCTATAAATTGGTCATCTCCCAGCCCATTAGGGTTACTGTGTTTTATTTCTCTCTTCCATCACTAAAGGTGGTTGTAACGTAAAATTAGGGCAAGGGGCGAGAAACCAATTTCATTTAACGCTTTCGCTTCACGATAATGGATTTCGCTTCAGATATATTTTTTATAATAATTTTATGTAAGATTATCATGTTCAAGATCTTGGTATGAATTAAGATTTTGTTTACATCCGCTTCTACCTTATAGTTTCTGAGTTTAATTTAAACAATTTATACCTCCCGTTGTCGGTGCTTATGTTCTTTATGCACTTCTAATTTGCAGGATTGTTGTCAGTATTTTTAGTAAGAAGCCCATAACAGTCAAAAATTATTTTATGGAGCCAAGGGAGTTTATACCCAAGACATCTTATATCAATTTTGTATTTTTGTTTTACTTATTATGTATACTATATAAATAGTAAAACAATTCGACGAAGCGATGCTCCGTGGCACCTCTTGGGGCCATGTAAATCCGCCCCTGATTGTACATCTTTGTCAGGATCCGTATTAACTTGGTATATACATATAAAAACATTAGAAATTGTTTAACTACACAAATATATAGTACGGCGTATATAAATATAGCAAATCGAAACAACCGTGTTATTTGATGTGGCTAAATCCAAACTTGACACTAACCATTCCTAATACCATTGATCTCACGAGTGAAATTATATATTCGGAACTTAAGAGAGTTATAGTTACATTATACGATTTTCATGTTTTAAAAATTCCCTAATAATGAGGTTGGTGACTTATTCACAATTTGTATTAGAACTACTTAGTTTACTGATCAACACTAGAATGACTGAAAACCGGCAATATTTTAAGCTTCTCAGTAATGTATAAAGTTATGAGTTATGACACCTCTTTTTTTTTTTTTTTTTTTAGTTATGACACCTCTTTTTAAACTAAGAAGCATTTAAGGGGGGAAACCATTACTGTAATTAAAAGGAAATATTGAGGAAAGGAAAAGCTGGGAGAATAATTGAAAGCAAAAAGACATGTTTATCCTTTTTAATCATATTTACAAAACAACCTCAATTGTGTCTTAAACGCAAGTTAATTGGTGTCCCTTGTATAAATTGTTCACTTAATTAATTTGGTCCAATTTCATTCCAATCAAACATTTTAACGGATACATTACATTGAGCATCTATAATGGAAAAACGAAATCAAACCTCTATTTGTTTATAAGCTTTTCAAAATGCAAACATATAATTGTGCATGGAACTATGTAGTGTATTTATGGTGCATACTGCATTTATGACCTTGTTTTGTTTTCACCAGAAAATGAATAAATAAATAAATGATGACTCCTGTTTTCCTCGAGCTGGTTTTTTTTCATTTGTTGTTCTTTTCTTAATATTGTCCTCAAAAGATTAGATTCTCTAATCTTGAGAACTATCACTGGAATTAATTACTTCTTTAAGATTCGTTAACTTTTCCTTTGTATCAGTCCCTTACTATCACTGGATTCTACGCAATTTCTTTAACAATTGTAGTACTGGACATAATTACACTACTTGTAAACTGCAAAAACAACGCCTTTCCTTCAGACAGACCAAATCTTGACATGTGAAGTTAATGATAAATTTTAAGAAATCTAGGGTAATGTCTGAATTTACGGTTGTTTTTGTTAAGAAATCACGTAACGTTAATTAGTGGAATGAAAATGCCTATATACTTTTGTCAACTTGTTGATAAAGCAAGATAAGCGTTTCCAGTTTTCATCTTAGTGTAAACGTTTTCCCAGGATATGTAGTGCCTCCTATTGATAAGCTTGATCGAGAGTGAGAAATTTAAAAATTGTCAGATTTATCAGTGATAGTTAAAAAATAGCAAAATTTCAAAAGTTGTCGAAATTTAGGCACTTTAAATTTGAATAAAAATACTGTTCAAAATCCGAAAAAATAGGCCCGCAAATTTTACGGGAGTTCCAGCATAAGTATGTTTGAACTCACGTAAATTTTACGGGAGTTCCAGGATAACTATGCCGGAACTCCCACAAATTTTACTGGAGTTCAACCATAATTATGCTGGAACTCCCGCAAATTTTACGGGAGTTCCAGCAAGTATAATTGTCCAGTATAATATACTGGAGTTTGGAGCACTAGTGCTCCAGTCTCCCGCAAATTTTACAGGAGTTAGCAAAGTATACCGGTCCAGCATAATATACTGGAGTTCATACACAAATGCACCAAAACTCCCATATATTATACTGAACCGGTCCATGTTGCAGTAAAATAATGGCTATGTTTTATTAACTTGATAAACACTGACTATTTTTCATTAATTAGTATGAAAACCATGATATTTTAACAATTTATCCTGCTCTTGTTGGGCTAAATGGAGGCCCATTTAGAGCCTTGAAAACATCAAAAATTACTTGAACAATGAGTTATAAGAAATGAAATGAAGCCTTAACAGTAGACCACCAGCGGATTGGATGGAATCTCAGATTAATCCATCCTTAATTAGAAATTCCGGATTTGAATCCAAAAAAAAAAAAATTCAGAAATCACTTTTGTTTAGTGGCTATTAATTTCCTTATAGCTGCCATATATATAATTACTTCCTATAGCTACTATTCTGTTGTTAAAGTGTATTCGTCGTTTTCGCGCAACCAAAAAACTCCTAAAAATCAGCGTAGTCCAGTTGTACGCGCATGTATTCACATGTATTCGCGTCAAAAAATACCTAAAATTGGGTTAGTCCAACTGTACGCGCATGTATTCACATGTATTCACGCTGCTATATTCATGAATACAACAGTAAAAAGTGTCTAAAATAAAGGCAGTCCAGCTGCATGCACATGTATTCACATGTTTCCGCGCCATGTATTAATGAATACATTTACGTCAATCACCATAAAAACAAGTATGTCCAACCGTCTAAGAGAGAAGAAAACATAAATAGCGTATTTCATGCCTTATTTCATGTACAGTGATAGTATACACCATAAATACATATTTTGCTATAAAATATCAAAGATAGTTATAGACAATAATATATTAATATAATTTTGATTTATAATAAATATGGTATATAAATTTGCTAAATGAGGTAAAATTTTCATTTTATGATATGGAAAAGGGCCTAAAATGCCCCTCAACTATTAGATTTGGTCTAAAATTACCCCCCATCCACCTTTTAAGCTAAAAAACCCCTTCTCGTTAATGTTTGGGCTCTCAAATGCCCTTCCTACTAACGGTCCTTTTCAAATTTTAATTTTAAGTGACGTGGCATCAAATAATTGGCTAATTTAAAACCCACCTATCTTATTTTCAACCCACCCATACCCGTTTCTAAACCAAAAATTACTCCATATTTTCTAAATCCAAAAATTCATACGACTGACTCCTCCTTCTCTCTAAATTAGGGTTTCCCTAATTCTTGCTGCTCCTCTTAAATCATATGGGTGCTATTTGCTATTTCTCTTCCAAGATTCAAGTTGAAGATCAAATATAAAATTCCATCTTTGTTCAAGTAAGTTTTGACTGTTTTTGTTCAATAAACATGGTTATGGTTATTATAAATCTTTCATCTAGTGTTACTTTCGAGTTGTGGGGAATGTTTACTGCCTTTTGATGCTTTTGATGTCAATATTTATCAATTTTAAGGTTGCATATGGTCCCTTCACTTTTTGTTGTGTGTTTTTAAATTATTATTTTTATGGATGATAGCAATTTAGGGTTCAGATGGGGCCTTGTTGTCTGCTCAAATAGTTTTTTGTTCTAAGATTTTATGTTTCTTTTTTTCATTTATACTTGGATGTGGTCCATTAAATTTTACTCTTGTTTGTACTTTAGTGTATTAAATATTCCTTCTAACTTTTCTGTATATATATCTGATGGTTCACTTTCTACTTTTTTTTATGGATTGCATGTGACTTCAATAAAGAATGGTTGAAAAGGTGGACTTGTCTTGAATTATGGGGGCAGGTGGGTCTTGAACCCTCAAATAGTGTACATTAAAAAAACTAAATCAGGTGTTGCAAGCCTATGATGTGGATATGTTGTCTTATATAGATATTTGTTCAGAATACGTTGAAAAATGTGGGTTTAAGAAGGTGGAACAACTTCTGATAGGGCCTTCGAGTAGATACTTTCTGGTTGAAGGTGATTCAGGAATCAGAACACTACAACAACTCTTTTCTGATAATTTTAGTGTGCTTCAATTCTTTGCTATTGATGAGGGTGAAGAACATGTGCCAGTTCCTAGCATAAGTCACCATAATGAACCTTATAGTATCACACTAGATGTTGGCACCGATTGTGAGTCAAGTGAGGAAGAGGAAGCACATGAATTTAACTCTAGTGATTATGATAGTAATCAATTGGATATCTTTAGTAAGGAAACGACTAAAGAAGTTAATGACAAACTAGACAACTATAAAGAGTTGGAACAAGGTATGAGTTTTAAAGATTTGGATGAAGCTAAAAGAATTGTGGGGTTTTATCAATTGCTAATAAAAAGGGTCTTAAAGTTTCTAAGAGTGACACCGGTAGAGTTAGTTATAAATGTGATGTTGGTTGTCCTTTTAGGTGCTTGATATCTAAGGATAATAAAGATCAAGGATTTAAAATTAAGACTTTGAATGCAAGACACAATTGTCAGCTAGCATACAAGAATAAAAGAGCTACTCCCCAAGTTTTAGCGCACTATTTCAAGAATAAAGTCCAAAATAATCCTAAATATAAAGTGAAAGACATGAGGGTGGAACTACAGGATCAATTCAATCTGAATGTTAGCTATTCAAAGATGAAGAGGGTAAAGATGCTTGTGCTAGAGAAATTGGAGGGTAGCTTCATTGATGATTATAATAGGTTAAAGACATATGCTCAAGAGTTGAGGGATAGTAATCCTGGTTCTGATGTGGTGATAAACATATCTAAAGATGCTTTGGCAGAAGGAAAAAGAAGGTTCCTTAGAATGTATATTTGCTTCCAAGCTTTGAAAGCAGGCTGGAAAGCAGGTTTGAGACCTCTTATAGGCCTAGATGGCACATTTCTAAAAGGGAAGTGTAAAGGAATTCTACTGGTGGCCATGGCACAAGATTCAGTAAAACATTTTTATCCTCTTGCATGAGTAGTAGTTGATAAAGAAACTGGTAGAATATGGAAGTGGTTTATGGAGTTACTGAGAATTTCCTTGGAGCTTGAAGATGGTGAAGGAGTGACATTTATGTTAGATATGCAAAAGGTAATTATTTGTCAAATTTTTTATCTCTTTTTTAATTTATATTTTATTTGTAATTGATTTTTTGATTGTTGCAGGGGCTTTTGGAGGCTATTTCTACTGTCCTTCCAAAAGCAAATCACAGATGGTATGCTAGGCACATTGAAGCTAATTGGAGCAAAAATTGGAGGGGTGTAGAGATGAAAAAGTTAATGTGGTGGTGTGCTTGGAGTACCTATGAAGAAGAGTTCAAGGATCAACTGAAGACTTTGGGTGATGTTCATGAAGATGCTGCTAGAGAACTAATACACTACTCTCCTCAATATTGGTGTAGGGCTTATTTTGCTACTAAATGCAAGAATCATATGGTTGATAATAACTTTACAGAATCATTCAATAAATGGATTCTTGAAGCTAGAAATAAACCTATAATTAAGATGTTGGAAGACATCAGATTAAAGGTAAATTTTGTATCTTTCTTCTGTTAACTTCTTATAAATTGATTGTTATCTTTTTGCCAATGATCTCCTTTTATTGTAGGTAATGAATATACTAAAGAACCATGAGGAGGAATGTAGGAATTGGAAGGAAGAAATTAGCCCATATGCCATAGAGCTTTACAATGATTACAGAGTAATTGCAATAGAGTGCAAAGTTGTCTTTAATGGAGATTACGGATATGAAGCGGTTGAGGGAAAAGATAAGCATACCGTGAACCTTGAATTAAAGAAGTGTACTTGTCGGGCCTGGAATTTAACAGGAATACCATGTCCTCATGCCATCAAAGCTTTAATGCACGACAAACAAGATCCATTAAGCGAGGTGCATTGGTGGTATTCAAAGGAAGCTTATATGTTATCATACATACACAAGTTACAACCTGTGAGAGGTGAATTTTTTTTTGGAAAATTGAGCTAGAACATGCAATGGAGCCACCAGAAGTACATAAAATGGTGGCTAGACCAAAGGTAAAGAGAAAACGAGAAAAAGATGAGGCCAGAAAGAGGGAGAGGGTCTGGTCAGCTTCAAGAAAGGGACTTATAATGACATGTGGGTTCTGTGGTATAACAGGTCATAATAGAAGAAAATGCCCTTTGGTAACGGTCCTTTTCACATATTTTCTTAACTTACAAATTTTTTTAATTCATAATATTTTCTAATGAATAACTTTTGTAGGCTAATGGTGAAGGAACTTACCAAACAGTACAAGATGTGCCCTTGACGGCTCCCCAAGATAGTCAAAATTCAGAATTTGCTTTCATGCCTACTCCGGGTGTGAGAATGACCTCTCCTAAACATTCCAGTCAAGTTGCTGGACTTCAAAACACACTTGAACAATCTGTTGCACCTTCAATAATAGCTGGTGATGAATATGAAGGTGGATATGAAGATGAAGATGAAGAGCCAGATGTGTTGCCTAAGGTGATATCTGAAGCTATGACTAGGCTTCAACAAAGAAAGTTGCATCAAGAACCTATTGGTACCAGGAATATTGCCTTCAAAGGAGATATAGATGGTGTCAATGTGCCTACTGATCTGCCTTAAGCTCACATGGAAAGGAAAATCAACTATGTCCTCAAGCCAGTTGGTAGCAGAAAAGGAAAAAAAATTGGAAAACTGAAGAGTAAAAAGGCCAAGCATTAAAGTAGTTTGTTCAGTTTAATGACTTTTTGTATAAACTTTTGTTAATGACTGTGAATCGGTTGATGACTCTGTTTAATGACTTTGTTTTAAATGTACTGTTGCAGCAATGTACTGTAATGACTGTGAATCGATTGTGTAATGACTGTGAAATGTACTATTTTAAATGACTGTTGCACCATTGAATTTAATCGGTTCAGTTTAATGAATCTCTTTTAAATGTACTATTGCAGCAAGGTTGCTTTTTAGTTTGTTGTGAATCGGTTGCAGCAAGGTTGCAGCAATGTACTGCTTTTTAGTTGTGTACTGGTTGTGATAACTCAGAAGCTTTGCAGTATATTCATTGTACCAGGAATAGAAAAGAAATGTTGCATATAAAGTTTAGCATATTTATGCACAAATGCATATATTATTCTAATGAGGAATATCACCTCTCCAATGAGGGGTAGAGCTAGTGTTAAAGCAATGTGTAATACTTCAAACTGTGTAATCTCCTCTCAAGTATCTTGTTCATGCTGCCTTGTAACCGGTGCATGTAAAACAGCAGCAGATCTTGAAGAATATGACCATTACAAATTACCATTTACATGTGGTCACCAAGTCTGACACTATAACATCAATACATTTAGTGTCAATTTGGCTCCAAAATATGTAAATGAGAAGATCAAATAAATTGGATTTTAATTTTCAAGCAGTAAAATGTGCTCCATAATTAGATGAGACCGCGTGTGTCGTAGACGTCAACTGAGTATTCATCTACAGATTGTCTCAGAAAATTCCAGAATTTTCCAAGTATTCCAACCATTCTTTCACTATTTGCGGTATTTGATTGTGTCTTCGAATTGTTCACTCTCGTCATTTCTAATGTCTGATTGGTTAGATATTTAAGGATTATTCATACTTTAGGGGTCATAATTTCACTTAATTAGAAGAAGAAAATATTTCTCTGTGTTGTAAATCCTGAACTGTTATTCAGCTGTTGGAATGAACTTACTTTGCAGCATTTGTTTTGGGATTTTTCTTGGTATAGTGCTTGAGCTTTTCACATTGTACTTTTTGGTGTGATGTATTGTTGAGAGCCTCTAGCAGCGAAGCTAGTTTCGTTCTGCTGTTATTTTTTCTTGTTTACTGTAGAATTAAAGTCTAATATGCTATGTAAATACTAGAGCTTAATATGCTGTCATGAAGGAGCCCGAGACTCACTTGGCTCCGAGAAAGTCAAAGGAATCCTCTTGATGGGAGAATAAAATGGTGCCCACCAATATGTATAATACACCTGCGAAAAGCCTCTTGTTTGAAAAGCAGCAGTTTGAATGATTCCCACATTCTTCAAACTAGCAGCCTTTGCTCTGCCCGTAACAACTAACCCAACCAAAAGAAATATGCACATTTCCTTCATTCACCAACCAAAAGAGTTAATTAAAATAACAAAATTCTGCAGATTTCATTCATTTAACAACCAAAATAACATATTCTGTTGATACAATCAGGACATCATACCTAGACCTAACTAATTCAGATAAAAGAAGTATAAAATATTGCAAGCCTGTTGTGTCATTTTTCATCAACAATCGCAAAATACTAATGGCCACCAGCTTCATTACATCATTCTACCCGCTAAAAAAATAGCGAAAAGAATTCATGACCATGTCGCAAGTCTTTTCCATCGCTTCAATTTCTGCTCCAAGGTTGAAACTTTCTCCTCCAATGATATGTTATTCACACCTGCAGCTTTACCACCAACCATATCACCCACCATCTTCCTCAGGTTGTTCCTTTCTTGACGAAGGGCATTCAATAAAATTTTTTGCTTGTGGATAAACATCGACACATGAGGTGGAAGTTCCTCATCTTCGCGCCATTCTCAAAAAATGACAACCATTAGCCTCATAATGACGACATTTATAAAATCTACGACCACCATTCAAAGGCGTTGTAGCAGTAAAATGGTTGGCAATCAATCCGCAATAACATGTACGGTTGTCACCTTGGTCACGAGAAGCAGCAGAAGAAGATTCCGACATTAAGCTAAAACAAGATGGAAAAATTTAAGAACTCTAATTACAAAAACTTGGGTGAAAGCAAGAATTGGGGAACCATGTTTATTGAACAAAAACAGTCAAAACTTACTTGAACAAAGATGGAATTTTATATTTGATCTTCAACTTGAATCTTGGAAGAGAAATAGCAAATAACACCCATATGATTTAAGAGGAGCAGCAAGAATTAGGGAAACCCTAATTTAGAGAGGAGGAGTCAGTGGTATGAATTTTTGGGTTTAGAAAATATGGAGTAATTTTGGGTTTAGAAACGGGTATGGGTGGGTTGAAAATAAGATGGGTGGGTTTTAAATTAGCCAATTATTTGATGCCACGTCACTTAAAATTAAAATCTGAAAAGGACCGTTAGTAGGAAGGGCATTTGAGAATCCAAACATTAACGGGAAGGGATTTTTTAGCTTAAAAGGTGGATGGGGTAATTTTAGACCAAATCTAATAGTTGAGGGACATTTTAGGTCCTTTTCCGTTTTTGATAAGGGCGTTTCCCCTCAAATGGACCCGCGACACAAATACAAATCAGTCGGGGCCAGTTGGTACTGAAGGCGAATGGTTAAACCAAAAAAATGAAGTAACAGGAGCCCAGGAATTCTGGTTTTAGATATAATAATTTGAGAGCTCTGAACGCATTTTATGTAATAAATAAAAGTTTCAAGACATTGCGTGCCCTGAAATTGAGTGCTTACTGATCTCGTGATTGAAATAAATAAATTGAGGGCTAGTGCTAACGCTTGATCCACTGCTTGAAATAAATATTTATTTATTTTCACGAGTTGTGAATAGAGGAACAGTGGGTAATTTTCCTTTTAACAATTGATCACAGTTCACGCTGGGAGATGAAGACATAGACAGTGGAGTAAAATCCCAACCGTAACGGTCCACCATAATATTCGTTGGCCTACTCATTCACATGTTTTTGTTCTTTCATAGGAAGAATTTGCTATCCATGCTATTGTTTAGATTATGTAATTTACCTTCCCACAATCGAATAACTAATAATTTGTTTATATCATCCAGCCGAATGTGAAATCATCACCAATTAGCCCAACTATTTCCCCAGCTCAGTCGAAACTCGAACGACTAATATTTGTCTCGAATTAAGTCCATATAGTTGTATCTCTATTTTTATTAACGAGCTATCATCGTCTTAATTGTACTAAGTAGTTTGTGGAATAAACAAGAATGGAAAATCAAGAAATGAGACATTCTTTAATCTGCACTTTAATTAGCTTTCAGTACGTAGTGGGATCGTAACACCGGGCATAAAAAGAGCTACTCCCTCCTGTTCACAATAAATATCTAATGTGCTTTTCATTTTGGTTCAAAATAAATTTTCAGTTATGTAATCAATTTTACAAAATAACCCTTATATACATATCCCTAAAAAGTTTTCATACTCCTCAGATTAAATGTTTAATTATGGGTAGTTTAGTCATACTAGATATTTATGTATAGGATTTAGTATTTTCTTAATGATCGTGCTAAAAGTAAATTGGACACTTATTATGAATCGGAGAGAGTAAACACTAATCAGAAAAATTAATGCCAAAAAATAATGTAGATGCATGAAAAAAAACCAAATTATACTTAATAAATGAGATGAAAAAACACATTATGAGTGTTCGACCAATTTACTTTTGTCATGTGACTGATGAAAAGAACATTTGTATTATTTTTAGTTAATTTTTCACACCAATCTCTTCGGTAGATGATGTTTCAATTCTGGGCATTCTTCTCAGTTCCCTCAGGGTGTCCACTAGAGGATGCTGCTTCTATTTTAGGCACTGCTGATGAATTTTCATTACCTTCCTCAGTGTGCCCATTGGAGCATTCTTCAATTATAGGCATTGCTGATGTATTGTCACTGGGCTTAAGCAATGGCACCCTACTCACAGACACTGATTTGGACAAGCTGATTGAATCACCTATATTGGGCTTGGGCTTGGGCTCCATAATTTCATCTGTTTTGTACTTGTACCAAGAGGCCCAAAAGAGGTAGTTCAGAAAGTTGAGCCCACTAAGAATAGCCAAGAACCAATAGAAGAGGTGCAAATTATTCTGATCTAAGTCTAAGCCCACTAACCATCCTTTCTTGCTTGGTGCTCTTCTTTTTGTCACTGAATTGATAATTTCTACAAGGACACTACTCAAGAAGTAGCCCAAAGAAATTGAAATCCATGTAAATGAAGTGGATAAGGACCTCATTCCAGCAGGTGCTTCTTTGTAGAAAAATTCAAGCAAGCCCACTAAGGTAAACATGTCAGCTATTCCAAAAATAGCATATTGAAATCCTAGCCAAGCTAGATGAATAGGCTTCAATGGATTTTTCAAGGAATGGTGCTTTCTTTTGATCTCAACTAAAGCAGCGACAGCCATGGACACGATCGATAGGACTAGCCCGACACCAACACGTTGGAGTTGAGTGATGCCCGAGGGATGTTTGGTGATTTTTCGAGCAAAGGGGACGAAGAACATGTCGTAAATTGGGATGAGAATACACATAAAGATTAATGGGATCGCGGGCACAGAGGGTGCTGGTACCTCGAAGTTTCTTATGAAACGGTTCATTCGATAGCCTTGTGCTACTGAGAATGTTTGGAGTTGAGCCATACATGTGTTCATTATAATTGTACTAGCTATGATAGGCAACATTCTTATTAACACTTTGACTTCTTCAACTTGTGTTACAGTGCAAACTGTCCATGGAGTGGCTTCAACAGTTTTAGGAAGGATTACAGCTTTGTCTAAGAACCTGCTCAATTCACAATATTATATCAACAGTTAATATACGTATAATAATAACACATAAACAGAAGCGTTAATCCACACGACCTGACGACGTTTTATAGAGCTATTAGGAATTAGGCAAAGCCCGTGTGTCTTTGTACATAAAATTGACAAAATTAATGACTGAATATACTACTACTAATAAGATAATATGTTCATAAAATTGACAAAACTAATGACTAAGTACACTACTACTAATAAGATAATATGTTAGTATGAAGCTTGAGCGTGAGTTAGAAAGTGGAAAAGTGAAAAGTAATAGTAAAAGCAAAACTATATAATATCAAATAGTTGGTTACTTGGTATCATTGTGGGGTTCTAGGGAATAATCAATGACGAACTATCACCTTTCTAATTAGAATGTTAAGAAGAAGAAAAAAAGAGTTGAAAATAACAAGAAAAATGAATCCATCTAGTGTAGTGTGTTAAACCTTTTAGAATGGCAAACTTTCTCTTGGAACTATGACGCCCTTTTTTGCTTAATGGAAGAAATTAATTAGTATATTTTAGAAATGGACCTAAAAACATTTATGCAGTGGGTTCCCTTTATCTCTTTAAACCAAGTTGGATTTATATTAAAAATAAATATATACTCAACAAATAAGATTGAAAATACTGTCTTTTCTTAGTATTTTTTTTATAAACATTCCTAAATTAGGAGGATCTATAGTGTTTTCACACTTCCCCTTCATTGTGACTCGAATCCATGACCTAACAGTCGTAGGTGGAGGTGTTTACCAACCGAGCAAGTCTCACTTGTCCATTTCTTAGTATTCATTAGAGAATTAAAGTAACATCACCTGAATTGTTTAGTATGTGCAAGTTTTTGCTGTGACGAGTCTGATTCTTTATCATTAATCTCATACAGCTCGTCAATATTTTCTGGTATTTCCAAATTTCGGTTTTCGATTGCTACAACGATAACCTGAGAAAAACCATCAAGTTTAAGCCCTCTGATTTTTATGATTTATACTTTCAAACACATTTTAATACATTATTTTTCCTTCAAATTAGCATATAATTAACAGAAAGCATAATAAGAAGAGACTAATATAAACCTGGAAAATTCTAGTAAGAGGGCTTCCAGCAGGATGTTGAAGGCGCAAGAAAGGTTTTCCAAAGGTAAAGAAAAAAAAACCAAGTGAAGTAGCAACCAAACTGATGAGAAAACCTTTCCACCAAGCTTTAACTGTACTAACATAGACAACAAACGTGACTCCAAAAGCGCCACCAATCACAGAACTAAGCAATACCAAATTGAAGTATCTTCCAAGAGCCTTAGCCTCTTTTGGATCCTTGTGATCAAATTGGTCAGCACCCAATGCTGGCAATGCTCCCCTAACCCCACCACTCCCCAATGCAAAGCAGCAAAGTGATGCATAGAAGAACACAGCTTTCCATCCTGATATGCAGTTTGGCACCACACATTCTGGTTGCAAACTCTTATAATGAGCTTGAATTGTTATCAATGCAAATGCCTACAATCATCATCATCATAAAGTATTATCATTTGCAAGAGTCTTGTGTATATATAATTTGGTAGAATGAGCATCATCGGCGTAACTGGTAAAGTTGTTGTTACGTGACCAGGAGGTCACGAGTTCGAGCCGTTGAAACAGCTTCTTGCAGTAATGCAGGGTAAGGCTGCGTACAATAGATCCTTATGGTCCGGCCGAGAGGCGAATCCAGGGTTTAAAGGTTATGGGTTCCTACTGTAATTTCAGATTACTATGCAATAATAACTGAGTTCACAGTCAGATATTTACCGATATTTAGTGGATTTCTTAATATAATAAATGTTGCATTTTTTAAAGGGTGTGAATGGGAAATGGAAGAGGCACCTTTTGGATTGCACATCTTCATCTCACCCTCCTTTGTCTATAAATTTAGAGGCTTGACCTCATTTTTTAGAGATGAAAATCATATGGAAAAATCTGAAAATTTCTCTCCTCTTTTTATATTGTTGCATTATTTTCAAATAAACATAAGTGTCAAATGTGATTTGCTCCGTCTGTTGAGTTCGCTGAAATTCTGTAGTTTCGATTGCCAGTGTTGCAGAATAGTTATTTCGTTCTATCCTGGGAGGAATTAATCCAAAACCTTGGGCAACAGTGAGGGGATTAAATTCCTTAAGGACACACAAGCAACTTGTGGGCTCGGAATTATTATTTCACGTTTTGTTTATTGAACTAATGTTTGTTTACTTCTCTGATTTTCTGATTTTGAACACAGATTACCAACAATAAATACAGGATCTACGCAAAAATTACTGGATTCTCGGGACCGGTAATCTATATACTAGGCTCGCCCCTGGTCCGGACCCCGCACATAACAAGAGCTTAGTACACCAAGGTGCTTTTTTCCTAAAAGAATTATAATTTAGATTAATAATATTAGGAAATCTAACATTACGTAAGCGTTAAGGTACTTGTAAGGAAAATAACTTCCATTCAAAAGTGATCGAGCAAAACCATTTTCTCCTTTTTAATGATATTTTTTAATTACCAAACACCAAAAATCATGACGTCTTGTTAAAAAACATTTTCTTGGAAAGATACTCCCGTCATGCGAAACATACCATAACGCATTGGTTAGTTTTTGTTTTTTCTTCAGATGAACTCCTTTATTGTCTATTTGTAAAACGTAAATATAGATGCTAAAATCTTTAACTTACTAGAATTTCGAAGGGTCCAAAAATTAGGACAGTGTGGTATCTGTTGATGTAAGTATCAGAAATGAAGCCACCAAGAATAGAGAGCAAGAACGTCGACCCCATCAAGTTAGTGAGAGTATTAGCTGAGCCAGTGAGGTCAAATCCCATCACAAAACTGAAGTATAATCCAAAACTCACCATGACTGCAATAAACCCCATGTTTTCTAACCCAAACAAACCTATACAAAAGTTGGCCAATCAAAAACCAGGTACACGATTAACACGTTATTATTATACATAATAATTTGAAAAATATAATTCTTACCGTAGATGAAGGTGGTAGCTCTAAATCCACCTTTTCCTTTAGTTTTGCTTGAAGTCATAGAATTATACTCTGTGCTTTTACCCTCCTCCTAATAGCACCCAAAACAAATTTAGAAACAACAACATTATGGCATTAATTTAGTGCTTTATTTTTTTACAAAAATGGAAAGCGAGCATTTACCATGGCTAGCTGCAGAAAGTTGATACGATTGGCAGTAAAAGCCAAAGTGTTTTTGTAGGACTTTGGTTTAGATAGATGAAGATTTAGAGCTATATGCCTATATATAATACGAAGAATATATAAAGTAGGAAAAGGCTTAGAGTGGGAACGTTGCATGTAACGTTCATGGCGTAAAAATTATCGCTTTCTTTCTTGTTGTGAGAGGACGTCACTTTCATTCTCTAATTTCTCCTTGGTTCGCCTTCAATGTTCATGATTAATTAAGATGTGCGTGGCTGGCATCTAAGTTGGGGATTACTTCACTTTGGCAAATGACAACGCCCATTAATACAATATTATATTACTGTTTATTTGTGTTGTGGGCCCACTTTGCTAAAGTACCTAAATATTATTTTATTACTTAACTTATAACTCCATCATTTTATCCAAACAATCCTTGTTTTCTCATTTGAAATATATCTTTACATTTCTTTGTCTCTTTTTATAGGTGTGATTTTTTTTTTATATTAGTTAACTTACTCACCGAGTATGGTGTCACTCATAATGTCTTCACCCCTACCACCCTCAAGCAGGCGGATAGGTTAAAGTCTCCAATGAGAGATCAAGAGCATTTTGTCGAAGAATGTGAATGACAAACAGACTGATTGGTCAAGAAAACTTGATGATGCTCTTTGGGCTTATAGAATGGCCTACAAGACGCCGATTGGGATGTCTCCATATTGATGGTGTTTGGGAAGGCGTGTCATCTTCTAGTAGAGTTTGAGCATAAAGCCATGTGGGCGTTGAAAAAGTTGAACCTTGAGTGGGATGTCGCTGCAAACCTAAGAGTGACACATTTGAATGAGCTTGATGAATTTTGGTGTCATGCCTACACAAGTTTGTCCCTTTACAATGAAAAGATGAAGTACCTCGATGACAAGTGTATCTACAACAAGGAGTTCAAAGAAAGTGATCTGATGCTATTGTTCAATTCCCGTTTGAGGATTTTTCCGGGCGTTGAAATCAAAATGGAGTGGGCTCTTTGAAGTAGTGAATGTAACCTCTTTGGTGCTCTAGATAAAAAAAATAAGAATGATGAGGTTTTTAGAGTCAATGGGTACCTAGTTAAATATTATATTGGCAAGGTTGATAATGATCACATTGTGGCGGTTCTCAATTTCTCATGATTGGTAATTTGCGTCGTGCCGTGACGTTAAATCAGGCACTTCTTGGGAGGTAACCATGTATGTTCCTTTCTTTTTATTTTCCTTGCTTGGTTTTTTGCTAACCGTTTTGAAGCGTATGCAGGAATAGGTGTGCATTACAGGGACTGTGCATGAAAATTTTGGCTAAGTGTCAAAATGCATGGTCTCTCCAGTTGGTCTATTAAAAACGTTTAAGGAAATGCGGTCGCACACATTTTTGTGTGGTTCCCATTGATGCTGCAGCCGCACTCATTTTTGTGTAGTCCACATTCAGTCATCTCAAAAGCGGGTAAGGAGTGCGGTCTGCATCAAAATTATGCGACCAAACTTAGGTTAAAAAGGGGGTCCCACAAGTAAAAGTATAAATAGAACCTCTCTAATGTTTACACTTTTCGAACTCTTGGGCCCTAAATATTAAACTTGCACATTAGATTTTCCCATTTGCACTCAAATTGTTCACTAAATTTGTCACTTGCATCTTCATTATTGGTATGTTCAGTTTCTCATTAGATTCTTTATCCTTTGTTTGCTTTTGTTCTTATATTTAGGGTTAATTTCATGCTAAAAAATGTTAGAGTTATATAGGTAGCGTTTTGTATGATAATTTTGGTCTAGGTTAATGAAGTTTGATTGCTAAAACCATGTCAATTAGAGAACAAATATGCATGCACCCTAGGTTAGTGCCTATTAAGTATTTGTGTGGTCCGCAATAGAGGTCATGCGGCCGTACACACTTTTGTGAGGTCTGCAACCCTCTAAGTTCTGAGAATAGTAAGCTTGACTTATGCGGCCGTAGTAAAAATTGTTCGATCTGTAATGGACTTATGAGTCGCGCGCACCCACTTTTGTGTGGTCTACAATGATGGAACTTCAGAGACCCCAGTAGTCTGAACCTGGGGCTTTGCGACCGCATTCACTTTTGTGAGGCCCGTAATGGGTACTTTGTGGCCGCACTCACTTTTGTGAGGTCCGTAATGGGCTGTCTGAGGCCACACTCATTTTTGTGCGGTCTGCACTACCCTTCTGAGACAATTTTACTACAGCTTTCCATCATGCTAATGTATACACTTTGAGCTTGAATGGTGTGACGACCCGACCCGTCGTCTCATGAGTTAACACTCCATTTCCTCCATTTTATGTTTCTTCATGTTTCATTGTCAATATTTGGTGTGTTACAGTTGATTTGCATTGATTTTGGTAGAAAATAAGACACTTAGGCCTCATTTGTTTTTTTAAGATTAAGACGTCTGAATCTGAATATATATCTGAATATCAAGATGTGTATTAAGATTAATACATCTGAATCTGAATACACATCTGAATATATTAAGATGTGTATTAAGATCCGAATACTAAATAATTAAGACTGTTTGATTTTTAACATCTGAATATATAAAATTTAACTCTATTTGAAAATTAATAAACATAAAATTCAAAAGAAATACTAACTAATCTAATATTTTATCAATAAAATTTATAGTTTTTAAAAATATGATAGTTGTTGGTGGTGATGGTTAACGGGTGAATACCGATTAGCAACGGTGGATGGTGGTAGTATTGGTTGATGATGGTAGTTCATGCTAGTAACTAGTAGCTATTGGTAGTGGTGACGATTATGTTTCAGGATGGTGGTGGTGGTGGTGGTGGTGGCTATAATAGTTAATAATGGTGGGTGGTGGTAGTAGTTGTGACTGGGGAAGATGGTGGGTGGGTGGTGGTAGGTTATAATGAATGGCAGTGTCGGGCATGGTTGTTGATGGTTATGGGGTGGTCAATTGTGTTAGTTGAGGTGGATGAGTGTTGATTGTGGGTGATGGTGGTCAAAGTGGTGGGGATAGTGGGCGGTGATGGTCAATAATGGTGGCGGCTATAATTGAGGATGATGGTGACGTGGTGGTGGTGGTGGTGGTGGTGGAGGTGGTGGATGGTGGTCAGGTTGGTTGAGTATGGTGGTGGCAGCGGCATGGTGGTAGTTGATAATGGTTGACGGTAGCGGCAGTTAATAATAAATATATGATAGCATCTTAATGAAATTAAGTCTCTGTTATATATCTGCATCATACAGACCTATTAAGACACATTAAGTGGTTATGAAGTAAAAAAATAAACACACTTAATGATTAAAATCTAAATAATTAAGATTCAGATTTTAAAAACAAACGCACTTAATGTCTGATATCTGAAATGATTAAGATTCAGACCTCCATTAAGTGCAAACAAACGAGGCCTTAGTCTCTTTAAGAAGGCTTAAGTTGGAAAAGTCAACCGGACGTTGACTTATGAGTTAGAGGGATCGGGTGTGATTTTCGGTGATCCGGTTAGCTTCGAGGGATGATTTGCGACTGAGGAGCGTGATAGGAATTTATTTAGGAGGTCCGGTGTAGAATTAGGCTTGAATTGGCGAAGTTAGTATTTTGGCGAATTCCGGTTGATGGGTGAGATTTTGATCCGAGATTCATAATGGAATTCCGAGAATTGCTGTAGCTTCGTTAGGTGATTTTGAATATGTGTGCAAAATTTCAGGTCATTCGGATGTCATTTAGTTGGGTTTTTTATCGAGTGTGTGTTTCGGAGGAATTTGTAGAACTTAGGATTTGATTTGATGTAATTTGATGGTTTTATTGTTAATCGTGGTGTTTTTATGATTGAAACAAGTCTGGATGTTGTTTTAAGATATGTTGGTATTTTTGGTTGAGGTCCCGGGGGCCTCGGGGTAATTTCGGATGGCTATAAGGATATTGTTTGGTGTTATAAAAATGCAGTAGAAAATTGCAAAGTATTTTTGTTCTATGAGATCGCACAGGGTGTCATGCGATCTCATAGAAGGTTTTTGAGGGGATGTGGAATTGTTCAATGCGATCGCGTTGCTGTGGGTTGTTCAAACGTGGAATTATCTCATCCATAGTTGGGAAATTCCCATCTTTTACCATGGATGCTCCTTCTTCATGAGGAGGCATGTCCACAGCCAAAGTTACAGGATCAGAGGAAGCACTAACCTTATGTCTGATTGTATGCGAAAGGGAAATGCAAAAGTGAAAAAGATGATACTGGCGGAAAACGCTAAAGGGGGGAAGAAAACACAAACGCATGAAATTTAAAGAAGAAGGAAAAACTTGGGTTTCAAAAGACCCAGAAATGCAACAGATCAAATGAGAAATACCCATCCCTATTTATAAGAATATGGGCACCCTGATCGAGAAAGCCCAAATGTCGCCTCATTAATTTAAAAACGGGAGAGGTGCGGGAAATGACGTAACACATCGGGAAGATATGCCATAATAACATATAATGCAATGATGTCATTTCGAACTGACGTAACGGTCAGATGTGGCTCTTGAAGCTCCACATCATCACCTCGCCATAAAAGGGTCACTCCTCGGCCAACGTGGTCAGATTTCTCAAAATTGCAACTGGCAAAGTCCGCCCATCGAGCTCGTCCAAAAATAAACCCGACAAGCAGAGGGACTAACTATATGGGTCAAAATCTGATCAACGGGACGTCGCCTGAAATAAGGCAATCAATAATCAATTAGGCTGAGGTCGTGCTTAAGAAGCAACACTGGCGAGCCAAGCAGCTAATGTCGAGGTCGAGCACTCAGATCAGCCAAAACGGCTAGTATAGCAATAAGATATTTTAAGGGAATATTCTGAAAAATATTCTCTACATTGTACTTTGAGTAGGTAAGAGATATGTCCCATATAAGGAAGAATATGGAGAGAAAGAAGGGGTATGTAATATTCTATTTGATAAGCTCTCTCTAGAAAAGTTGACTCTCAAGTAACTACAAACATTATTTTTAAACAAGATTCGATGATGTTTATTCCAAGCTTTCACACATCAAATTCGATAAAGTATTCGATATTCCCATGTTTGGTTACTTTACATCACTGTAGAAGGAGAATCATCCACCTCATTGAACATTTAGGTGAATCATTCTCTCTACTTACATTTATTGTCATTTATCATATTATTGTTTGTCCTTATCCTCTTATTCATTCGTAACAATATCATTAAACACCTCTTTTGGCATTTAACAACTTTAAAGGCGATTTTTAGACTATTATCCATCATTCTTTGATCTATGATTTATTATATTTAACTATAATTTATCCATTAGTATCTATTTAATAAGTTTAACAAAAAAGTTCAACACTTTTGGGTCAAACAATCACAAGGGTCAATTACTTTGCATATCGGCAAAAGATAACATAACAACAACTTTATCAGTTACGCCAAGGCTCCACTTCAAAAGCAATAGAAAAATGCCAAGGAAATCAGGCCAAGCACACCATCTCATTCCAGAAATATTGTGAGCAATATGCTCACATACTAAGACCTTATCATCTGACAGCTAAAACATGAAGAACAAGAACATTTGAGAAGCATGTCTCCAGTCAATCATAAAACTAACGGATCAAAGTAACCATGATTGTAATTTTATCCACTCGCATTACTCGGACATGATTGCAACAACATTTATGACAACTTACTAAAAAGGTTGATCGAAAGAGCGTTGCACGTGATGCAGGGCAATGGTCCTATAGGTTTTACTTACTTAAAAAAGAAGACCAACCACAAGAATACGGCCTTTTGATTGTATAACTAAGAAAGAATAGCTAATCATCATCATAAACAATTCAGAACAAAGAAGGAAAATCTCACCAACAAACTGTACAAAAGATAGCCACTTCAGTTCAGGCTAAACTATACCTAACTCTTCACATATTTGACGATTCATCTAGATACATGGGGCGAATCTTCATGTCATAACAAAGCGTTGTTAGTCTCAATTTTTTCTAATAATTTTTCCTAGTACTAATTAAACCTGAATATGTTTTTTCTTACTTAGTCTTGCTTGAATAATCAAATTAAAATTAGCTTCATCAGGCATTTGTTCTTCTTTGTGGTAATTTTCCCTAGATAGACAAGTGATGCAGCACTTTTGACCTCAATTGCAACTCTTTCGTATTAAAAATTGCAGCAGTAGTGCCACCTAATCACCAATAAGGAATGTTATCAACTCTTTGTACCATTTGACCAGTCAATTTACGTAACAAATGCTCTTCAACTACTACTTCTAGATGTGGAAATTTTCAAAAAGGAGAAAGGCAGACAGTTTGAATATGAGTGTGATATATACCTCTATACTTAATATGTAAATGAGATATTTCCTCTAGTTCAGTGTCTAATTTGATTTTAGCATGCTCGTTAAGAAAATATTAAATTCTTTATAAAAATACATTAAAGTACCCCTAATTAAACATTTAATGTGAGGAGTAAGAAATTTTTTATTGATATGTACATAAGGGTTATTTTATAAAAATAAATTGAATTCTTTCTTGATTATATAATTGGACACTTGTTTTAAACAAAAATAAAAAGTAAATTAAACACTTATTGTGAATAGGAGGGAATATAAATATGTTAGTCTTATTGTTAATTATCTTTCATCGAGTGAAATAAATATCCTAAAAATAGTAAAATAAGACAAATTCATAGCAATTCTCTAACCACAATATTATATCTATTATATTCGCAATATCCCACCCGTATTTTGACATATTTTCTTGACTCGGATCCCAAGTCATAGCTCTCGTATAATAAGTAAAATAAAATAATAACTTGCAATAATAAGTTGAATTGCACTATAGTATTTAAAAAAATCTTAAAATCTACCTTCCTCTAGTTTTTGTTTCAAATGGGAATAACAAAAAATGTGACATACGATCACATGTTAGGAGTGTGCAAAATTTTTTATTTTGTATCTTACATAATTTATATTATTTATTTAAAATTCTTCTTTATCTCACAAATTTATGAAGCTCTATTTTACATTTGTCGGTCCACAAAAATTTGAATTCATAAAGTAGACAAAAAGGACAACCATAATAAAATTTTCCCGAATCCGTAGTGACTATCGGCGAGACGCGTGCTATTCACGAGCTGGTTTGTCCGAGTGACATCCTACGCGTTGGTCTTACAGTGGAGCCACATTCTTACGTGGCGAATAACCAGGTCAAGTGGAAATTTCAGAAAGTTAAACTCGAAGCCTACGAGCAAAACCAAGCGTATATAATACATGACTCATGGATACAAATACCATATGTATTCCAAAGAGGCGGGAAAGATTAAACCCTAGTACCCAACCTTTTAGAAATTAAAGCATCTTTTTTCATCTTGCTGGGACATTGTTTCTCTGAATTCTATCCCAAAAATGGGAATTAAGGTATGTTTAAGCGGAATATAATGTTTAAACCATCAATATTTCTCTAGCAATTTCATAAAATGAACTGTTTCTCTGTGAATAATAGGGTTTAACGAAGCTATTGGCGGACAATGCGCCAAGGGGAATGAAAGAGCAGAAATTCGAGAGCTATTTTGGCCGTAAAATAGCCATCGACGCTAGTATGAGCATTTACCAGTTCCTGGTATATACATTTACCTGTTCAGTGTGCATTCTCTATTAATGCATGTGCCGTTATCTGGGTAATTTGATGGTGAATTTCTGTTGTATAGATTGTGGTAGGACGAAGTGGTACGGAAATGCTCACGAATGAAGCTGGGGAAACTACTAGGTATATTAAATTATATTTTTTTCTTCTTCTAATTTGTCTGAAACATGACTTTTCTCTTTGTAATTTGTGATGATTTCTGACTGACTTTAGACACAGAGTGTTCGAATCCATCATGTTTGAAAAAGAATAATGGCAAGCTATCTAGTCTTAATTCATACATTGGTTTGTTAAATTTTTTTTTTTAAAATTGGTATTTAAAAATTTAGAAACTAGTTAAGAAGTACTAATAAGTTGCAATTTTACAACAACAACAACAACCCAGTATAGTCCCACAAGTGGGGTTTGTCTGGGGATGGTAGTTTGTATGTAGATGTCATCTCTACCTCATACTCTACCCCGATGGGCAGAGAGGCTGTTTTCGATAGACCCTCGGCTCAAGAAGACATCGAAACAGTGTATGTGTGAGGGGTTTTGATGGAGGCGGAAAGAACACCGTGGGGATATCATGCTAGAGCTTACTATCGGAAAAGACAAAAAAAGACTATATGTCAGTACCATCATGGAAATAATAACACAAGAATATAAGTTGCAATTTTGTTTAATAAAAATGTTTTATTTCCGTAGTCAAAGGGAAAACATTTTGTACTCCACAGAAATGAACTGTAGGGTTAACATTTTGCGTCTTGTTTGTTACTTTAAAGATTAAAATGGACCATAGTTGTGTACGCGTTGTTTTATATAATTGTTTATGTTAGGCTTTATATGATTTTACTCTGAAGTTGACATTACAAAGCTGTCGCTTTTATTAATTATGTTAGCTGTGTGCATTTGCAGTCATTTGGTTGGGATGTTTTCGCGGACAATTAGGCTTTTGGAAGCTGGAATCAAGCCAGTGTAATTTGCTGCTTTAGGTGTTTGTGTTTTTTCCTTTGTCCCTTTCTTGCCTTGCTCCTTTTCAGTAATTCTACGTCTTTTGTAACAGTTATGTTTTTGATGGGAAGCCCCCAGATCTGAAGAAACAAGAACTTGCAAAACGGTACTATTAGCTCCCTTTATATGCTCTTTGTATTATGTCCACGACATCCTGCCTGTTTATTCATGTTTTGACCTGTTTCTTGTCTATGCAGTTACTCTAGAAGGGAAGATGCCACAGATGATTTGGCTAAGGCTACAGAGGTTTGATAGTTAAATTAGTACCTCTTTTGGGCTTATTGTGTTTATTTTACACACCAGTAGTATTAGTGTTAATCTGGTGCGACATTATTGTTAGATTTCTAGTTTTGTGTTGTCCCTTTTGCTTCGTTTTCTTGTTATCTTTTTGTTGTTAATGCTTGTGCTACTGCCTTATTTTCATCTTGCCTTGAGCCGATGTTTTATCAGAAACTACCTCTCTACCTTCCTCTCTCTTTTTCTGAGCCGAGGGTCGGCCGGAAACAGCCTCTCTACCCTTTCGGGTAGGGGTAAGGCCTGTGTACGTATTACCCTCCCCAGACCCCACTTTGTGGGAACATACTGGGTAGTTGTTGTTGTTGTTTACCTCTCTACCTTCCATGTCGGCCTACACACTACCCTCCCAGACCCCACTTGTGGGATTATACTGGGATTATTGTTGTTGTTGTTTGGGCTTATTTCAATACTGAATTTAATTTGTTGTATCTTCCACCCTAGGAAAAGGGTTGGGGAAGTGTATGGCATGTTCTATATTTTTGGTCCACTTTTTATTTTTCCTCATTTGTGTGTACATTCACATAATTGATATTGTTGCGTTCTGATTACAGATTGGCAACAAGGAGGATATTGAGAAATTCAGCAAGAGAACCGTAAAGGTGGGTATTTTTTTTTTTTATTCTTTAGGAGTGCTACCTGTTATACCTGACTTCCGAACAGTTCTAAGTTTATTAGTTGTGCAAACAAGAAATAGTGTCTGTCTACTGCTCCTTTGATCTTATTGCACTGTGGATGGTTCAAACCCTTATTGTTCTGTTATCTACCAATACAAGATTTGTGAAACTGTGCTGAAAAAGTACAACAACTGTAGAGAAGTAATAATGTCAAGAAAAGGATGCGCCTTTGTTTACACATAATCTGTTGAGCTTCACTCTTTAATGTCATTTTGTGCAGACAATGTTTCAGAAGCGCATATATGCTCAAACTCCAAAGCCTGAAACCATACTGATTTTCTGCATTTGAATTATGATTTACAACCTTCTTCAACATAAATTTGCTGGTTCTGAGTAGAAAAAGAAGTTTTAACTGAACTCTCAGGCAATAATTTTAGAATAACTTTTTAATACACTTGTAAGGTTGGCAAGTTTGTGGTGCAATAGTAAGTGTTTGAGACTTTGAATAAAATGATTTGTTTTGAAATGTGGGATGTCTCATTGTATAGTGTGCTTCGGCTTGTAAAGCTCCCAAATTTTTTGGATTCCAACCCACCCTTTTTTACATGGTAAATTGCCAAAACCTGTGCACGTATTTGAATGACACGTACCTGATTTTCAGGTTACGGCCCAACACAATGATGACTGCAAGAAGCTTCTTAGACTGATGGGTGTACCCGTAGTTGAGGTGAGTTCGATATGAGGATGTCTGTATAGTCATTCTTGTTGTAGGGTGTACACAATGATGACTGCAAGAAGCTGCACCTTTTTTCACGTAATTTTACATACAATGGTATTTCTGCAAAGTACAGTTTTTGCCCCTGATGCGATGGAAAGTCTAAATTTTTCCCTTGATGGTTTTCTTAGGCTCCTTCTGAAGCAGAGGCTCAGTGTGCTGCACTTTGCAAGGCCGAAAAGGCATGTATTCCTTGTCAATAATAAATTGCTTAGTACTATGCCCGCTTATTAAAGCAAACATCACTAATGACATGCTCAGATTACCTGGTAACTTGTTTGATTCTTCTAATCTTTGGAATATCTAATTTGTGATGTTGTAATGGGTATATTTAAGGCCTAAATTTGCACAAAAGTTTCTTCATGGTGTGTATAGTCATTCGCACATATGCTATAATGATTACTTCAGAGGTTTGTTGGGGGTTGACAGTGAAATGTTAATCTGAAGAGTAGTGAATTGTAATTCTTTCAGTTTTTTCACTTCAGTTATTCGTTGGGCATCTTTATAGATGAGGTTCCTCTGCTTTTCAGGTCTATGCTGTAGCCTCAGAAGATATGGATTCCTTAACTTTTGGAGCTCCAAGATTTCTTCGCCATTTAATGGATCCTAGCTCCAAAAAGATTCCAGTGATGGAATTTGATATCTCCCAGGTAAAATGGTCCTGAACACTTTCGATATATTTTGTTGATGTCAAGTACATAATCACTGATATTATACATATCTTATCGCAGATATTAGGGGAGCTCGAACTTAGTATGGATCAGTTCATTGACTTGTGCATTCTCTGTGGATGTGATTACTGTGATAGCATCCGAGGTACCATGATTATCAGTTAGATCTCTATTTGAATATCATTAGACTGCATTATAGATCGCAGTAATCTGCGAGCTCGTATAGCTTCTGCCTCCTTTTTTTTTGTTATAAGTATATAGGTTCTGACTCTTAATGAACATGTGCTTTGATTGTTATAATGGAGATGTACGTGTACTTTTAGCCTTCTACTAAATGGTTGTGTGTAGATTTGGATCTTAGGCTACATACTGTCACCATATAGTTTCTTTCTTGCCTTCAATTCTCATCTTTGCTTCCTGGGTTACAGTGGTAACGAGTTGTTAAAATTCCAGCCTTCATGTGGAGACTGATGTACCTGGAACAAACATGCGCCGCCCCCCCCTCCCTCCAAACAATCATTTTCAAGTCTAGTCCCCTATGCTCTCGTGTTTCTTATGCACTATCCGTGGTTCTGCTACAGTATCATTTTTGTGGTTTGCACTTCGTAGAAGTTTTATCCAGCCCCTAGGCCCTGATTTCCTATAATCAATCTTATATTAGCATCTAGGGAATTTTTGCTACAAGCTTTACTTATGCTGTAATTTATGATTTTGAGTGATTTGAGCAACATTTCTTGGTATCTAATCTTTAATCTATGCAATAGGCATAGGGCCCCAGACTGCTTTGAAGCTTGTACGTCAGCATGGGTCGCTGGAGAGCATATTGGAGAATATTAACAAAGAGAGGTACTTTATTTGATGCTTTATGGAACTGAATTCATCAAATATATGTGCATGCATTCATTGGTAGTTAACTAGCTCTCCTTTGCCAGCAGTCTTCACTTATCCTAATCCTGATAAAATGACACAAACTGTTTCCATATGCTAGTTGATCACATAAACTATTGCCATGAGCTAGTTAATTATTAGTTCACTTGTTTTCTCAAGGCAGCAAAAGCGAGGAGATGTTAAAAATTTAGAAATTCCTTTTAAAGGAGTTTGTTGTAAACGCAAAGGGATTTCCACTTTTAGTGCGTACTATTGAAGCTTTTTGGGTTAACACTGTTTGATGGACCGTACACTAAGGGGTCGTTTGGTTACCAGGATAGGGATGTTAAACCCTGTAAAATTTGGGATTATGGTTATCCCATGTTTGGTTGTTGATATTAACTAGGGTCTAGGGAAAAGGTCTGAAATTGCCCCTATACTATGGTATATAGTCTACATTTGTCCCCCGTTATACTTTTCGTCCAAATCCTCCCCTACCGTTAATAAAGTATGTAAAATTACCCCTAGCCTAATGGATCTCCACTGTGGCAATCGACCCCTTCTATTAATTTGTCCATGTCAGCAACCAAGTCAACACCTAAATATAATTCTCACTAGGTTTTATTGACCAAAATAATTGGGAAGAGGAGAGAGAAGGATGCCTTCCTTGGTGGAAAATGGAGGTTGGAGTAGCCAACTTTTTGAATGAAATCAATCTCTTCAGTTGTCTTTTATATTCATTTGCAACATTTGCTCCGCCGCCAACAACCACCTTCTCAGCTCACTGCCCAGCCCTAGCCCCACCACAGCATCATCTCCTTTGAGATTTTTCAGAAAGTTAAAAACTTTCGACAAGCCAACGAGGATAAACTCGCCGTTTACTCATAGCTGGAGAAGCATCAAGCAAGGATCTCCATTGACTTTTGTAAGAATTGTAAAGATGTATTAATACATCAGAAATAGAAGAATAAATTGTTAAGAGTTTTGATTAAAAATGGTGGCATGACGGATCTAGTTTCCGGCGTCGGCAACTGCTAAAGGAGGGAGGCGGAGTTGGTTATAAAACAAAACTAGGTTAAATGTGAGAGAATTGGTTTTTTAATTTTCTAATTAGTGAAGGCAATAAATAAGATATTATGTGCTGACTTGGTTGCTGACATGGACAAATTAACAGAAGAGACGGCTGCCCGAGTGGAGATCCGTTAGGGCTAGGGGTAATTTTACATACTGGTTAACGGTAGGGGTAGATTTGGACGAAAAGTATAACAAGGGACGAATGTAAACTCTATACTATAGTATAGAGGCAAATTCAGACCTTTTCCCTATTAACTAATAGCGCTATAAATTTTATACCAAAATGATGGTATGAGCTATCCCACATAAATGGTGGGATAGATAATCCCATAGGGTATCCCGAACTATAATCCCTTGGGATATCCTCGAACTGAACCAAACGACCTCTAAGTTCCCGGTATGTGTGGAGTCTCGGGTAGGGTTGGACCATGTTTGATCTATTATACACAGCTTAGATTGGAATGCCTTTTCTTTAAAATAGTTTATCTCAAAATATGTGGTGTAGTAGCAAAAGCGCTACTCGTGATGTGTGGGTTGGGCGCACGCCACTGGTTCGAACCTTGCCGCGGAAAAAGCTTGGTTTTTTAGTGGAGAAGTGTTGAGAAGCGGGTCCATTATCTACTTGTGTTTCGAACCGTGTGCTATTGGCCCTTGAGGATTTCTTGGTTATCAAAAACAAGCTACAATAATTTTCAAAAGTTTTCAAGAGAGAAGTATGCCAAGTAATTGACATACTTGAGAACTCTCCCTCCTCTCTATCTTTTCTGTCTTCATCTGTCACCTTTTTTTGGGTCGTGTGGTTTGGGAGTGGGGTGGACTTGACTGTAACATTGTTGGTAGATTGTGATTTCGGTCGTTGAATTCACCATGATTACATCATATGTTGCTTAAAGTATTTTCATTGTTGATCCTATTACAGATATCAAATACCTGATGATTGGCCATATGAAGAGGCTAGACGGCTCTTCAAGGAACCATTAGTTACAGATGATGAGCAAACTGAACTAAAATGGGCTGCTCCTGATGAAGAAGTGATTTTCTTAACTGAAGTTTTGATTTTTTTGGTTGGTTGTTAATGATTTTCAACAGAAATTTCATTTTCTTTTACTCTTTAATAGGGGTTGGTTAACTTTCTGGTAAAGGAAAATGGATTCAACATTGATAGAGTTACGAAGGTATATTTCCCTTTTCCATTGAACCTTTTGCCTCTATCTGACAGAAAGATTTCTTCCACCTTCTTTAAAAGGATACAACAAACTACACTTTGCGCAGGCAGTAGAAAAGATCAAGACAGCCAAGACCAAGTCTTCTCAGGGACGGTATGAATTGCTTAGAAAAAATATATTGATGGTTAATAATGTTGGAAAGAACTACCATTCCCTTAAACTTCTTCAAAAGTGGGTGATGGGACCTTGAATATTGTTTCACCTTGTAAAAGCCTTTAATATATGTATGATGTTTTAGAGTGTATTGGTAAATTTTTGTGGTATCTTCTAACCATGATGTTTTGCATTTTGCAAATTTGTGGTCTCTTTCTTGAACAGGCTAGAATCATTCTTTAAACCAGTTAGCACATCTGCTCCAGTTAAAAGAAAGGTACCATTCATGATCCTCTTATCCATCGGTCCAATGCACTTGGCTCATCTCATGGATGGAAAAGCCAAAATGTAGTTGTCTTGTAGAGCCCTTAATGCAAAAGAACCTTTCAACTAAAAAAGATATTTGGATATTCTGTTATGGTTTGTCCGTAGCTGTGGCACTCTTTTTGGTTTTTTATTTTAACTTTCTGACCCTTGTTTAGTGTTATTTCAAAATCAAGTTACTCATTTACTGTTAGGATAACATTTAATGAATTGCCAAAATTATTCAATTGCTTTCCTTTTATTGCAATAGAAGAATTGGATATCATTTATATGGTATATTCACTTAATTAACAACTGTAAATTACGTGTATCATGAACAGTAATTGGCTATGTTCTTTTGTCTTCCTTTTAATCATATCTTGTGCATCTTATGTTGATTTTTTTGGAAGTGAGTATCTGTTGGGATTGAATATCAATTTTAGGTCATCTATCATTTGTAGTGCTTTTCCGAAACCCAATAAGTTTCTTTCTCTTAGAATACAAATTTCTCAAGCATAGCCTAGTCCAAAAAAGTATGCCCATTCTAGATATATAATTTGTTGATGTTTATTCCAAATTATAATTGGTTGCCCCCATAACTTTTGGCATTGGCTCACAGGGAACTAAATGTGTTCTTGTGTCTCCAAATCCTGTTACCAAGTTTAAGACACTCTCTGTACAATCCAGACCCATGGTCCTTGGCAGTCAAATCTTCCCGTCTTTAGATTTGGGATCGAATTACTCCATGCCGTTATCCAGACACGTCTGCTTCGGCATATGATGCTGTAAACCCCTCATGAACTTTTATCTCTAAGTTTTCGCCATTCATAGTTCAAAATGCTCTAATTTAGGTATTATTTTTGCTAAGATTGCCATGCTGAACAGTGAATACTGAATCTGTAACAAAGAAATTTATTGAAGAAGATTACGAATAAAGATTGTTAATTCATGAAGATACAGGTGATGCAAGTCAATATCATCCTCCTTTCTCAATAAATAAATAAATTTGGTACCTTTCTCAAAAAAAAAAAAAAAAAAAGAAGGGTGGTACAACTCAAAATCCTCCTAAACATTGTGTCCATGAACTACTTGTGAACAGACAAGCGTCAAGCTGAAAAGTATTGTCTACATAGGTTGAGCTGGCAGTAAGGCTAATGACTTTGAGAACTGCAATTTGGAAAATTTCGTCCATTCTTTTTATTTTGTTTGATTTGCACCGGGTGTCCGAGTTTCTAAGAGACCCAACTAACCCCGGGGGCACAGGCCCTCGACAAGGAGTTTCCCACAAGTGTACCACGGTGCACCACGGTTAATTCAGGTTTTATCCAGTCCGATGGGCCTCAAAAATTGTTTGCACCCAGTGGGTTTCGAACTTGAGACCTTGAGACCTTGAAAGGGAGCAAACCCCAAGGCTCAAGTCTATTGCCACCAGACCAACCCTGAGGGTTAAATTTCGTCCATCTTTTTGCTGGAAGTTATTACGTTAATAGATAATTTTGTATTTCAAATGGACAACAGTTAGTAGTATGTTTTTAAGCTAAGTACTCATGGTATTATTTTCTATTTGTGACATTTTTTGTTTAGTAAATTTTTGAACAGAATTAATATGACGCTCTATTTGGTCACAGGAAACAGCTGAGACTACTGAGAAAGGAGCTGCTAACAAGAAATCAAAGGCTGGTGGTGGTAAGAAGAAGAAGTAGCTAGCATCAAGTTAAAGCGTGCAGTAAAGTGATGGTTTCTTACCTTGCCAGGTAAGATGATTTGACCTAAATTATTTGATCGTTGTCTACTTTGACTTTGTCTACAACATAGATTCTGATAGCACTTTGATAAGTTTTCCCAAAATACCATTGTGTTGCAGAAGCCAAATGTATATAGCGTGAATGAGTCACAATTACTATACCAAAAATTATGGTAGCCACCAAATAATAAATAAGACAATAAAGCAACAATAAAAGAAACACCAGGATTTACGAGGTTCGGCTAATTTTGCCTACTCCTCGAACACAACCAATATTTTATTCCACTCTAAAATACAAGTGAAATAATACTAAAGATAGAAGATACAAATGCCTTAAGAAGATAAGAAGACAAATGAGAGGTGTGTTTAAATCCTAAACATTAGGCTTCTTTTATAGGGGAAAAATCCCCCCCAAACTCACTTCCCAACCGATATTTGTCAAACTTCAACAAATCTCCACCTTGGCAAAAATTCCACATCTTCAATTTTCTCAACATAACAAATTTTGGTTGTCTTCATCTTCAACCTTCAGTGTTCAACAATGTTGATCAAATCCAAACAATGTTGAAACTTGATCGCAGTCACCACCTTTGTTAGCATATCAGTAGGATTCTCCGTAGTATGAATTTTTTTCATCGTGACTCCACCTTCTTTTATGATTTCTCGGACGAAGTGATACCGAACATCAATGTGCTTCGTCATTGCATGATAAACTTGGTTCTTCATTAATTGAATAATACTTTGACTATCACAAAAAATTGTGATACCTTTTTGTTCAACACCAAGCTCCTTTAGCAATCATTGAAGCCAAATTGCCTCACTTCACAGCCTCTGTAATAGCCATGTACTCTACCTCTGTTGTAGACAAAGCAACTGTTGACTGCAAAGTAGACTTCCAACTAACTGGTGCCTTTGCAAAAGTAAACACATAACCAGTAGTTGATCTTCGTTTATCGAGATCACCTGCAAAATCTGAGTCACAATATCCAACTACAGACTGATTGTCTTCCTGCTCAAAAATTAACCCGACATCTACGGTATTATGAATATACCGCAGAATCCACTTCACAACTTGCCAATGCTCCTTTCCTGGATTGTGCATATATCTGCTAATAACTCCAACAACTTGTGAAATGTCAGGTCTCGTACAGACTATTGCATACATCAAGCTACCAACAGCATTTGCCTATGGTACCTTTGACATATACTCTTGTTCGACTTCATCCAATGACGACATAGTAGTACTTAGCTTAAAATGGGGAGCAAGTGGAGTACTAACCGGCTTAGTTTTGTCATCTATGCCAAAACGTTGTAGTACTCTCTTCAAATATTCTTTCTGAGATAAACAGAGTTTCTTTGAACGTCTATCTCTTATTATCTCCATGCCAAGAATTTTCTTCGCCTCACCCAGATCCTTCATCTCGAACTCCTTCTTCAATTGAATCTTCAACTTATCAATTTCTTCCAAATTCTTGGAAGCTATCAACATATCATCAACATATAGGAGAAGATATATAAAGGAACCATTTTTAAGCTTGCGCAAATACACACAATGATCGTATTTGCTTCTCTTGTACCCTTGCTGCAACATAAACTTGTCAAATCGCTTGTACCGTTGTCTAGAAGATTGTTTCAATCCGTACAATGATTTTTCAAGTTTGCACACCAAATTTTCCTTTCCAGCAACTTTGAATCCTTCTGGTTGAGTCATATAGATTTCCTCCTCCAAGTTTCCATGTAAAAACACAATTTTTAAATCCATCTGAACTAGTTCCAAATCCAACTGTGCTACCAAAGACAACATAATTCTAATGGAGGAATGTTTTACAACTGGAGAAAATATTTCATTGTAATCAATTCCCTCCTTTTGAGCATATCCTTTGGCCACCAATCTTGCTTTGTAGCGAACATCTTCTTAGTTAGGAAATCCTTCTTTCTTTGCAAATATCCATTTGCACCCAATTGCTTTCTTTCCCTTCGGGAGATTGGCCAATCTCCATGTATGATTCTGATGAAGGGACTGTATTTCATCATTCATGGCAATCCTCCACTTATCTTCTTCTGAACTTTGGACTGCGTCTTTATAAGTGGTGGGAACATCATCAGCTGCAATTGCGGTTGCACAAGCAATTGTCTCTATGAGACGAACAGGTTTCGTTACTTTCCTTTTTGGCCTGCTGGTTGCTATTGATTCAAGTTGTTGTTGAGGTTCCTGAGTTGAAATCTCCTCTACTGGCTCTCCTTCCAGAGGATAATCTTCATTTGTTTCCTCCGCTGCTTGTGTAGGAAAAATAAATTTTCCCTCAAACTCCACCTGCTTAGAAGCACCATCATCTTGTTTGGTATCTACATTTGTTACCTTGTTTACCATAGCGGATTCATCGAAGGTAACGTCCCTGCTGAATATTACTTTCTTTATCATAGGACACCATAAGCGGTATCCTTGGCTCCAGAAGTAATCCCCATAAAAATTGCCTTCTTTGCCCTTGGATCCAATTTTGACTCTGTCACTTGATAATATGCAATTGAGCCAAACACGTGCAAAGAGTCGTAATCTATATCAGGCTTTCCATACCATTATTCAAATGGTGTCTTGCCATTAATAGCAGCAGATGGTAGACGAGTAATGAGGTGGCATGCATATGTAATTGCCTCAGCCCAAAATTCTTTGCCCAAGCCAGCATTGGACAACGTACATCGTACCTTCTCCAGCAAGGTCCGGTTTATATGTTCTTCCAATCCATTCTGTTGGGGTGTATGTCTGACAATGAAGTGTCAGATGATGCCATCATTTTCACAGACCTTATTAAAATGATCATTTTTCTATTCACCTCCATTATCTGTTCGAATACACTTGATCCTCCTGCCTGTTTGATTCTCCACCATCGTCTTTCACTTGAGAAAAATTCCCAGCACTTCATCTTTGCTCTTCATTGTATACACCCATACTCTTCGGGAAAAGTCATCAACAAAGGTTATAAAATAGTGCTTCCCACCCAATGAAGGTGTTTTGGAAGGACCCCAAATATCGGAGTGTACATAATCCAAAATGCCTTTAGTATTATGGATTGTTGTACCAAATTTAACCCTTGTTTGTTTCCCTTTGACGCTCGCAAAACTCCAAATTGCAAGCCTTTACCCCTTTCAACAATCATTGATCTGATAGAGTTTTCAAGGATTTTCCTCCAGCATGTCCCAAGAGCATGTGCCATAGCATGGTTGTTTCTGCCTCTTTGTTGTCACTAGGACGTCACCGTCGCTATCCCAATAACTGTATTACCGAGATAATGGTACATGTTATTGTTCTTCCGATTGGCCTTCATTATCACTAGTGCACCGGAGCATACTCTCATCACTCCATTTTTCTGTAATAATTTTGAACTCTTTTGATTCCAGGGCTCCCACAAAGATGAGATTTTTCTTCAAACCCGATACATATCGAACATCTGTTAATGTTCTGATCATTCCATCATGGTTCCTTAATCGTATTGAACCAATTCCATATGAGGTAAGAGGGTTGGTATCCGCTGTTTGGACGACTCCATATTCTCTTCTTGAAAGTCCACAAACCAATCCATGTTGGGACACATATGATAGCTACAAGGCGAGTCCATCAACCATATGTCTGATGACGTTGACTGCTCCGTTGTAACTAATGAGAAATATGAATCATCACAATCAGGTACATTTGAATCCATAATGGCCTTTCCATTGTTATGTTTGGCCTTATTATTCAACTTCGGACAATCTTTCTTCCAGTGCCCCTTTTCTCGACAAAAGGCACATTCATCTTTGCTGGGTTTTGATCTTGACTTAGATCTTCCTTTCCTTGTCCTCATTTGATTTTGAGGGCGACCCCTCACGAACAATGCTTCTCCTTCTCCGTCCTTCTGTTTTTCTTGCTTTCTTTGTTCATAGCTGTACAAAGCCGAACAAACTTCTCTGAGAGAAACTTTGTCATTTCCATGGAGTAGAGTAGTTTCAAGGTGCTCGTACTTGTCAGGAAGTGACGCTGCTGTACAAAGCCGAACAAACTTCTCTGAGAGAAACTTCGTCATTTTCATGGAGTAGAGTAGTTTCAAGGTGCTCGTACTCGTCAGGAAGTGACGCTAACAACATCAAGGCCAAATCACCATCATCATAAGTTGTATCCATATTTTGCAAATCTATGACCTAACTTATTAAAACTGGTGATATGTTCATTCATCGTGGTAACAAGAACATAAGTGAAGTGAAACAGTCTCTTCTTCATGTACAATTTATTTTGACCGTTTTTCTTCAAAAATTTATCCTCCAGTGTTTTCCATAATTTATTTGCAGAAGTTTCCGTTGTGTATGGATATTTTTGCTCTCTAGCAAAGTAGGATCGAATGGTACCGCAAGCAACACGGTTGATAATTCTACAACCTTTCTTCCCCAATAGCATGTGGTCTCCTTTCTTCAATGGCCAGATCTAGCCCTCGTTGAAAAAGGACATCTAAAACCTCGCCTTGCCACATCTCAAAATGTCCGGACCCGTAAAAAATTTCTACCGCAAATTTCGCATTTGACACAATTCTTGTCATAAGCGAAGATGCCAATGATGGCGTATTGCTGACACTTGATGTAGATTCTTCTTGTTTATTATCTCCCATTTTGACACAAATATTATTTAATAGTGACGACACAAATCAAGATTATTTCCTTTCTGATGTGGAAGATCAGACTAAGCTGCAACCACATAGCATACTAAGACAGAACCTTGACTCAGTTACCAAGATAAATCTTTTCCGATGTGGAGGATCAGACTAGCTGCAACCACAGACCATACCGAGATAATACCTTGGCTCTGATACCAATTGTTGCGGAAACCATATGTATATAGTGTGAATGAGTCACAACTACTATACCAAAAATTATGGCATCCACCAAATAATAAATAAGACAATAAAGCAACAATAAAAGGAACACTAGAATTTACGAGGTTCGGCTAATTTTGCCTACTCCTCGGATACAACTAATATTTTATTCCATTCCAAAATACAAGTGAAATAATACTAAAGATAGAAGATACAAATGCCTTAAGAAGATAACAAGGCAAATGAGAGGTGTGTTTAAATCCTAAACATTAGGCCTTCTTTTATAGGGGAATATCCCCCAAACTCACTTCCCAACATATGTGGCATAATATTTGTCAAACTTCAACGCATTGCCCATGTATCGAGCCTAATTGGTGTATAAGATGTCAACTGAATTGAAGTGGCTAATGTGTTTCCTTTGGATTTTTATCGACTTCAAAAGTTGATTTTGAAGTCCTTTTGGTTTCTGCATAGTAATTTGGTGTCCTTTCAATGCACCAATATTACATGCAGTTCTCAAGATCTAAACCAGACAGGAAATGCAGTATGTAATTGAAGAGATATCAAGGATTCATAGTTGGATTGTAATTGAAGAAAAGATAAAAATGACTGTTTCTTTTCCATAATGTACAAGTGAAGAAAAAAGGAATAGATTATTCACAAGTACTTCCAGACTTGGATTAACAGTGTGTATCTTAAGAAGTTTTGATGTGCGTTTCACTTAGTATCGTCATGATTTAACTCGACGTTAGTTAAACCTTCATTTCTTTGGTTTTTGTTCTTTTTATGGACAATAATGCACTGTGGTTTCCTCTATCTGCTTGGAAGGACAGTCAGCGGTTCAGTCGCGATGCTGCTTGCGGAGACCCTTGGTAGCTGGTGCCTCAATTTCTTTGTTCTTCGGGAGGAAAATACTCCAATTAGTCATGAGGCCTCCTTTCAAATGTCGTTCCTTTCATGTGTTCTGTAATTTGCCCCCCCTCTAATGAATGAATTTGTGCCGGTAGGAAATAGTTGGTGCACAAGCTGGGCATCTGAAACTGTTTTTTAATATAGCACTTGGCACACTTTGATGTTATTGTATAAATCTGAATTATCCTACGGTTCTCGTCCTACGCTGTCGGTTGTGTACAACTTAATGCATAAAACAATCCTAATCTAACCCTTGGCACAGTTCTTTCTTCTCTCGAGTCTTAGGCATTGTGTTGCTCGCAGAATTTGTTAACTACAGTAACCGAAATCCATTGCTGAAAGATGGGCGAGTCGATGAATAATAGCCCAGTCTTGAAAACATTGCCTTGGCAGATACTATAACATTGCCCGTAACAAAGCGCCAACTTAAATAGCTAAATTCTCGGTTCTTGAAACTACAAAGAGCTGTTTGGTCATATGGAGGTTAATATGCTTTCTTCTCCCTATTTCTTATGATCGGTAAAATATCCAATCTAAGAAAAATTCTATTATTCTTATGAAGAGCTAATTAAATACATAATAACTACGTATACGTATCTTATTTACAGCCTTTTTTGGCATTTTTTTGTGTGTGGCTAAAAGTGTTTTTTTTGCCGAAATTAAGGTGTTTGGCCAAAATTTTTGAAAGAAAAAGATGCTCTTGAGTAAAAGCAGAAGCAGTTTTGGAGAAATAAAAGTACTTTTTAAAAGCTTGGATACTAATTATTGTTTAAAAGTGTTTTTTAAATTAACTAGCCAAATACAAACTACTTTTTATCAAAAATACTTTTAAAAAGTACTTTTGAGAAAAAATCTTTTCAAAACAAGCAGATTTTAAAAGCTTGGCAAAATGTATTGTAATACTCTCAAGATTTTAAAATTTTGTTAATTTACATTAGTCTTTCGTTATGTACCGGTAAACTTATTCAAGGAAAGTTCATAACTGGTATTATAGGAGTGTCACGTTACTCACAATAAACTTAAAATTAGTTATGAATTTTGTTGCTAATCTGTCACTAAGTAGCTCGTAGCTAATAGAATTATTTGATAATTTGTCACTAATCTATCACTAATTAGGATTAGCAACGAATTTTGCTATTTAGCTATAGGATTTGTCCGTTGCTACTTTCTATTTTTTTTAGCAGTCTAAGGTCATCACTCCACCAGCCAAACGAAGAAAAAGTATAATGACTAAGGGTGTGTTTGGTATGAAGGAAAATATTTTCTGGAAAATGTTTTCCAATTTTCCCATGTTTGGTTGGCTTAAATGTTTTGGAAAACATTTTCCTTATTAATTCATTTTCCTCCAATTGGAGGAAAATGTTTTCCTTATCAAAAGAAGGGAAAACATTTTCCAAAGCTCCTTCTCAACCATTCTCACCCTCACCAACCCACCCTACTCCCTCTCCAAAAAACAATTTTTTTTTAGAAAAATTTTAGTTTTTCCGTTACCATCCACCCTACTACCCCTCCACCCCACCCCGCAAAAAAAAATTCTTTTACCTTAATTTTTTTCTATAATTTTAAATTTCGTTTTCTTATTTTTCTGCACCACCCACCCCCACCCCTACCCCCTCCCCCTCCCCCCGCACAAAAAAAATTACTTTTTTTTTTGTAATTTAAATTTTTATTTTTTTTTCGATTTACTGCCCCCCCCCCCCCCCCCCCCCCCCCCCCCCCCCCCCCCCTGCCCACCAACCCACCCCCCCCTCGAAAATATTTTTAAAATATATTTTTCAGTTTTTAATTTTATTATTTATCATTTAAAGGCTCAATATTTTACAAGTTCCAAAATTATGAGTTCGGAAGTTTACGGGTTTAGAAATTATAAATTTACCGATTCGAAAATACGCGATTTTTGCGTTAAAAAGTAAAGCATCACATTAGTTCCTTTAGATTGTGTCAATTTTTAGAGACTTCGGGAAGGGGAGGGGTGGGGGAGGTGGGAGGGGGAGGGGTAGGAGAGTTGCAAAAAAAATATTTTTCTAAAAAAACTATTTTTTACTCTCTAACCAAACATAGAAAATATATTCCGAAAAATGTTTTCCACTTACCAACCAAACAAGAGAAAATAAGTGATAAAATCACTCATTTTCCATGAAAACATTTTCTAGGAAAACATTTTTCATGGAAAACATTTTCCTTCATACCAAACACACCCTAAGAAGTAAATTCATAAGCTCATTGCTTTCACATTCGTAACATTAAATTTCTTGCTATTACTTTCTTGTAGATATAGAGTAAGTATATATCTTGCATGCATGCTTAAATTATCTAATCTAAGAAACATTTGGTCTCCATCCATTAACTTCATCAAGTGCTTAATTAATGCTACTATACCAGATATACTTACGTACGTAGATCATAATTTTGACAATTTCTTTAACCTTGGTATGTATCATTCTTTCCTTGTTGAATACATGCATCGTCACAGTGGAAAGATTGAGTTCAGATATGACTTTATGTACTGCAAATTCAAACGAAGTTAATTAGCTTTTTCTACTTTTATACAACACATTAATTAATGAAATGAATTGTATGTGTTAATGTGATTTTCTTTTTACAAGTCGCACCAACTTAATTGTAGTGGATATATTGAATAACTTGGATCACATATGGACCCTAGCTGGAATTGATCTATCATGATGTCATGCAATGAAACTCCTATAAATAAAGCTACCATTTTCTCTCTTTTTCTACGTACTATATAACTTTAATTCCTCTTTTAGATCACCATGGCTTCCTCCAAAAACTACATGATCCTTTTGGTTATCACCGTTTTAACTATAATTTTTGATAGTGCTTTTGCTGCTGATCCAGATCCCCTCCAAGATGTTTGTGTCGCAGATCTCAACTCAAGTTAGTATTATTTTTTTCTTTTTTCAATAACCAACTGCTCATTTCATCCGGTTAACTTATAAATAGGTATATTTTTTCATTGATAGAAAAAGTCTCTCTTTTCTCATTGCTTTCACTGTTCTTTCTCCCAACGATACACTTGTTCATCGTCTCTCAAGAATCTCTTATGTAAATATATGATAAGCGTAAGCAAAAATGTCTAGTTGAAATTCACCTCCCCCCCCCCCCCCCACAAAACCAAACCACACACATATGTATATGTATATATTATCACCGATCACTTATATCATTTCTAAACTTGTTTTTCCATAAGGATTATGTAAAATATTTTTATACAAACAGTCTATTAGTATATAGTATAGTAGCTAGGTAAACCTACTTTATTTTCTAGTTTACTATTCTCACTTTTTATGAGCGACTTATAGTCTTATATATTAATTTTTTTATTTATATCATAATACTGATTATTCATAGTTAATTACTCCCAAAACCTTTTTTTAATATATGAGTGAAACAGCTATAACGGTGAACGGATTTCCGTGCAAAAGGAACTTTACATTCACACCAGAAGATTTCGCATCAATGGGAACTGCACAACCAGGAGTACCCAATATTTTTGGCACTCGTGTCGCTGTAGCCGACGTATTTAACATGCCTGGCCTTAACACACAGGGTGTATCAATGGCTCGAATAGACTTTGAACGTGATGGTTTAAACCCCCCACATACTCACTCTCGAGCCACTGAGATTATATTCGTAAAAGAGGGTACATTAGTTGCTGGATTCATCACTACGGACAATATTTTTGTT
The DNA here is from genome assembly GCA_032618575.1 of Nicotiana noctiflora. Lineage (NCBI taxonomy): Eukaryota > Viridiplantae > Streptophyta > Magnoliopsida > Solanales > Solanaceae > Nicotiana > Nicotiana noctiflora. The sequence goes on along the minus strand of JASVEL010013298.1, from coordinate 408,280 downwards.
AACAAATTGATCACAAAGGGTGAAGTCTTTGTTTTCCCAAGAGGTCTCATCCATTTCCAGTTTAATGTTGGCAGAGGTAACGCAACTATTATTGTGGCCTTTAACAGCCAAAATCCTGGTGTTCAGCTTATTGCAATTTCCATGTTTGCGAGTAGACCTCAAATTCCAGAAGAAGTTGTGGCTAGGGCATTTCAAACTAGTGTTGAGGAAGTTCGGGCGATAAGGGCAAGACTTGCACTAGCTACTGCAAGCTTATCTTCAGATCGCCAATGGGACGGCCGCAATATGCACTCACAATATGATAAACGTGATGACCGTAGCATGCACTCACAATACGATAAATATGACGACCGTAACACATACTCACAATATGATAAATGTGAGGATCGTAATATATACTCACAATATGATAAACGTGACGACCATAACAAGTACTCACAATATGATAATCGTGATTATCGTAATATATACTCACAATATGATAAACGTGAGGACCGTAACATATACTCACAATATGATATTATATAATGAATTAAAATTATAATGTAATAGTAATAATAAATAAATGGTGGATATAAATATGAATAATTTCTCAGCTTTTGCTTTTGATTTTGATTTCTGAGAATGAAATCTTTGGTGTCTTTTAAATAACGAACTAAGTTGCGGTGACTCTTAATGTCTTTGTTATCTTTTTTTGGGTAACTATAGTACTTTGATCAGTTACTAATTCCAGCTTAAGTTCAAAGAAGACTTGGGTTAAAATCTTTTCCGTACTTTAAAATCATTGAATTTCACAAATTCTCCAAAGTATATGTTAAAAGGGGTCGTTTTGTTCACATGTAAGTTATGTGATGATTAACTAGAATGCATGACTGTTTACATCGTGATTAATAAGAAATTAAGTGTCACGATCCTAAACCCTGACACGATTGTGATGACGCCTCTCGTGAAGACAAGGCCAGCCGACACATTGATCCCATTCCAACCTTAAATAATAAAATATTAAAAATTAAGTCGTAAATATGATAAAATCTCAAAAAAGCAGTAAACAATATAATTTGTGGAAAAACAAACCCAATACAGTCCGATACTCAGGTGTTACTAGTCATGAGCATCTACTAAGATTCGAATACAACTAAAGTAAAAAATGTACTAAATACAGTCTAATGAAATCGTGAGGGAAAAAAGCAGTGCTGCGAACGGTGAGCACCTACCTTGCTAAAGTCCGATGACTCTGCCTCCGAGCAAACAATACTCGCTACGGAATTCAGAAATACCTGAATCTGCACACAAAGTGCAAGGAGTAAAGTGAGTACTTCCAACTCAGTGAGTAATAAAAATAAATAAAGACTGAGTGATAGAAAATCATGAAGAGTAACATCAACATGTTGTATAAAAGCAATACAAAACCAATAAGAGTGTAATGAAGCTGTGAAATCTTAAGCACCTTAACTCAGTTTAAACTTCTTCAAAAATGGCTTTTCAATAGTTAAGCAATTGAATCTAAGCAATTAGAACATATAAGCATAGAAGTTCTGCCTCTTGGGCACAATTACACAATTAAACAGGTACATGACAAGTAAATAAGAAAGATAAGTACATAAAGGTTCACCCCTCGGACACAATGTCAACAAATCTGCCCCTCGAGCAATATCTCACAACAATACATGCCTATCGGGCTATGTCCCAGAACCATACCAGCTCCTCGGGCTATGTCTATGTCTCACAACCACACCAGCCCCACGGGCAATATTACACATCACAATGGGTACCCGCGCTCACTAGAGGTGTGTAGACTCGTGAAAGGGCCTTTTACGGCCCAAGCACAATATCAAGCCACCTCGTGGTACACAATCTCAAGCCCCGGGCCTTATTATCATAATCAGTATATTACTGCTACGACGTGCAGCCCGATCCAAAAGTATCCTCACAATACAGGTCCTCGGCCTTACTCAGTCAAAATCTCATAATAACCCTCTCGGGCATCAGTAAAATATGAAGTTCAGCTCAAATATCTTTGAAGAAAGATCAATTAATGTTTTTAAAACATAATAACATAGTTAAGTTTTTTAAAATAGTAAAAATATAGCATGACTGAGCACAAGTATGAAATCAAACAATGAGGAAAATATCATAAACAATCACATAATTGTTCAAACAGTTGGCACGAATCCCAAATATGGCATTTAGCCCAAAGTATAATAATATCAAACGATTAGCTGTCCAATTTACAGATAAAGTCACAATCTCCAATGGTGTACCACCCCCACGCTCGTCATGTAGCGTGTGTTTCACCTTAATATAACACGACACTGTGCAATCCGGGGTTTCATACCCTCAAAACAACATTTAAAATTATTACTCACCTAGAACTAGCCCGAAAATCTACTCCGCAAAATGCTTCCCTCTCGATCCAACTTTCGAGTGCTCCAAATCCAATAAGTTTAGATTTTTAATATCAAATAATGCTAAACGAATGAATTCTAATTGAAATTATCGATTTTAAGCACAAAACCCGACCCCCGAGCTCGCACTCCGGAGCTAGACAAACTTTATACCAAAATGTTCTTCATCATCTCAAGAATCCGTACATATAAAGAACTCAAAAATTGGAGTTCGTTTGTCCCTTCAAATCATCCATAGAAGGTCTTATAATCTCAAGCCCTAACTCCATTTTTTTTACTGTGAAATCATCAATTAAATCCCAAAAATGAAGATGGATTCATGAAATATAACCAAAATTGAGTAGAGAATACTTATACCAATCCATATGGTGAATATCGTCTCCAAAATCGCCCAAATCCAAGCTCCCCAACTCAAAAACTACTAAATGAACAAACACCACTTATATATATATTTTTTGCCAAATATTCTGCCTCGTTTCTCGTACCAAACTATTTCGAAACTCATGTTTTATTCTTCCAATGGATTTTTGTGAAACTCTAGTCAAGTTAGGCTTTTGAATTACTCAATTTGACATTATAATGAAATAGATATGAAGGTTTTAATATTTACAAATAATGCAGATTTATAAATATGCTGTCAGTGGCAATTTTCGCAACCTCATTATTAGTAAAATGACCTTAAAATCCTCATACGATGACCAAATTTGACGATTATTTTTTTTACGTGACCGTAATTACGATACAGATCTGATGCATCAATCCAAAAGGAATCCAGAGCTCATTTTTTTTATACTTGAAGAAATAGTGTCGAAACATAAGAATAACGAATGCAACACAACCCAAACCTATCCGAAACTCACCCGAGGCCCCCGGGACCTCAACCAAACATGCCAATATATCACTTAACATCATTCAAACTTGTTCCAACATTCAAAAAGTTCAAACAACATCACAACACCAAATTCACATCGGATTCAAGCCTAATAATTTCAAAATCTTCTAAATTACGCTTTTGATAAAAGTCCAACCAAACGACTTCCGAATGACATGAAATTTTCCACACACATCCCAAATGGTAAAAACAATTACTGCAACTTCCAAATCTCATTCCGAACACTATGTCAAAATCTCACCTATCAACCGGAGAATGCCAAAAATCTAAATTCACCAATTCAAGCCTAAATCTACTACGGACCTCTAAATTATATTTCGATCACGCTCCTAAATCACTGAACTAAGATAACCAAATCATAAAAATTCCAATTGAAGATCATATATGTCACGACCCAAAATCCACAAAGGATCGTGGTGGCACCGGACACCGCTGTCAGGCAAGGCAACTGAAATACCTAATTAAATTCTTGTTTTAATGCTTGTTGAAATTGTTTTTCCTTATACGTTTAAATAATAAATAATAAAATTGACAGAAATAACCATGGAGTCTTTAATGAATTTAATATTGAATAATCTAAAAATCATCCCAGAACCCGGTGTCACAAGTGCATGAGCTATTTCTAAGAATCAATACATTACAACAACTATCCGGAATACAATTGGAGAGGAAATAAATAGAATCCCGAGAGAGACTATACTAGCTGCGGGTCGCCTCGAGGAAATACAGTTCACCTAGTCTCTGTGTCAACATGCCGCTATGCCATTAAGTCACTAGCCATATACCGACCTATGCAACAAAAAGGCACATCAAGTGTAGTATGAGTACGAAAATAATGTGTACTCAGCATGTATCCCGTCTAATCTTGAAGAAGTAGAGACGAGAAGTCGACTTTAACACTTGCTAATGGTCAAATAATAATATACTAGAATGTGAGGAAATCATGGGTTTATATAGCAGGCTCTAACTCACAAAGCTGGAAAACAGGTAAACACCTTAACAAATAATAAAGGATTTTCAAGATTTCCTTTTCATTTATCTTTATCAGTTTATATCAGGACCATGAAAGGTAATATCAACATTTAATATTTTCAGGTAAGCAATATAAGCATGCACATATCACGCCGAGGTCGGCGGCCACCTCCAACAGAAATATAAACTGTGCACTGCCGAGGGTCGAACAACGCGAAACATAGATACATCTATTTAATATGCCAAGGCGTTCAACCCGTTTCAAAAGTAAACACACCTAGACAAGCAGTCAATCAAGAAGTCAACATGGAGCAATTAACCAAATAAAGGCCAATTCTCTTTACCAATTTAAGAAAATGGAGTTTAAATCATTTAGAAATTCATTTACTAATTCGATGTGATTTAAGCAATACACGCTGTCAAAATATGGCAAATATTTCAACTATAGCATGCTCTTGGGTCCTAGACTACCCGGACAATAGCATAATAGTAGCTACGCACGAACTTTCATCACCTCGTACGCACGCAGCCCCCACAAATAGGATCACATAACCAATTAACTCACTTATGGGAACAATTTTCTCTTACAAGGTTAGAAAGGAGACTCACCTCATTTCAATGCTTACTTTTCGGTCAAAGAATGAGCTCAAACCCCCAAAACGTTGCCGAACCATCCACAACTAATCAAATGGTGTATAAACAAAACAATATACGCTAAAAAATTCATATTCCAACTATTAAGGTGATTATCCAACCCTAAATGTAAGATTCCTAAAATTCACCCCCAGGCCCACGTGCTCGGATTCTGGAAATTTTCGAAGAAAGTTGTTATCCATAACCTTGTGAAGTCAAATATATGATTTTTACCAAATTCCATAACTATTTTCGTGGTCAAATCTCATTTTTATACAAAACCTAAGTTTTCATCTAAACCCTTGATTTCACCAATTTTTACTTGGTAATCTAACATAATCTATGTATTAAACTCATGTTATGTAGAAATTACTTACCTCAAAGTTCTAGGTGAAAATTCTCTTCCAAAAGCTCCAAAAATCGCTAAAAACCATGCTCCAAAAATCCAAAACGAAATGAGCAATTTTTGGTCCTTAAATTTCTGCCCCTCCGTCACTAAAACTCCATTTTCGCCACTAAAAGTCGTCACTAAAAGTCCACCAGAAACAACTTTACCCGTTCTTATTCAACTGCTTATCATTTTTTGTACAAATATCAAAATGATTAACGATTTAACGTTCTAAAAACTAGAATGCAAGGGCTAAAACTTTCATGTTTTTCACATTTTTGGATTCCTTGTAGATTTCGACATATAAGCTTCTAAAGTAGCCTCCTTGCATCAAACATTTATGGAAAATTTCAAAACATCTTTACCAGCCCGTACTCAATCGATCATAACGTTCTGTACAAATATCAAAATAATTAATGGTTTAGCTTTAAGGAAATTAGGATACAAGGACTACAACTTTCATGTTATATTTACAGATTCCTTACGTATTTTGAGGTATAAGCTTCCGAATTAGGCTCCACAATTGCCTAGCTGCTACGAAAATAGATTTTGCAGAAATTTCTGCAACTTCAACAATGTGCCAAACGATCCGAAACCCATCCAAAACTCATCCGAGCCTCTCGGGACATTGTCCGAATATACCAATAAGTCTCATAACATAACATGGACCTGCTTGAGGACTTAAATCACATCAAACAACATCAAAACTACGAATCGCATATCGAATCGAATTATGAGTTTTCAAATCTTCCAACTTTCATATTTTGCGCCGAGACATATCAAATCAATCCGGAATGACTTTAAATTTTGAACACAAGTCATAAATGACACAATGGATCTGTTCCAATTTATAGAACCGGACTCCGACTCTGATATCAAAAAGTCAACCCTTGGTCAAACTTCTAAAAAACTTTCAAATTTCTAACTTTCGCCAAATGACTCTAAAATGACATACAGACCTCCAGATTCACTTCCGATCATGCACCCGACTCTATAATCACCATACGGAGCTATTCCCAGACTCAGAATCTCAAAAGGACATCGATATAACTGCAATACACTTCAACCCAACTTGTGAAATTTCATCCAAAATGCTAACTTCCACAATAGGCGCCCAAATGCTCCCGGGTCATACAAAACCCAATCCGGGCATACGCCCAAGTCCGAAATCCTCATACAAACCTGCTGGAACATTCAGATCTCGATTCTGAGGTCGTTTACTCAAATTTCTGATCCTAGTTAATTTCTTCAACTTTAAGCCTCCGAAATGATAATTCTCTTTCCAAATCAACTCTGAACTTCCCGAAATTCAATTTCGACCACGCGTACAAGTCATAATACCTGAAATAAAGCTGCTCATGGCCTCAAACTACTGAAGGACATGCTAGAGCTCAAAATGACCGATCGGTTGTTACATTCTCTCCCACTTAAACATACGTTCGTCCTCGAACCTACTGAGAACTACACTAAAATAATCTGAAATCACTGTTTTACTTCTCATGCACCTTCTCGTTCTACCACAACTCAGCTGAGCATATTGGCTCAATCGATTATGAAGATATTCCCTTTTATTCAAGCAAATAAGCCTTAGAGTCCAAATTCCAACATTCGAAATCCTATGCCCGACCTGTTTCCAACATAAGGTCACCATATCAATCACTACACGCTGTACCCAAACATGGCTGCATAACTTTGCTGAATTCACACCTAGCATCACTTTACTCACCAGACCACAATAACATTTTCTGATCAACTTAATCAAAATTCCATGAATCTGATGCTTCCGTTGCACCCCATGACATACACATGTCTTAGTCTCACTCTTACAATGCCGCCACAACGGAAGAGACGTGCAAAAATTTATAATCAGCCATCGAGTCAACCATTCATTGAGTCTATACTTCTGACAAGAAATATTACCTCATTATGAACAAAGTAATGATCTTTTCTCCTTAATATATTTCACGTAATCAGATTGCACTGATCCTAAATACAACAATCTCATCTCACCTAGTATGAACTGCTCAGGCAATAACCCACCCCGACATAACCAACATCTCATATGATGCTACAATGTGCCAACAGGCTACTAATTAGAATGCGATACAAAAAGGAAAACGAACTCTGAAAAGGAGATCCAATCACCCCACTCGCGAATCATACATGCGACGCGGGCAACATACTAAATAGACTCACTGCTCGCGAATCATACATGCGATGCGGGCTCACAACTAATACGAGCTTTCCTAAAAAAATGGGAACGAAACACATAAGCACATATATGGGGATCTGTACTGAACATCACACTGTTGCGGCGCGTAACCCGATCCGAGCAATCATAACCATGGCGGTGTGCCACCCGATTCACACAACATAACCATGGTGGCGTGCCACATGATCCAAATAACACACGCATGGCGGCGCGCCACCCGATTCACTCATGGAAATCACATAAGGAGATATACAGCGAGCTAAGTTGCTCGTTACAACAAAATATCGAATATCGGTCATAAACATGCTAAATGTATAATACTATTCCTCGGGGAGACATACAACGCTATAATCCACAAACTCGAGCACAACTGAAGTGCGATATATGATCTGAATTCTCAAGAGACATCCTGTTCATATAACCTCATCTCTATGCGGAACCTCAACACATAAGAAATTCATTAAGCCGCCTCACAAATTGCATGATGCAATACATCATTACATGAAATAACTGACAACAAAATAACACACCGACTCCCTTCCATAAGGAGCACATTGCTGAGTTGAACATATTTGGCCTGATATAAAGCCCCTGTCCACATTTAAATTAATCCACTGATCTCAAGCCGGTTTTTGATTGCACCAACTAGGCTAATATCCTTTCAAAGGTCTATAATAACTCCCCTTTTCTCATAACATATAAGAACAACCCTCATAACAGGAGCGAACATCCACAATCCATAACCCAATAAACAGAGTACCTTTCAGGCATAAATTCTCAAACTAATGATATTACCACAATCCTCATACTTGGTTTAAATCTTTAATCAATCGAGTAACTATATGTCACACTTATATAATCTTCCCGTGGGACACACTCTAACAACCTTCTAAAATAATTAACGGGTCTGCACATCCAAACCACCGGTCGTACAAATGCTGAAAAACGTTCAAAAATCCTTAACCAGGATGCAAAGCCTTTTTTTTTCTCACAAAACACTGATCTCAGGTGATGCTGAAGACGTTACCAACTTACTTTAAACCTCGAAACTCCCTTCCTACTCATCCGAACTCGTGACATCATTGTCAACATCAAACTGCAACTCTATCCTCATTTCAAATTCCATACCACTCACTACACCCAACGTGCCGATATATGATAGAACACGATTTTCATCGTAACCCCAGAACCACCAATAGACTAACACTTTATATTATAAAACTTCTCACCAAACTCACTTCAGGAGAACCATAGAAATACAAAGGAGAATTCTCATAACCGTAGAATATGCGAATCTCTAAGTAGTGGTCCAAGCCACCATAGCCCATTCTGGAATTCGCCTACATATAACATGCCATAATAGAAGAATGCTTCTGAATAAATCGATTGCGGTGGCTAACAAGCCTCGCACGTACCGCCACAAATCACATGCATAACGCGAACATATTGATCACTACCACCAATGTGCCAAGTCAACTGTGGCTAACCAATCTATCTTCCTTCGATTTACCTTGATTGCCTTAGAAATAATAATAACTCCATTCAACACATAACAACTCCTTCTGCGCTCACCCGAGTTACCTTGAATCGCGAGACCATGCTGTCTCAAATCCCATGAACCATTTCATACCTCCCAAATGCTACACTGCAAGTCAAAACATCATAGAACATTCTGGGCCTCCATTCATAAGCTACTACAAAAGCTTGATTCTCAACCGCACCTATTGACTCAAAATCATTAGGCACCATGCTTTACCCCTTTGGATCTAATAGGACCGATGCTGAGAGCCACTTGCTCTGACTTGGCCCCAAATATAATCAACTCCGTAAATCTTATAACACATGAGTACCCCCTCGGCGAAGCACCCGGCTAAATCACTTTCTTTGAAATCAACACCTATACAAGGCATAAATCCTGAATCCTTCCCCAAGTCTGAACATGAGCCAATAAGGCCAACCATAGCATGCATTCAACAATTCATCTGCTCAAATTACCACTTACGGGCCTTTCCCGTAACTGAAATAGCCCTTCGATATTCTAATAACCAGAAACATCACAAGTAGTTAACCATGCAACCCAATCATAGGTGGTGGGACCCTCCCACTTAGCTTGAATGCATCATTTCACAATTCTAGAGTTCACTAGAATTCTTCATCTATTGTTGACATAACTTTGCACAATCACCCGACTTCACACAACCGATCCCTTTGTTGTATAACCAATAGAATCCTTCGCAGAAGCTTCGCCAACCACGCGACCGATAATCCTACTCACATGGAATAATCCTCCTATGGAAACCACTTCCCGACTCCTTCCAACACTGCTGCATGGGGTACATCACTACGATAACGATAACCCATCCGGAGTTCGAGCTCACTCTCTAGATGCACGAGTCCATTTACCCCTCGTGGACATTAATTAAATGTTCCGCAACATCTTTCCAATTCAAAGTTATGCTGCGTCCTTCTTCATTTCAAGCAGCTCCTTTTTGTTGATCTCCTGCCGCATAATAAGCCATGCTTCAAATTAGACCCGTAGACCCCAATCACTAATCCTACAATTCCCAAATCGATCCAAAACTCTCCATAGGGCGCGTATTCATCCTACTACCAAGCCCATATTCAACATCCGCCACTCTCCCACTTCGGTTAAACTCAATTCTTTAATCAACCAATCGACCTGCGCTTCTCATACCTGGTCTTCTGGAAGTTTAACCGGTCCCTGACACTTCCCAAATGTCCTTCCTTATACTTTGTTGTTCAATTGTTTCCTTAAATAAGATCTATCTTCGTAGCACTTGAACCTACAAATCGCTACTAACTTAAAATCTTTCCGAAGATCATCTCTGAGATACCAATATTAGAAATGCTGATTCAATCCTAAACCACCTTACCTCAGAATATTTAACAACCGCTTCTTCAATGCTGACCCGCAATATCCTGCTCCAGAGGTTAATTGTAGAAGATCATAACACCGACAAAGTTCGTACATTCCAAAAGGACAACAACATCTCATTGTAGAAGAAAACTCCACCACACTAGCAAATATCGAGTCTCGATACGTCATCAACCCAAACCTGAACATTCTATGTCCGATTGTCTTTTCCGTACCGAGAATAAAACATCGAGTCTCTAGATCATGCACTGAGTAAACCTCCCTTCAATTCATTCACTGCCTCAACACATAGGCAAATATCATGCCATCATAACAAAACTGCAGAATAATCGTTCATATTCATCATGTCAACCTGTGCCTAGCCTCAAGGCTCTCAGAGTTACCGCTACTGATCTGAAACAATAAGATATCCTTCCATAAGACGACTATAATAGTCCAATCAACTATACTGGGAGAAATATCTTGTACCACATCTGTAGTGCCATTACGATTCCTCAATTCACGATTTATAACACGTGCCTCATGTTGCATAAGATTGAGTAGGAAAGAAACAAAAGGCACGAGCCTCACAGGAATCAAACTGTATGATAGGGAATTAAGAAGGGAAGTACTTCTAACAGCCCTGTAGCCTCCCGAGGATAAGTACAGACGTCTTCGTACCGATCCACGTGATTCTACTAGACTTGCTCATGACTCGTGAGACCTACGGGAACCTAGAGCTCTGATATCATATTGTCACGATCCAATATCCACTAAGGGTCGTGGTGGCGCCGGACACCACTGTCAGGCAAACCAACTGAAATACTTAATTAAATTCTTGTTTTAATGCTTGTTGAAATTATTTTTCCTTATATGTTTAGATTATAAATAATGAAATTTACAAAAATAACCAAGGAGTCTTTAATGAATTTAATGTTGAATAATCCAAAAATAATCCCGGAACAAGATGTCACAAGTGCATTAGATATTTCTAGGAATCAATACAATACAACAATTGTCTGGAATACAATTGGCCAGGAAATAAATAGAATCCTAAGAGAGACTATACTAGTTGCGAGTCGTCTCGAGGAAATACAACTCACCTAGTATCCGTGTCAACATGCCGCTATGCTACTAAGTCACTAGCCACATACAGACCTGTGCAACAAAAATGCACAACAAGTGTAGTATGACTACGAAAATAACGTGTACTCAGCAAGTATTCCGTTTAATCTCGAAGAAGTAGAGACGAGAGGGACTTTAATACTTGCTAATGGCCAAATAATAATATACTAGAATATGAGGAAATCATGGGTTTATATAGCAGGCTCTAACTCACAAAGCTGGAAAACAGGTAAACACCTTAACAAATAATAAAGGATTTTCAAGATTTCCTTTTCATTTATCTTTATATATTTATATCAGGCCATGAAAGGCAATATCAACATTTAATATTTTCAAGCAAGCAATATAAGCATGCACATATCACGCCGAGATCGACGGCCTGCTCTAACAGAAATATAAACTTTTGGCCCGTTCCAAAAGTAAACACACAGACAAGCAGTCATTCAAGAAGTCAACATGGAGAAATTAACCAAAAAAAGGCCAATTCTCTTTAATAATTTAAGAAAAATAGAGTTTAAATCATTTAGAAATTCATTTACTAATTCGATGTGATTTAAGCAATACAAGCCGTCAACAAGATGGCAAATATTCCAACTATAGCATGCTCTTGGGTCCTAGACTATCCGGACAATAGCATAATAGTAGCTACGCACAGACTCTCATCATCTCTTGCGTATGTAGCCCTCACAAATAGGAGCACATAAATAATTAACTCACATATGGGAACAATTTCTTCTTACAAGGTTAGAAAAGAGACTCACCTCATTTCAATGCTTACTTTCCGGTCAAAGAATGAGCTCGAACCCCCAAATCATTGCCGAACCATCCAAAACTATTCAAATGGTGTATAAACAAATGAATATACGCTCAAAAATTCATATTCTAACTATTAAGGTGATTATCCAACCCTAAATATGAGATTCCTAAAATTCACCCTCGGGTCCACGTGCCCGGATTCCGAATATTTTCAAAGAAAGTTGTTATCCATAGCCTTATGAAGTCAAATATATGATTTTTACCAAATTTCATAATCATTTTTGTGGTCAAATCTCATTTTTATACAAAACCTAGGTTTTCATCACTTGTTAATCTATCCATAATATATGTATTAAACTCATGTTGCGTAGAAATTACTTAACTCAAAGTGCTAGGTGAAAACCCTCTTCCAAAAGCTCCAAAAATTTCCCAATAACCATGCTCCAAAAATCCAAAACGAAATGAAGGAAATGAGCAATTTTTGGTCCTTAAATTTCTGCCCATCCGTCCCTAAAACTCCATTTTCGCCACTAAAAGTCGTACTAAAAGTGCACCAGAAACAGCTTTACCCGCTCTTATTGAACCGCTCATCATTTTCTGTACCAATGTCCAAATGATTAACGATTTAACGTTCTGAAAACTAGAATGCAAGGACTACGACTTTCATGTTTTGCATATTTTTGGATTCCTTATATATTTCGATATATAAGCTTCTAAAGTAGACTCCTCGCATCAAACATTTCTGAAAAATTTCAAAACATCTTTACTAACCCTAATTCAATCGATCATAACTTTCTGTACCAACATGAAAATAATTAATGATTTAGCTTTCTGGAAATTAAGATGAAAGGGCTAAAACTTTCATGTTTTGTAGATTTACAGATTCTTTACGTATTTGGAGATATAAGCTTATGAAATAGGCTCCACGATTGCCTAGCTGCTGCCAAAACAGATTCTGCAGAAATTTCTGCAACTTTAACAATGTGCCAAACGATCCGAACGCCATCCAAAACTCATCCGAGCCTCTCGGGACCTTGTCCGAATATACCAATAAGTCTCATAACATTACTCGGGCCTGGTTTAGGACTTAAATCACATCAAACAACATCAAAATAATGAATCGCACATCGAATCGAATTATGAGTTTTCAAATCTTCCAACTTCCATATTTTGTGCCGAAACATATCAAATCAATCCAGAATGACTTCAAATTTTGCACACGAGTCATAAATGACATAATGGATATGTTCCAGTTTATAGTTCTGACCCCGATATCAAAAAGTCAACCCTTGGTCAAACTTCTCAAAAACTTTCAAATTTCTAACTTTCGCCAAATGACTCCAAAATGACCTATCGACCTCCGAATTCACTTCCGATCGCTCTCCCATCTCCAGAATTACCATACGGAGCTATTCCCAGACTCGCAATCCCAAACAGACATCGATATCACTGAAATGCACTTCAACCCAACTTGTGAAATTTTATCCAAAATGCTAACTTCCACAATAGGCGTCCAAACGCTCCCGGATCATACAAAATCTAATCCGGGCATACGCCCAAGTCCAAAATCCTCATACGAACCTGTTGAAACCTTCAGATCTCGATTCTGAGGTTGTTTACTCAAATTTCCGATCCTAGTTAATTCCTTTAACTTTAAGCTTTCGAAATGAAAATTCTCTTTCCAAATCAACTCTGAACTTTCCGAAATTCAATTCTGACCACGCGTACATGGCATAATACCTGAAATAAAGCTGCTCATGGATTCAGACTACTAAACGACATGCTATAGCTCAAAACGACTAGTCCGGTCATTACAATATACTAAAAAGTCAAATCTTGGTCAAACTTTTCAAATTTCAAGCTTCAAAATGAGGAATGTTCTTCTAAATTCATCCTGATCACCCTGAAAACCAAAACCAACGATTTACATAAGTCATAATATACCACATGGGGCAAGTCATGCCCAAGAACTGGTGAGCAAAGTGCAAAAGCTCAAAATAATCAGTCGGGTCATTACATCCTCCCCCACTTAAACATATGTTTGTCGTCGACCGTGCCCAGAGTTGATCCAAAAGCTAACCAATCGCCGAATAAACTTACCACACATATGCTTGGGGGTGATCCCATGTCACCCTATCTTATATAGGTCCGGAAACACAATGTAACTGAAATTTCACAATCCAACATAGCCACAAACCATAGAACCTCATTTCCACTCCCAAAATCATCCGCAAGATCAAATCTCATATCCATACTCTGAATAAGACTGAACCAACTGTAATAACCCATACCTACAAGCTTAGGTGCAATTGCATGATATACCACATAACTCAGACACTGGTAGCGATAACGTCTAATTACACCAGCTGCATATAACAACCGAATATCGATAGGAAACCTCTTATCAACTAAAGTCTCATTCCAACACTTCCATATATTGCCAATGATAAATGAAACATGCAGTAAACCATAAACCATTTCTCAGATCAAAGACTTATGAAGCCACTTCACTTTTAGGAAATATCATAGCAAATTTCTGAGCCGAACCTCGATACTATCCTTCCAACATGCTGAAATTGATTCCGTTTGTATTCATTCTAGATCCCAACGGTCTCATCTTATCCATCATAACTACTTTGGTGTCATGAACATCAATACCATCCATAACCACAACTCGTGCAATCCACACAAAAATAAGCAACAATCTGAACGTACTCAAATCATGAAAATGACTCAATTGAAAGAGCTGTACCGCAAGCTCATCAGTACCACCACAACATAAGGCTGAGAAACCGTCAGACATCGTAGAAATAGAATACTCGAATCTTATTCGAATGGTCATACCTCCACATAACTTCGCTGCAATACGCGACCTATGCAAACACTGGTCCACATGAAACACCTCAAGTCACTCTGCTCAAAATTGACGACCACACACAATTGATGTCTAGAACCAAAGAAAATAATCATAACCATGGCGAAGTAGATACATAACACCACACAAAATCGAAAGGACATACCTGATACGCCATCCACCAAGCAATACCCAATGCTCCCCTAGATCGAATTTCACCGAGAGACCTCAATAAAACTACACTGTGTGTGCCCATGACCAACAAATCATAACGCCTAGAAACACAAGAGAGTAACTCATACATTACCTCAGAACACTAATAGCTCAACAACAACCAAGTCAACACATTCCTCATCAATAGCAACTTGAAGTCAACAAGGTCGTCTCGATGTGGAACACACATCCATATAAGTCCACCAATGAACCCCTCATCAAGGAAACCCTGAAGCTACTCCTTCTACTCCTTTAACTCTACTAGTTCCATATGATATGGTGCCCGACACCAAATCAATACCAAAATTAGCAACCGGGTCCGGCAACATGCCCTATAGTAGGAAACACATTTGGAAGAATCCCTTGTTATCGAAAATGAATCAATGGGTATGAGTCTCTTCACTAACATCCATCTCGAAAACCCAAGTAAGAAAAACAATCCTTCCCAACCATCCGTTGAAACTTTGAAATATAAAAATACCATACTAGACCATAATCTATCTAACTTCTCCACCCAATCCATGGCATTCTCAGCATATCCAACATCGTCGCCTTAGCGCAATAGTCCCGAATAATATGACACACACACAACCAATCTACAACTAATATCCCTCAAATCCTAACTTACCAAGCAGCAAAAGATCCACTCTGGTACCCCGATAGTCACTACATAGTGCTAATACACACGGCCCACAACCATAACATAACCTGTTTATGAGAACTCCTAGTCTCCAACTCCATATAGCACATGAATCGCCATATCCGAACCCATCTATCCGATTTCCTCTGATTTCACCTTCAACTTTATACTCCTTCTTGATATAGCATCACAATTCCTCAACCCAGACTTATCGCACGAGACCCAAGCATAATACCATACAGTCTAAGGCTCACAACCCACTAGATACTCTTTTAAATGTTCCCAAAAGTACCACATTCACAATATCTACCCTGAAAAGACTTCATGCGAATCTTAAGCCATTACTTTCCTAATACTGATGTATAGAATCCCATAATTGATATAGAAATAACACAAGTCTTGACACCCTCCAGCTCGATTCATAGCCAAATCATACACTTGAAAATTTTCTAATTATTACATGTACAATCTTGAACACATTAGAACCATTCTCGAGAGTCATTCATTCTACTCAAACTAGCTTGATCAAACAGACCGAAGAACCAATGCCTCATTAGCACACTAACACCGTAGAATGTAACCTCATTCTAAAACAACCAAGAAACTTCCTGCTCTATGCACCGAGCATCCTTTACCAACAATAACTCCAGACATTCCATGAATTGTCACATACCTATGAAGCATACTATAACTTTTTTTTCCTTTACTCGAGCCATCCTCGATCTCATTCTTCGTAGGCCACAACTGATTTACTTGTGAGCCTCAACTGGAACCAACATAGCACATAACCATGCAGTTAACTAATCAATAGCAGACTCCCCCACTTGGATCGAAACCATAGATCAAAACACACACAATAACTCATAATGCTTATACTTTACAACTGCTATAATGCCATAGTGAGATTAAACTTGATCCTTCATAAACTCGTGAAACACCAACCATCTAGTACTTTAGATCTTCTACAAATCTCGCATTCACCCTCGTAACAGTTAAATCCACTCTCTTGAGCGACCCAAATTTTAAGTTCAACACGTATATTTCACTTGTAAATGAGATATCGTGATAGACAACATAAAGATCACACAACTTCGGAAAACTCCGCATAAGATAACCCACCTGTTTTGCCTCAAACTAACATTTCTGTATACCTTCCACCATCATAAACATTATGCAGTCGCTTGATATTCTTGAGTCTGAACTCATACCGCAACATGAAATTTACTTAACTCCCAATTTGGAAACATGAAAAAGTTCTTCACACACCCAAAACTCGGGGCTTTACCTCAAATCAAGATGAAATCAAGCACCTAATAGTTCTTCTATCCTCCGACAGACCCTTCTTGTTGTTTCTAAATCATATGAATATATCGCACAGTCACATCACACTCATCACGTAACAATCCAGCCATCACTTCTACTAATAGGGGCACTACCGAATATATAAGTTCAAAAACACGGCTCACATAATCAGCACCTTGGTGCTTAAGCTATAGGTAAAAATCCGGCCTCAAGTCCTCCATGACTGGACCAATGTTAAACATAGAGATCACATCTCGCCCCTCGATCAGGAAATCACAAGACATCGATGCACATCTGATACTGAGCGCTCATGCGTGCGTACGAATGCAAGGAAGGAATTCAAAGAGTTAATTTTCAAGTTGAATCAAGGACGCATGATAAGAATTCAAGAGTGTGAAGTTTTTCCTAAAGGTTCTGCAGCCTCCCGAGGGTAAATACAGACGTCTCCGTACCGACCCGCGAAACTCTACTAAACCTGCTAATGACTCGTGAGACCAATGTAACCTAGGCTCTGATACCAACTTGTCACGATCCTAAATCCTGACCCAGTCGTGATGGCGCCTTTCGTGAAGACAAGACCAACTGACATATTCCCATTTCAATCATAAACAATAAAATAATAAATATTAAGTCGTAAACATGATAAAATCTCAAAAATAAGTAGTTAACAGAATAATTTATGGAAAAACAAACCCAACACAGCCCGATACCTGCGAACGTCAGGCAGCTACCTTGCTAAACTCCAATGACTCTGCCTCTGAGCAACCAATACCTGCTACCAGATTCAAAAATATCAGAATCTGTACACAAGGTGCAAGGAGTAAAGTGAGTACTTCTAACTCATTGAGTAATAAAAATAAATAACGACTAAGTGATAGGAAATCACGTAGAGTACATCAACATGCTGTATAGAAGCAGTACAAAACCAGTAAGAAAGCAATGAAGCTGTGCAATCTCTTAAGCACCTTATCTCAGTTTAAACTTCTTCAAAAAGGGCTTTTCAACAGTTAAGTAATTGAATGCAAGAAATTAGAACAAATAAGCATAGAAGATTCGCCTCTCGAGCACAATTATACAATTAAACAGGTACATGACAAGTAAATAAGAAAGATAAGTACCTAAAGGTTCGCCCCTCGGGCATAATATCAACAACTCCGCCCCTCGGGCAATATCTTAGAACAATACCAGCTCATTGGGTTATGTCTCAGAACCATACCACCCCCTCGGGTACGTCTCAGAACCATACCAGCCCCTCGGGCTCACTACTAAAACATGGTTCTATTGGAACAGTTATTTGGTAACGGTTAAAGAACTGTTACAATAGATTATTTTTTGGGACGGTTTTAACAGTTCCAATAGAGTCAAAAGGCTTTTGGTACACCTCTGAATCAAAACCGTCCCGATAGAATAGTAACCGTTGTGAGAACATGATTTTTGCACTAAGCCTTTAAATTCCAAAATTAAAATAAATATGTTTTTGAGTGCAATTACTTGCTTTGTTTGAAATTAGTTATATTTTTGTGTGTTTGAATAAGTAAGAAATTAGAAAAAATCAAAAAAATAGTAGTAAGTAATTTGTTAGTTTAGTTAATTAGGAAATTAGTAAAATAGCTTAAGTAGTAGAAATTAGGAAAAAATAGCAGAAAATTACCAAAAAATACTAGGAAATTAGAGTAGGTAGTAAATTAGGATTTATAATTTTTCATAAAAGAAAAGAAAAAAAAATATATAAAAGAAAAGTGCATAAAAATTATTAAAATCAGAAAATACAAAATATATATGCTGTGTAAATAAATTTGGGCCAATTGTGGTCCAAATCAGTGGCCCAGTGAATTAGCCCAGCAATTTGGCCCGCCTGGCCTTCTATTTGTTTTGATCATGGCCGTTCATTTTGGTGTATCTAACGGCCGAGAATATTAGGGGAGTTATTTGGTTTAATTAATGCTGAGATTTAATCTCAGCCGTTCGATCAATGTGATCCAAGGGTGTGAGACCTTAGTCTCATAAGTGGCAAACGACGGCGTTTAAGTAACGCTCGTTCAGGGCCGTCGATCTTGATCAAACGAACGGCCGAGATTTCATGGGACATTCCGCCTATATAAGGCTCTTGTCCGAAAGGGGTGGCCATTTTTGCCAAATTCACAACCCTAGCCGCCTTAACCTCTTCGTCTCCCTCACCTCTTCATCTTCTTCATCTCTGACGGCCATGGCGGCCACCACTCCTACGGTGGTCGCCGGCTCCTCTTACCACTTCCTTCATCCTCATTTTCTTCTTCTCCGTCTTCTTTACCCAAAACCCCTAGAAAACCCCCTGTTCTTCAAAGTCCCGGTCACCGGAGTTACACCGGTGACCACCAAAGTATGAGAACCGCTTCAAAACCAATGCCGTTCTATTCCTCTCCATGAGATCTACCCACCCATACCACTGGTTCCCCTCGAATCTCACCGGAACGCTTCGAATATCCAAAATAAGGTCACCGGAAACCTAACTCCGGTGACCCCAAAATCAAAACCACCCAAAGGCCTCATCTTTCACACCCCTGAACATCCCTTACAACTCAAAACCACAAAAAGGCTTTCCCTTTGAGCCTAAAAGAAAAATCAGAGAAAAATCGAAGAAAAAAGAGATCTGGAAATGAATAAAGAAGAAAAGGAAACAAGAAGAAGGGTCTGGGAGGGTCTGAGATTAAAGAAAAGAAAAGAAAAAGGGAATAGGAAGCTCGGGGGACAGGCCCCGCAAGCTAAGTCCCTCACCCTTTAGTTTTCTTTAGTTTAATAGGATTTGTTTGTGATTTCTTACCTGTTTTGATCTTGACTTCTATGATTTTTGTTCGCATGATAAGTATCAATTAGTTTTGTTGATATTCTGTTCTTTTTCTTTGTTTCATTTTTGTTTTAATATGCCCTGTATATCTTTGCCTTGCATGTTCTGATTGATTTGCATTTCATATGCTAGTTATAAGGTTGTTCTTGGTTCTCTTTTGGTGATTCTGTTCTTAGCTCGAGTTTGAGCTTCACATACTAGTATAGGATCCTGTATATCCTCATTTGTTAACCTGTTTCCTTTTTAAATTCTTGATTAGTTCCTTTGAACATGTTAGTCATAGGGTTATGTTGATTTTATGATTTTTTATCTCTTGTTATCTCAATCCTGTGCTTCTCATGTTAGTCTAGGACCCTCCTGCTTATCTTCTCATGCTGTGAGTCTTTGTCTATTTCTCTGTGGCCACCCTGATTCCCTAACTTGTTCATCTCCTGTGTGTCCCTGTGTCCTTTTGGGCCTGTTAGTGATATCTGTTATATGCCTTGTTTTGATCACATGGCTTTTCACTCTAAGATTGAGAAGTTCAGCTTTCCTGTGTCATTTTAACTACTCTTGTTGCCTTTGACTGTAATGATTCATTAGAACTGGGTTCTTTCTGGCTTTCATGGTTTAGTTTTTCTACTGTTTCTACACATCCTTCTTCTCTTCATCTCCATGTTCTTCTTTCATTCATTTTTATCTTATCTGTCATGTACTTTTCCATGATTTGGTTCTGTTGATTATGTTCCCATCATTCCATAGTTTATTTCATATCTTTGTGCAAGTTGCTCTGATAATTAGTCTTGAGGCTTCTTAGTTGGCTCATCTTTAGCTTGTTATGTTGAGGTCCTGTTATGATGCTTTGTCTTAAGTTTAAATCTTTCTTTGACTTATTGACTGTTAGTTCCTGATTCATATTGAGAGCATGACTAGGATTCTTCACATGTCTGGCTTTAGTTTCATACTTTTCCTGTTTCATTGGGTTATCATGATTCTAGGTTTAGAGTTTGAAATTGGATCTTAATTGTCATCTCTATAAAAGCCTGTGCTTATATGTGTAATTGTGCCATGAATTCTAAAGGTTCTGAAATTGATCAAACTTTCATATGATTGGAATTAGTAATAACTAGGTATGAATTGACACAAATTCACACTGCATCACATACAATCTGATAGGATGAGTTAGTTGACTAAAATTCAACCATATCTACTGTTCCCTCTGAATTTGAGTTGGTTAATGCATGCTTCTTAGATCATATGTGTTTCCGTGTGCAATTCATGTTAAGAATGCTTAAGTTTTGCTAGATTTGGCTTCTTATGAATGTTTGATTGATCATCTAGACCTTAGGTGGATTGGTTATAGCTGTTAGCATTAGGTTCCATGAAAGTGGTTAGTTTTTAAATAGGTATAAACTGAAAATGAACAAAAAATAGGTTGTTAGTTAAATAATTGGCCTAAGAATGGTCAACCTTGTAAAAGGTTGACCAATTCTATAAGCCCTAACACACAGTTCACTGTTAAACAGTGGCTGGTTGTGCAAAGGGGCTATGTCTGCAAATGCAGACTAGCCCAGGCTCTATATTGAGCCCTGAACAGCAAAGTGGCCAAACCTGTAAAGGTTTTGGGCCCAAATGTTCAGTATATGGCTTTGATAGCCCAAGCTAAGTCTCAACTTGAGACTGGCTAACTTTTAAATAGTTTAAACATAACAATAAAACAGGCTATGCCTGCAAGTAGCTTTAATTAGGAATAAATGGGTCTTAATTGACTGGAATTAACTTAAAAATGGCTAAATTTGAAATAGTTCTTAAAAATGAAACTGGCCAGCCCTTAAATACTAATGCTAGGGCTGGCTATTAGTTAAATAGTTCAAAACAAGCTGAAAATCTGCCCTAGGCAAGCTAGTAAATCAGCAGTGCCCTTAGGGGCATAATTGGGTATTAAAAAGGTAAAATAGTAACTAGTAAGAACTTAGGAGGGTAATAGGGACATTCATGCTCCTGATTTCTGCAATTTTGCAGAGATTTAGGGGTATAATGGTCTCCTAAAAATGGGAAATCTGTAAAAATCTCAAACCCCTAAGGTCATACTAGTAAAAGGCCATAAAAGAGAATCTTTAGAACCTTCCAACACATGCTGGAAGGGTTTTTAGTAACTGAAATATGGACCAAAGTGTAGAATGAATAATTTTAGGAGGGGGAAGTGGGATTAATCCCATACTTCTTCCCCAAGTATTCAGCCCTAAAGGTTAGCTATAAATATCTCTTAAAAGGGGCTGAAAAGGGGGTTCCATTAGAGAAGAATCTGAAAACACTTAAGCTGAAATTCATACAAAAGCATTGAGAGATAAAAGAGCAATAGAACAATAGGATTTTTCTGGAATTTCTCAGTAGAACCCACTGGTTTCCATTGGTTTTTTGCCGTGTTCTTCTGCTCGAAATTGGATTGGATTCTTCTGTTACATTGATTGATTCGTTCCTGTTGTTGCTGTGATACTTGGCTCTTTGGATCTCACTGTTGCATTGCCTTGCTTGAGTCCTTACTGCTGTTACTTACCTGTCTCCCCCTAGACTCATCGGTTTCTTTTCGTTTGATCCAGGTACATTCCTCAATTCACTGAAGATGTAACTGCTGAAATAATGAAATGAAGCCTTATTTTTAATTACCTTGTTATGATATTATGTTGTCTTTTTAATTAGTTTCAGCATTCATATCTTAGACCAATGTAATATGTAGTAGTAGAAAACAAAAACAAGAGATGTAATAGCTAGTAATAGTAGTAGTATAATGTAGATAGTTTACCACTTAGTTTAATTAGGTAAAGGCTCTAAAATGTAAGTTAATTAACAAAACCTGCAAGACTAACAATCTGGAAACAAAAATTCATGAGGAAATCAGTAGTGTAATGGTAGTATAGTTGTAGATCACCCATCACTTAGTCAAATAGGAATGCTATTAAAACCAGAGATAATCGATTTGCTTGCATACATTAGTAATAATAAGTTCATTTAGCTAATCTGTTTCATTAATTAATCTTAGAGTTCGAGTAAGTCTAAAAAGAGAAACAAACAGTTGAGTAATGAAGCTGGTCTTGACAGATTTGGCTCTTATTAAACAACAGTAGATAATCATTTGGTTAATTAGTCTCTGAATATCAATGAGTACAAGAGAGAAAACGAAGTAGTTTTAGACTAGATCAGTAATATTGTTTAAGCCTAAAATTGTAGTATAGAAATGTATATAATTAGTCGTTTAGCTTTAGATAATATGGTTGTTGTCAATAAGCAATCGGATCGTTTAAACACTGCATCATATAGGCAAAACGTCTCTTTGACAGGGTGATTTTAGTATTGATATAAGTCATTAATAGAAAGCAAAGAAACAGTGCTGGTTCATTCACTTATTCATTGAGTACTTTTGACATTGGTTTAATAATACGCTTGTACAGTTATTCCATTTTTGATCAATAAAATGATAGTTAAGTGTTATTTCTATGTGTCTGATTTACTTTGAGTTCCTTATTTTATCCTTTATTATTGTTCCATTTGATTTAAATCTCTACATGGAGCCGATTGGGCCAACGAGCAAGAGTCTTAAAACTGCCTGGACATCAGAAAGGCTTGGGCAGTTCGAACATATATGAAGAGAAGACCGGGTCTTTAAAAAACAGATTTCAACGAGCCTGGATTATTATAGTGCTAGTAATACGACTAAGGAAAGAACAATATGTAGCAAATGTAGTTAACAAAATAGGACCGGACTTTAAAATTAATTGGGACGAGCCTCGCCCGAATAACAACCGGGGCCTCCATTTAGTAATGATATAACACAAATAGGCCCGGGAAAGCTAATAGCCAATTCCATAGCTTCTCCCAAAAGATTTAAAAGCCGATAGACATTATTTTAGGGCATGATTCTAATATATCTTCCTACGAATGAGTGTGCACTTGGTGCGACTCAAATCCAAATCTCGGTAAAGCCGAAATACACCAAAGGTCATAGGCGTACTGGTTGCGGTATGACTTGAGGCGTGTTTTCGCGATACCGCAAATTCCTAAAAATAATATTTAACGTAAAAAGCACATTATGTTGTTAAAAATCTATAACTGAGTCAAACAAAAGTCAAGAACGACAGTGGAGCGACCGTGCTAAAACCACGGAATCCGGGAGTGCCTAACACCTTCTCCCGGGTTAACAGAGTTCCTTATCCGGACCTTTGCTTCGCAGACATTTCAAGAGTCAAAATTCCTCGGATTCGGGATTAACCGGTGACTTGGGACACCATTGTCATTCCCAAGTGGCGACTCCGATTAATCTCTAATAAAATCCCGAACCGATTGTCCTTAAATTGGAAAAACTCCTTCCCTTACGTTATTTTATCCGTCTTGGGTAATTGAGCGTCGGGGTATACCCTACAAGTGTATTTATACATCTTACGCAGTGTGAGGTAGTAAAAAGGGAGGTGTGACAGCTCTGGCGACTTTGCTGGGGATCCAACCCTGAACTTCGGTTTCAGGGTTTAAGAACTCGAGCTCCTTAGAACTGCCGTTCGCATTTTTTTTGTTTGACTTCATTTGAACAACATGCTATGTGCTTTATCGCTTTGATATTATGTGGACTGTATATAAAATTGTGCCGAAAACCCTTCTCTCTTCTCCCCCGGGGATGTGCTTACTGGTTGAGACTCCCTTTTCTGTTAAATGTCACCTTAAATTAAGAAAACAGAGGCCGGATAAGTTACAAAGCCGATTGACTCCGCGGGTCACCGGTACGTAGCCCCCTCCTCAATTCGAGTTGTCCGCTCGGGTACACGGTCTAGCAATCTATGAAACCGTAAGATTTTGAACATAGGTCTAGGACGATTATTTGCATCATGTTTGACTTAGGGGGACTCAACACATGGGTTGGGTCCGTCTAGGACAGGTGACCCGGTATTGAAAAGACCGAGCATGTTATGTGTTGCATTTTATTGTCCTTGATCGTTATGCGGACCGGCGAAAATCCCGAGATTGGAAAAATTGTTGAAAAAGGAAAAGAGAGAGAGGAAAATAATGATTTGTAGAAAATAGGTATCCGGAAAATTTGAAAACTTGAAAAAAATAGGTGGAATTTTTTTTAAAATAATTGGTCAATTAATCTGACCGAACTACGCAGGTTTGATTCTCTCCATTAGGTGGGATACGTAGGCAACCCTCAAACGGGTCCAACCACACTTTTAGAAAAAAAAAAGACCAAAAAGATTTTCTTTTCAAATAATCGAGGTGATTGCTATTTTTGGAAATGGCCGAATGTTCCGAAAGGACGACGGAAGGCTGTTTTTGCAAAAATGGCCACTTCGAAAAATTATTTTCCTTTTCTTTCATTCAAAAATTGAAAACTTGCATTGAAAAAGATTTTTCCTTTTCTAAATAAAATCACCTTAATAAATGTGCTGGACGAGCACGATGATGAATGAACAATTTTCCCTAAATAAAATCCCTTTGGAGCTGAGGTTATGGTGGCAGGACATGGGATCCGATGGTCAAGACTGGGTCAAAAAGTACTTGAAAGGCCTTACGGGGTTACTCGAAATAGTTCCTCGGGGTGATGTGATTAGAGCGTTGGTCTCGTTTTGGGATTCGGCACACAACGTATTTCATTTCCCAGATTTTGAGCTTACCCCTACTTTGGAAGAGATTGCCTTCTACATTGGGAAGACCGAGGTTCCGATGAAAGGAAAATACCCGGTATCTCCGAGAGCGGTGACAGTACATCGTTTCCTCGACTCTTTGAAAATCGCTCGGAATGTTCATAATGAAGACCTGGCCAACGGATTTTGTTCTTTAAGCTTCATCTACAATAGGTTTGGACACGTTGGGGGTTTCAATGATCCTGCCAACAAATTATGTTGTAAGTCCAACCGGGCAAAATGGGAAGAACACCGGAGGTTTGCATTTTTGGTGGCATTTCTTGGAGTTGTTGTATTCCCGAGGAAAGATGGCCATATCAATATAAAAGTCGCCGGGGTAGCTACCACACCGATAGTACAAGAAAACTGTACCTTGGCCCCGATGATTGTTGCGGATATTTATCGTGCTCTGACTGCGTGCAAAGCGGGGGCTAGCTTCTTCGAGGGGTGTAACTTGATCTTGCAAATTTGGCTAATCGAGCATCTGTGTCACCACCCTTCATTCTCGAGCTATGGTTCGGCCGATCGGACATGTTTGGAAGAGTTCAATGCGAGAACAAAGGAAGTAAAGTTGCCGGAGGGAGTCCAAGGATGGATTGTGTATCTTCGATCACTAACTGACGGTCAAATTGATTGGACGTATGACTGGTTACCTCTTGACGAGGTGATTTATATGCCAACAGAGGGATCGCCATTTTTGATCATGGGTTTGAAGAGTATACAACCTTATGCACCCTACAGAGCCTTGCGACGGTTGGGTCGGTGTCAGATTATTCCAAGAGATGGGGATCTCAGTGTGCAGGCCGTGGAGATTGGTCCAGACGGGCAATTCCCGGAGGCAAAAATCCGGCAAATCTGGAATGAATGCCAAAATCTAAAGATTGATACTTGTGTGCCGAATAGAGCAAAAGGGGAGATATCACCTGGATACTCCACCTGGTACCGACGAGGGGTTGAACACGAACGTCTTTCAAAGAGACCTCACTTGCAAGACCTGATAGAGCAATCCGAGGAAAATCTGAAATGGGCGGCCAAGGAAAAAGAATATAAGGCCAAAATCAGTCTGTTGGAAGATAAACTGAGAAATCTTCATTTCGAAAGCGGTTTACAAGCGGCATCCGATGAAGTGGAGAAGAAGCAGTTGAAGAAAGAGAATGAGATATTGAAGGCTCAAATGGCTCAAATGAAAATTGCATCCGAGACCCCAGTTCGCTCGGCCCGGGATGAAAAGTTAATTGAGATTCTCCGGCGAAAGGTAAATGACTATAGCTTCGATTTGGATAAAGCGGAGAAAGAGTTAGTCATGGCTCGGAAGCAAATGGATAAGGATGTCGAGAGGAGAGCCAAATTGGTTCAACAACTGCAAGACAAGCATGATGCCGAAATAGTCCAACTTAGGAAGAAAATAACCTCAGCCACGGCCAAGAGCAACAAGATTATCAAAGATCTTGAGGAAGAAAGAGAATATTGCTACACGACCATGGCTAGATTAAAATTGGAGCTACAACAGGTGCAAAAGGACAACCAACATGTCTTGGACGCTCGCAATCAACAAATAAGCCGTCTATTGCAAGAAAAAGGGGTCATCAGAGAAAAGATTGTTCGCATCGCCCAGTATATCACCCGAAAAACTCAGCTTTGTGAAGATATGACTCGGAGGACTTTTGTATCTGCAGTGAAGTTTTTTGTACAACAAGTCATGGCCGACCTGGATAGGCTTCAAAGGGGTTTAGCATATAGGCCCGCGGCAAGGCCGAACGATGCCTCGCGGGCACTAGGTGCATTAATGTACTCTTAGGTCATGCATCGTCTTTTATTTTATTTTTCTTTTTCTTAAAACATCACTTTGTAATCAAGGTTTTGAATTATCAATGAGAAAACAAAGTGTTGTTACCAATTCTTTTACTTTATGTCATTTCCTTCATATCCGCTAGGCAAATAAATAAGAGCGTGATTATGAAAACGGCAAGGAAAAAGAGAGAAAAAAAAAGCAAGAGAAGAAAAGAAAAAAAAAAGAGAAAAAGAAAAAAGAAGGGAGAAAAGCGAGAAAAGAGAAAAGAAAAGAAAAGAAGAAAAGAAAGAAAGAAAACAAAAGAGCGGAAAAAGAAAAATGATGATTGAAGTGAGCAACGGCCGGGATGATGCATAACGACTCGAGCGAATGTGTTTGTTTTTGAAGTCGTTACATCTTATTCATGCGCTAACAACTAACAAGTGTTGATGTTTGTGAGTCCAGATTTTCTAGGCAACTGGCATACTGGCTACCCACTCATACAACACCAGATCCAAAAAGATGACAAAGGCTGTATCCCAGGAGATCGAGGCAACCATTGTAGACCCTGCTCACGAAGAAGAGATCGTGGACGTGGCAGGGATGAAAGAAGAAATGTACAAGTTAAGACAACAGATGGCTGAAATGTACCAAGCTTGGTCGAGAGGTCAACCACTACCAGCCTATCCTGCTAACCCTGCATATGTCCCTCCAGCCAATCCTAACCCCGAGCCACCAACATTGAACTCATCCTCCACCTACCCCGATTACCCTCACTACTATGCTTCCACCTCCCAGATACCACCGCCTCCAGCCAAGCAAACACCACCTCAGGTTCCACAAGTTGCTCCTGTATATGTGGCACCTCCGCCCGTTGTTATCCACAAATCCTCTAGCGAACCAATGTTTCACATCCAGGATTCTCACTACTACCCTCCGGAGCCGACTTTCAGACAACACGAGTCTCACGCTCCGATGATAGAAGCAAGTGCCGGGCAGGAAGAGATGGCTCGGAAAGTGAAGAGTCTTGAGAACGCTTTCCGCAATATGCAAGGGCTGGGAGGGCAAGTAAGTGTAGCCTACAAAGACCTGTGTTTGTTCCCCGAGGTGCAGCTTCCTGCAGGATTTAAGTTGCCCAAGTTCGACATGTACAACGGACACGGGGATCCGGTAGCTCATCTAAGAGGATATTGTAGCAAGATGAGAGGCGCGGGAGGCAGAGATGAATTGTTGATGGCTTATTTCAGCCAAAGTTTGAGTGGGTCAGCGCTGGAATGGTATACCCGACAGGACCATACAAGATGTTTCGTTTGGGATGATTTAGCATAAGCTTTCGCTAGTCATTTTTAGTACAACCTGGAGATCATACTCGACAGGTTATCCCTTACCAAGCTGGAGAAAAAGCCAGGAGAGAGCTTTAGAGAATACGGTTTTAGATGGAGGGAACAAGCCGCTAGAGTGGATCCACCGATGAAAGAAGGAGAGATGGTGGATTGTTTTCTGCAAGCTTTGGATCCAACATACTACGGCCATCTAGTGTCAGCAATTGGAAAAAGTTTCAACGAAGTTGTGAAAATGGGAAGTTTTGTAGAAGAGGGTTTGAAGACAAACAAAATTATGAGTTTTTCGGCTATCAAAGCCACCAATCAAGCCATACAGAGTGGAAACGGAGGAGTGATGGGAAAGAAGAAGAAAGAAGAAGTGGCAACCGTTGAAAGCAGGCCCTGGAGTCGCAACCCACATTATAACCCACCAAAACCCTACCGCCAACACCCACCAAGCCCGTCAACCCCATATAATCCACCACCACCATCTTACCCGCCAAATCCCTACAATGCACCGAGCCCATATAGCCCACCACCACCACCATACCCACCGACTGTACCACATTACCATCACCCTCAAACCCAAGCTTATCCACCACCACCACCCCACGTGTGGAGAGCTCAGGCTCCACACAATGTGTACCATACCCAAAACACATACCCAACCCCTAAACCTTACCGAAACCAGAATAGACCCAGGCCGGACGCTGATTGGAGAAACAAAGCAAGAAAGACATTCACTCCTCTCGGAGAGTCATATACCAGTCTTTTCCACAGGTTGAAAGAATTGGGGATGTTGAGACCAATCGCACCAAAAAATCCGAACCCACCCCCGAAAAATCTTGATTCTTCTGTCAGATGTGAATACTGTTCGGGAACATTGGGCCACGATACTGAGAAGTGTTGGCAATTAAAGAATGCCATTCAAGATCTTATCGATGAGAGGAGAATTGAAGTGCAGGCTCCCGAGGCCCCGAACATTACCCAAAATCCATTGCCGAATCATCACGAAACGAATATGATAGAACTGGTGCAGGGTGATGGCAATCAAAAACCATCTCAAGCCGTCATGATGATAAAGTCGAGTGACAAGTTAGAGAAAGAAATTGTGAAAGAGGAAGTAATTGTTGAGAAACCAAAGCCAATAGTGATGGGAGGTTTAAAGGTGGTAGTTCCAGGTGCAAAGACGATCGTAACTGTGAAAGGAGCAAGTGCAGAGCCAGTAATCATAAAACCAGTAGTGCAAATGCCGGTGGTGAATACAAAGATTGTGCCTTGGAACTATAATAAGGTAACAGTAGTTTACAAGGGAAAAGAGATTTCTGGTGAAATTAATGAAACGCATGGACTTACTCGATCTGGAAGGTGTTTTGCTCCAGAGGAACTGAGAAAGATGAAAACGGTAAAAGAAAGTCAACTGAAGAAGCCAGTGTCGGAGGAGGAAGCAGAGGAATTTCTTAAGAAAATGAAGTCGCAAGAGTACTCAGTGGTTGAGCAGTTAAGAAAGACACCGGCCCAGATTTCTTTGTTATCTTTATTGATACATTCAGAGGAGCACCGGAAGGCTCTTATGAAGATTCTAAATGAGGCTCATGTTCCGGAGAAGATTTCGGTGTGTCATTTGGAGAAGATTACCAGCAAAATTTTCGAGTCCAATAGAATCACCTTCTCTGATAGGGAGTTGCCGGTGGAAGGAACTGAACACAATAAAGCATTGTACCTCACGGTAAAGAGTGAAGAGTCAGTCGTGACTAGGGTATTGATTGACAATGGATCGAGCGCGAATATTTGTCCGCTGTCAACTTTAGGGAAGCTGAACATTAGCCCGGATAGAATCCGGAGAAAGAGTATCAATGTGAGAGGGTTTGACGGCGGAGGTAAGAACACGTTGGGGGATATTATTTTGGAAGTGACCATCGGTCCCGTTGATTTTACAATGGAGTTCCAGGTGCTCGATATTGCCGTATCATATAACTTGCTGTTAGGTCGACCCCGGATTCATGCGGCCAAAGCGGTACCATCTTCTCTACACCAGATGGTCAAGTTTGAATGGGAGCAGCAAGAGATTGTTGTACACGGAGAGGAAAATGCTTGTAATGTGGTAGCACCTTTTGACGGTACTGATGGGGATCGGGGTCCTTGGGTCTACCAAGTGACGGATGTTGTTGAGGTGAATAGAGTTGCTGAAGGAGAAAAGCTATCAACCCCGATGTTGGCACCAACTGCTGTAATGGTGGCCAGAGAAATGCTGAAAAACGGATTTGCACCGGGGAGGGGATTAGGTAAAACACTGCAGGGGGTCACTCAACCAGTTCAGCTTCCGGAGAATAAAGGTACATTCGGCTTAGGGTTCAAACCCACCTTGGCCGATATCCAAAGAGCCTCTAAAGCCAAGAGAAACTGGACCTTACCCAAACCCATACCCAAATTATCCGACATCTTTATCAGGCCTGGTACAAAATATCAACCATCTGCTGCAGCAAAGTGCATTGAGACCCGACTTGATGAAGAAATGCTTGGTTTTAAGAAATTGTTCTGGGAGGTGAATACGATTGAAGCAGGGGAAGGCACGAGCAACATGGACGTGCAATTTGTGGGGCCCCGAGTCACATTGAACAATTGGGAAGCTACTCCTTTCCTTATCCGGAAGGAGTCTTGGTAGTTAGCTCAAAATTTCATCATTGTTTCCCCGAAAGTTGTTATTTTATAATTTCCCCATTCCCCCTCATGAAAAAAAAAATCATCACCATGTATCCCGAACATTGTTCGTTTCTTTTATTAATGAAATGCAGTTTTTCCTTTTTCTTCACTTTTGCCTTATTTTTCTTTATTTTTCCTTTTGTACAGTTTTGCATGTGTTGATTCCAATGCCATGTCATGCGTGAAGGATTCTAGACCCAGTTCTGACAATCACGCTACTATACAAGAAATCGAGGAAGATAGTGAATTAGAATGTGAGGATGAGGAAGCCCTGGAGGAAATAAGTAAGGACATGAAACAATACGAGGAAAAACCCAAGCCGAATCTGAGTGATACGGAATCTGTAAATTTAGGGAGCGAAGATGATGTCCGAGAAACAAAGATTAGTGTGCATTTGGAGGCACCCCTCAGGGATGAATTGATAAGGTTGTTACATGAATTTAAGGACATCTTTGCTTGGTCCTATGATGACATGCCCGGGCTTAGCACAGATCTGGTGGTACACAAGTTGCCTATCTACTCGGAATGCCGGCCAGTAAAACAAAAGCTGAGAAAATTCAAAACGGACATTAGCGTGAAGATAAAGGAAGAGGTGAATAAGCAGTTTGAGGCAAAGGTCATAAGAGTTACCAAATACCCCACCTGGTTGGCAAATGTTGTGCCGGTCCCAAAGAAAGATGGCAAAACCGGAGTGTGTGTAGACTATAGAGACCTCAACAAAGCCAGTCCGAAGGATGACTTCCCATTACCAAACATCCACATATTGATCGACAATTGCGCCAAGCATGAGATCGGTTCGTTCGTGGACTGTTATGCAGGTTATCACCAGATCCTGATGGACGAAGAAGATGCTGAGAAAACTGCCTTCATTACACCTTGGGGAACGTACTGTTACGGAGTAATGCCGTTTGGATTGAAGAATGCCGGGGCAACTTACATGAGGGCAATGACCACTATGTTTCATGATATGATGCATAGAGAAATTGAGGTATATGTGGACGATGTCATCATAAAGTCCAGAAAACAACCTGATCATGTGAAAGATTTGAGGAAGTTTTTCCAAAGACTTCGGAGGTACAATCTAAAACTCAATCCGGCGAAGTGTGCTTTTGGAGTACCTTCAGGGAAACTACTGGGGTTTATTGTGAGCCGGCGAGGTATTGAACTGGATCCATCAAAGATCAAAGCTATTCAAAGTCTACCTCCGCCGAAGAACAAGAAGGAGGTCATGAGCTTATTAGGAAGGTTGAATTACATTAGTCGGTTCATTGCTCAATTGACATCAACATGCGAGCCGATCTTCAAGTTGTTAAAGAAAGATGCGGCGGTGAAATGGACCGACGAGTGTCAGGAAGCCTTCGACAAGATCAAAGAATATTTGGCCAATCCTCCGGTGCTAGTTCCTCCAGAACCAGGGCGACCTCTGATTTTGTATTTGACGGTGCTAGATAACTCTTTCGGTTGTGTATTGGGTCAACATGATGAGACAGGCAGGAAAGAACAAGCCATCTACTACCTCAGCAAAAAGTTTACATCTTACGAGGTGAAGTATACCCAACTGGAAAGAACTTGTTGTGCATTGATTTGGGTGGCTCATAAGCTAAAGCATTATTTGTCAGCATACACCACGTACTTGATATCACGGCTGGATCCTCTGAAGTATATATTTCAGAAGCCCATGCCTACGGGAAGACTGGCCAAATGGCAGATTCTGCTCACAGAATTTGACATTGTCTACGTAACTCGTACGGCGATGAAGGCACAAGCTATTGCGGACCACTTAGCCGAGAATCCGGTGGATGATGAATACGAGCCATTGAAAACATACTTTCCGGATGAAGAGGCAATGCTTGTCGAAGAGGTAGAGCAAGAGGAGAGGCCAGGATGGAAAATGTACTTTGATGGAGCTGTCAACAGCAGGGGCGTTGGTATCGGAGCGGTACTTATTTCAAGTACGGGTCAACACTATCCCGTAACAGCTCAGCTTCGATTTTTCTGTACCAACAATATGGCCGAATATGAGGCGTGCATCTTGGGATTAAGGATGGCGATTGACATGGGTATTCAAGAGATTTTGGTCATGGGTGACTCGGATCTCTTAGTACACCAAATTCAAGGGGAATGGGAGACACGAGATTTGAAATTGATACCATATCGGTATTGTTTGCACGAGTTGTCTCAAAGATTCCGGTCTATAGAATTCAAGCATATCCCGAGAATGCACAATGAGATTGCAGATGCTTTGGCCACATTGTCCTCTATGTTGCATCATCCGGACAAGACATACATAGATCCGCTCCAGATCCAAGTCCGAGATCAGAATGCTTATTGCTTCGTTGTGGAAGAAGAGTCGGATGGAGAGCCGTGGTATCATGATATTAGAGAATACTTGAAAGTTGGCAAATACCCGGAGCAAGCCACAGGAGACCAAAAGAGAGCCATCAGGCGTCTAGCCAATGGATTTTTCTTCAGTGGAGGAGTGGTATACAAAAGGACACCAGATCTAGGCTTATTGAGATGTGTGGACGCACAACAAGCAGATGAAATTATGATTGAAGTACATGCTGGAGTATACGGACCCCACATGAGTGGATATGTGTTAGCAAAGAAGATCTTGAGAGCTGGGTACTACTGGCTCACGATGGAGCGTGATTGTATCGGGTATGTAAAGAAATGCCATCAATGCCAGGTACATGGGGATCTGATCCACTCCCCGCCTTATGAGTTGCACACAATGTCAGCACCATGGCCCTTTGTTGCTTGGGGCATGGATGTTATCGGCCCAATAGATCCAGCCGCTTCTAATGGGCACGGGTTTATCCTGGTTGCAATTGATTATTTCACCAAGTGGGTCGAAGCTAAGACATTCAAGGCGGTGACGAAGAAAGCGGTGGTGGATTTTGTGCACGAGAATATCATATGCCGATTTGGAATCCCCAAGGTGATCATCACAGACAATGGAGCCAATTTAAACAGTCATCTCATGGCAGAAGTTTGTGAAAGGTTTAAGATCACGCACCGTAATTCCACACCCTACAGGCCAAAGGCGAATGGTGCAGTAGAGGCGGCAAATAAGAACATCAAGAAGATTCTTCGGAAAATGGTGGAGGGATCCAGGCAGTGGCATGAAAAGTTACCCTTTGCTCTCATGGGTTACCGCACGACGGTACGTACTTCTATCGGAACCACACCTTATACCCTGGTGTACGGAACGGAGGCTGTTATACCCGCGGAAATAGAAATACCGTCATTGCGAATTATAGCCGAATCTGAGATAGATGACGATGAATGGGTAAAGGCCCGGTTAGAACAGTTAAATTTGATTGATGAAAAGAGATTGGCCGCAGTCTGCCATGGACAGTTGTATCAGCGGAGAATGGCCAGAGCATATAATAAGAAGGTACGACCTCGAAAGTTTGAAGTTGGACAATTGGTATTGAGGCGTATCTTACCACATTGGGCGGAGGCAAAAGGCAAGTTTGCGCCGAATTGGCAGGGACCGTTCGTGGTATCACGGGTGTTGTCCAATGGAGCATTATACTTAACTGATGTTGAAGGAAAGTGCGCAGAGACTGCTATCAATTCAGATGCGATCAAAAGATACTATGTATGATTCCTTTTCAATTGTATGTTTTGTATTTTGTTGTGATTTTGGAATTGAAATGACGAAGGCATTTTATTCTCTATCCAAACACTTTATCCATTGTTAACCCCTTTGAGCCCTAATGAATGAATTCTTTCATATCCCTCTCTCGGAATCACTCTAATGCAATAAGTTCTCAATTGCCAGAATGAAATTAAAATGATGGAAAAATGAAAAGGAAAATGATGAAAAAATGAAATGAAAATTGAAAAAAAAATGAAAAAAAAAAATGATGAATGAAAAAAAAGAAGAAAAAGGCAAAAATCGGGAAAAAGTCAAAAAGAAATCCATCTAACTTTTGAAGTTGGGTGAACTACGTCCGACTTGATCCCGAAAGGGTACGTAGGCAGCCTCTCTGAGGTTCAGTCACAATAAAGGAAAAATCCAAAAATTCCCCACATATTGAAACTGGGGCAGAAGTTATGTTTTAATAATTCCGAGAGTTGTAAATATGTTTAACCCTCGTTGAAATTTTGAGCCTTTATATCTTTCTTTCTTAACCCACCCAAAAGCCACGTTACGGTCCAAAGAAAGACCTTCTGATCAATTTTGAAATGATAACAAATACAACGAAGGAGGAGCGAAGCATCGGATAATACCCGTGGTACAGAAAACAAAATACAAAAAGGAAAAATGGAAAAAAATAAAAAAAATGAGAGAGTCTCATCGGTGAAAACCTTAACCGGCACCGTGAGGCGATTGTGAGATTGAGAGAAATAAAATGAGAGAGTCTCATCAGTGAAAAACCTTAATCGGCACTGTGAGATAATTGTGAGGTTGAGAGAATAAACGAGAGAGTCTTATTGGTGAAAACCTTTCGAGGCACCGTAAGGCGATCGTGAGGACTATCAAAAGAGAAAAAGGCAACAAAAAAGAGTATTAGTTTGGGTCAAAGGCAATTTAGAGTCAGAATAGTGATTGGAACGAACTGGGTCAGAGTTTAAATACATGGCATGGTCAGCGGAATCAGCCAGCAAATACCTAGATAAGTTCTGTCATCTCTCCAAAATACCCTTACCTTTCTTTCATTTTTTCTGCATTTCATTATTTACCCTTTTGAGAAGCTAACTACCAGCTCCTGATGACGGAAGTTGAAATAACACTGGATCAGAAAGAATGGAAGATTGGGGAAAGGAATAAAGAAGCTTGGCAAACATGGCCAAAGGAAAAGAAAACAAAACAAAAATGGAAAAAAATGAGAAAATACAAAAAGAGTCTGCAAGGGACAAGAAGTCGAAAGCCATGCAACATGAAAAAGCAGAAACAAAGGAAGCAATAAGAAGTGGGGACGGCAGATGCCAGTTGCCAGTAGTTTATATCTAATAAATTTTGTTTCATGCAGGAACAAATTGTCATTAATCACTTTAAAGTGAATGTGACCAATGTGGAAAATTTAAAATACCAAAAAGAGAAAGTCTGCCGAATAAGTGGAGAAATTCACAGGCAAGAGATAAGTTGGTAAAAGAAAATACCAAAAAGAGGAGGTAACATATTTTAAAATCCACTCCCCAGTCCTCAGGCTGAGGGAATATTTTCTGCATTTGCATTGCACGTTTCAATTCTGTTAGGCGCCCACCTTCTAATACGGGAATATTTTCTGCATTTGCATTGCACGTTTAAATTTCTGTTAGGCGCCCACCTTCAAATACGGGAATATTTTATGCATCCGCATTGCACGTTTAAATTTCTGTTAGGCGCCCACTTTGAATGTGACCAATGTGGAAAATTTAAAATACCAAAAAGAGAAAGTCTGCCGAATAAGTGGAGAAATTCACAGGCAAGAGATAATTGGTAAAAGAAAATACCAAAAAGAAGAAGTAACATATTTTTAAAATCCACTCCCCAGTCCTCAGGCTGAGGGAATATTTTCTGCATCGCATTGCACGTTTAATTTCTGTTAGGCGCCCACCTTCAAATACGGGAATATTTTCTGCATCGCATTGCACGTTTCAATTCCGTTAGGCGCCCACCTTCAAATACGGGAATATTTTCTGCATTCGCATTGCACGTTTCAATTCCGTTAGGCGCCCACCTTCAAATACGGGAATATTTTCTGCATCGCATTGCACGTTTAATTTCTATTAGGCGCCCACCTTCAAATACGGGAATATTTTCTGCATTCGCATTGCACGTTTCAATTCCGTCAGGCGCCCACCTTCTAATACGGGAATATTTTCTGCATCGCATTGCACGTTTAAATTCCGTTAGGCGCCCACCTTCAAATACGGGAATATTTTCTGCATTTGCATTGCACGTTTCAATTACGTTAGGCGCCCACCTTCAAATACGGGAATATTTTTTCGCATCGCATTGCACGTTTAATTTCCGTTAGGCACCCACCTTCAAATACGGGAATATTTTCTCGCATTCGCATTGCACGTTTCAATTCGTTGTGCGCCCACCTTCTAATACGGGAATACTTTTCGCATCGCATTGCACGTTTAAATTACTGTTAGGCGCCCACCTTCAAATTCGGGAATATTTTCCGCATCGCATTGCACGTTTAATTTACGTTAGGCGCCCACCTTCAAATACGGGAATATTTTTTCGCATTCGCATTGCACGTTTAAATTTCTGTTAGGCGCCCACCTTCAAATACGGGAATATTTTCCGCATCATCATGGTTTATATATTTAAAAGCCCACACTGGGGCAGAAAAAGAAAAAAAAAGAGAGAGGTAGTTTGTTGTTTTGTTTTGAGCAGGTCCAGCTCGAGATCAACAAGAAAAAGAAAATCAACAAAAAAAAGAGTCAACAAGAAAAAGAAAAGTCAACAAAAAAAAAAGAGAGTCAGCATCAAAGAAAATCAGAAAATCAACAAAAGAAGAGATTCTGCATCATCGGAAAGGGAAGAAGAGCAAAAGCTAGATTAGGAACGATTGTATTTGTAGGATCATAGCTTAGAATAGCTTCTTCATTTTACATTTTTCCCCGGTGTAATAAGGAGTAAGTCAGCGGATCTCAACAGTGTCAATGCAATAGTGAGTCTGGTAGTTTTTAAAACTGCCAGACCTTCCCGAACTACACTGACCTGATTCCTGTTTAGCCCAGGATATGTAGGCAACCTCTAAAGCAAGGTGCGGTCAAAAGGTTTTCAAAAATGCTTTCACGGAATATGCCGATGTGCAAAAATCTCTCATTACTGCTCACTTGTCTTTGCACTGAAACTCTTCGTGTTCCCGAGCAAAGAGGGGCAGCTGTGAGCACATGATTTTTGCACTAAGCCTTTAAATTCCAAAATTAAAATAAATATGTTTTTGAGTGCAATTACTTGCTTTGTTTGAAATTAGTTATATTTTTGTGTGTTTGAATAAGTAAGAAATTAGAAAAAATCAAAAAAATAGTAGTAAGTAATTTGTTAGTTTAGTTAATTAGGAAATTAGTAAAATAGCTTAAGTAGTAGAAATTAGGAAAAAATAGCAGAAAATTACCAAAAAATACTAGGAAATTAGAGTAGGTAGTAAATTAGGATTTATAATTTTTCATAAAAGAAAAGAAAAAAAAATATATAAAAGAAAAGTGCATAAAAATTATTAAAATCAGAAAATACAAAATATATATGCTGTGTAAATAAATTTGGGCCAATTGTGGTCCAAATCAGTGGCCCAGTGAATTAGCCCAGCAATTTGGCCCGCCTGGCCTTCTATTTGTTTTGATCATGGCCGTTCATTTTGGTGTATCTAACGGCCGAGAATATTAGGGGAGTTATTTGGTTTAATTAATGCTGAGATTTAATCTCAGCCGTTCGATCAATGTGATCCAAGGGTGTGAGACCTTAGTCTCATAAGTGGCAAACGACGGCGTTTAAGTAACGCTCGTTCAGGGCCGTCGATCTTGATCAAACGAACGACCGAGATTTCATGGGACATTCCGCCTATATAAGGCTCTTGTCCGAAAGGGGTGGCCATTTTTGCCAAATTCACAACCCTAGCCGCCTTAACCTCTTCGTCTCCCTCACCTCTTCATCTTCTTCATCTCTGACGGCCATGGCGGCCACCACTCCTACGGTGGTCGCCGGCTCCTCTTACCACTTCCTTCATCCTCATTTTCTTCTTCTCCGTCTTCTTTACCCAAAACCCCCAGAAAACCCCCTGTTCTTCAAAGTCCCGGTCACCGGAGTTACACCGGTGACCACCAAAGTATGAGAACCGCTTCAAAACCAATGCCGTTCTATTCCTCTCCATGAGATCTACCCACCCATACCACTGGTTCCCCTCGAATCTCACCGGAACGCTTCGAATATCCAAAATAAGGTCACCGAAAACCTAACTCCGGTGACCCCAAAATCAAAACCACCCAAAGGCCTCATCTTTCACACCCCTGAACATCCCTTACAACTCAAAACCACAAAAAGGCTTTCCCTTTGAGCCTAAAAGAAAAATCAGAGAAAAATCGAAGAAAAAAGAGATCTGGAAATGAATAAAGAAGAAAAGGAAACAAGAAGAAGGGTCTGGGAGGGTCTGAGATTAAAGAAAAGAAAAGAAAAAGGGAATAGGAAGCTCGGGGGACAGGCCCCGCAAGCTAAGTCCCTCACCCTTTAGTTTTCTTTAGTTTAATAGGATTTGTTTGTGATTTCTTACCTGTTTTGATCTTGACTTCTATGATTTTTGTTCGCATGATAAGTATCAATTAGTTTTGTTGATATTCTGTTCTTTTTCTTTATTTCATTTTTGTTTTAATATGCCCTGTATATCTTTGCCTTGCATGTTCTGATTGATTTGCATTTCATATGCTAGTGATAAGGCTGTTCTTGGTTCTCTTTTGGTGATTCTGTTCTTAGCTCGAGTTTGAGCTTCACATACTAGTATAGGATCCTGTATATCCTCATTTGTTAACCTGTTTCCTTTTTAAATTCTTGATTAGTTCCTTTGAACATGTTAGTCATAGGGTTATGTTGATTTTATGATTTTTTATCTCTTGTTATCTCAATCATGTGCTTCTCATGTTAGTCTAAGACCCTTCTGCTTATCTTCTCATGCTGTGAGTCTTTGTCTATTTCTCTGTGGCCACCCTGATTCCCTAACTTGTTCATCTCCTGTGTGTCCCTGTGTCCTTTTGGGCCTGTTAGTGATATCTGTTATATGCCTTGTTTTGATCACATGGCTTTTCACTCTAAGATTGAGAAGTTCAGCTTTTCTGTGTCATTTTAACTACTCTTGTTGCCTTTGACTGTAATGATTCATTAGAACTGGGTTCTTTCTGGCTTTCATGGTCTAGTTTTTCTACTGTTTCTACACATCCTTCTTCTCTTCATCTCCATGTTCTTCTTTCATTCATTTTTATCTTATCTGTCATGTACTTTTCCATGATTTGGTTCTGTTGATTATGTTCCCATCATTCCATAGTTTATTTCATATCTTTGTGCAAGTTGCTCTGATAATTAGTCTTGAGGCTTCTTAGTTGGCTCATCTTTAGCCTGTTATGTTGAGGTCCTGTTATGATGCTTTGTCTTAAGTTTAAATCTTTCTTTGACTTATTGACTATTAGTTCCTGATTCATATTGAGAGCATGACTAGGATTCTTCACATGTCTGGCTTTAGTTTCATACTTTTCCTGTTTCATTGGGTTATCATGATTCTAGGTTTAGAGTTTGAAATTGGATCTTAATTGTCATCTCTATAAAAGCCTTGTGCTTATATGTGTAATTGTGCCATGAATTCTAAAGGTTCTGAAATTGATCAAACTTTCATATGATTGGAATTAGTAATAACTAGGTATGAATTGACACAAATTCACACTACATCACATACAATCTGATAGGATGAGTTAGTTGACTAAAATTCAACCATATCTACTGTTCCCTCTGAATTTGAGTTGGTTAATGCATGCTTCTTGGATCATATGTGTTTCTGTGTGCAATTCATGTTAAGAATGCTTAAGTTTTGCTAGATTTGGCTTCTTATGAATGTTTGATTGATCATCTAGACCTTAGGTGGATTGGTTATAGCTGCTAGCATTAGGTTCCATGAAAGTGGTTAGTTTTTAAATAGGTATAAACTGAAAATGAACAAAAAATAGGTTGTTAGTTAAATAATTGGCCTAAGAATGGTCAACCTTGTAAAAGGTTGACCAATTCTATAAGCCCTAACACACAGTTCACTGTTAAACAGTGGCTGGTTGTGCAAAGGGGCTATGTCTGCAAATGCAGACTAGCCCAGGCTCTATATTGAGCCCTGAACAGCAAAGTGGCCAAACCTGTAAAGGTTTTGGGCCTAGCTGTTCAGTATATGGCTTTAATAGCCCAAGCTAAGTCTCAACTTGAGACTAGCTAACTTTTAAATAGTTTAAACATAACAATAAAACAGGCTATGCCTGCAAGTAGCTTTAATTAGGAATAAATGGGTCTTAATTGATTGGAATTAACTTAAAAATGGCTAAATTTGAAATAGTTCTTAAAAATGAAACTGGCCAGCCCTTAAATACTAATGCTAGGGCTGGCTATTAGTTAAATAGTTCAAAACAAGCTGGAAATCTGCCCTAGGCAAAGCTAGTAAATCAGCAGTGCCCTTAGGGGCATAATTGGGTATTAAAAAGGTAAAATAGTAACTAGTAAGAACTTAGGAGGGTAATAGGGACATTCATGCTCCCGATTTCTGCAATTTTGCAGAGATTTAGGGGTATAATGGTCTCCTAAAAATGGGAAATCTGTAAAAATCTCAAACCCCTAAGGTCATACTAGTAAAAGGCCATAAAAGAGAATCTTTAGAACCTTCCAGCACATGCTGGAAGGGTTTTTAGTAACTGAAATATGGACCAAAGTGTAGAATGAATAATTTTAGGAGGGGGAAGTGGGATTAATCCCATACTTCTTCCCCAAGTATTCAGCCCTAAAGGTTAGCTATAAATATCTCTTAAAAGGGGCTGAAAAGGGGGTTCCATTAGAGAAGAATCTGAAAACACTTAAGCTGAAATTCATACAAAAGCATTGAGAGATAAAAGAGCAATAGAACAATAGGATTTTTCTGGAATTTCTCAGTAGAACCCACTGGTTTCCATTGGTTTTTTGCCGTGTTCTTCTGCTCGAAATTGGATTGGATTCTTCTGTTACATTGATTGATTCGTTCCTGTTGTTGCTGTGATACTTGGCTCTTTGGATCTCACTGTTGCATTGCCTTGCTTGAGTCCTTACTGCTGTTACTTACCTGTCTCCCCCTAGACTCATCGGTTTCTTTTCGTTTGATCCAGGTACATTCCTCAATTCACTGAAGATGTAACTGCTGAAATAATGAAATGAAGCCTTATTTTTAATTACCTTGTTATGATATTATGTTGTCTTTTTAATTAGTTTCAGCATTCATATCTTAGACCAATGTAATATGTAGTAGTAGAAAACAAAAACAAGAGATGTAATAGCTAGTAATAGTAGTAGTATAATGTAGATAGTTTACCACTTAGTTTAATTAGGTAAAGGCTCTAAAATGTAAGTTAATTAACAAAACCTGCAAGACTAACAATCTGGAAACAAAAATTCATGAGGAAATCAGTAGTGTAATGGTAGTATAGTTGTAGATCACCCATCACTTAGTCAAATAGGAATGCTATTAAAACCAGAGATAATCGATTTGCTTGCATACATTAGTAATAATAAGTTCATTTAGCTAATCTGTTTCATTAATTAATCTTAGAGTTCGAGTAAGTCTAAAAAGAGAAACAAACAGTTGAGTAATGAAGCTGGTCTTGACAGATTTGGCTCTTATTAAACAACAGTAGATAATCATTTGGTTAATT
Organism: Nicotiana noctiflora; assembly: GCA_032618575.1. Classification (NCBI taxonomy): domain Eukaryota; kingdom Viridiplantae; phylum Streptophyta; class Magnoliopsida; order Solanales; family Solanaceae; genus Nicotiana; species Nicotiana noctiflora. Next base: position 365,375 of record JASVEL010013298.1, on the reverse strand, counting down.
AGTCTCTGAATATCAATGAGTACAAGAGAGAAAACGAAGTAGTTTTAGACTAGATCAGTAATATTGTTTAAGCCTAAAATTGTAGTATAGCAATGTATATAATTAGTCGTTTAGCTTTAGATAATATGGTTGTTGTCAATAAGCAATCGGATCGTTTAAACACTGCATCATATAGGCAAAACGTCTCTTTGACAGGGTGATTTTAGTATTGATATAAGTCATTAATAGAAAGCAAAGAAACAGTGCTGGTTCATTCACTTATTCATTGAGTACTTTTGACATTGGTTTAATAATACGCTTGTACAGTTATTCCATTTTTGATCAATAAAATGATAGTTAAGTGTTATTTCTATGTGTCTGATTTACTTTGAGTTCCTTATTTTATCCTTTATTATTGTTCCATTTGATTTAAATCTCTACATGGAGCCGATTGGGCCAACGAGCAAGAGTCTTAAAACTGCCTGGACATCAGAAAGGCTTGGGCAGTTCGAACATATATGAAGAGAAGACCGGGTCTTTAAAAAACAGATTTCAACGAGCCTGGATTATTATAGTGCTAGTAATACGACTAAGGAAAGAACAATATGTAGCAAATGTAGTTAACAAAATAGGACCGGACTTTAAAATTAATTGGGACGAGCCTCGCCCGAATAACAACCGGGGCCTCCATTTAGTAATGATATAACACAAATAGGCCCGGGAAAGCTAATAGCCAATTCCATAGCTTCTCCCAAAAGATTTAAAAGCCGATAGACATTATTTTAGGGCACGATTCTAATATATCTTCCTACGAATGAGTGTGCACTTGGTGCGACTCAAATCCAAATCTCGGTAAAGCCGAAATACACCAAAGGTCATAGGCGTACTGGTTGCGGTATGACTTGAGGCGTGTTTTCGCGATACCGCAAATTCCTAAAAATAATATTTAACGTAAAAAGCACATTATGTTGTTAAAAATCTATAACTGAGTCAAACAAAAGTCAAGAACGACAGTGGAGCGACCGTGCTAAAACCACGGAATCCGGGAGTGCCTAACACCTTCTCCCGGGTTAACAGAGTTCCTTATCCGGATCTCTGCTTCGCAGACATTTATAAGAGTCAAAATTCCTCGGATTCGGGATTAACCGGTGACTTGGGACACCATTGTCATTCCCAAGTGGCGACTCGATTAATCTCTAATAAAATCCCGAACCGATTGTCCTTAAATTGGAAAAACTCCTTCCCTTACGTTATTTTATCCGTCTTGGGTAATTGAGCGTCGGGGTATACCCTACAAGTGTATTTATACATCTTACGCAGTGTGGGGTAGTAAAAAGGGAGGTGTGACAACCGTCACCATATATTAAGCTATGAGGACGGTTTAATAAGGCGATACAATAGGGATATTTATAAGAACGGTTTTCTGAAATAAAATATTTATTGGGACGGCTTATTTTTCCCTCCCTAATTTCCCTCCAACATATTTATAAAAAAACAAAAGTAAAAATCAATTATGACCCCACAAAAAAATAAATTATACAATAGGGTTACAAATTAAGCTTTAAAATATAAAACCTTTGTCTCTCTTATCAGAACCCTAGACAAATCCTCCAAGTCGCCTCTCTCGTCTTCAAACCTATCAGCGACCAACTGTTTTGCTTACTCCGACGAAGGAATTCCGATGAAAGACAACCATTTTGGCTAATATAAGGGAATCTCAAATATATATTATCGGTATTTCTCCGTGTTCATGGTTGTTCACTTTCGCTATTATTTTGCCGGAAAAGTATTTCGCCGGAAAATTATTTTGCCGCTTCTTCTGCTTTCTTTCTCTGGTAAGATTTTATCTAAACCCATTAATTTACTATGTCCTTTGTTTGTATTATATGATTTCTAGTTTTTGATTTCATCTAAACCTGGAAGTTTTTTGATTTCTAGTTTGTAAAACTGCAATTATCTAGTTAGTTGGAAAAAGCAAGTTAAACTTTATTTAGGTTTTTGAGATATTTTCAGCTAGAGTTTTTTATCTGACTAACGGGAAGGATTTGAGTACCAAAATACTTGGTCTGTCTTTTTATACTGTCGGCACACTATACGAGCATGGTATTACATTAAGGGCTTTATTATTATTTGTTGCTACTTGACTCTTCGCGTTATCGATCGCATTTTATCTGTTAGTTTTATGTGTTGTTACTGTCTACCCTGTTACATTTGCCTAATTTCCTTGAATCTAGCCCCTGATTTCTTGTTGGAAGCAATTGACAATGCTTAGTTCTTTCTGTAAATCTAGCTTCGAGAGAGCATGTTGTTGTTGATCTGCTGTAGTTGTTGCTGCTACCTTTTTTTTGTTTTTTCTAAGAATAATGTGTTTTATTTCTCTATCGAAATTGAGTCCAAAGCTTGTTGAATCGACTAAAATTGTTAGATAACAGTTGAAAATTCATTGGATTACTTGGGATTCAGTAGAAAAATAGTTGAAAGTTCTGTTTTGAAAGGTTTTTAGTTTCTGATTTTTTGAGTCTTGAACTGAACTTCCTTCTTGTTCTACTATGAGATTGCTTCTGTGACAGATTGAATTAGACTCGATTGATAATCTACAACAATGTCTTAAATCCGATGACATTTAGTTGTCTAGGAAATATTGAATCCTATGGATAATATCTTGTGAACTGTTGGCGTCTTTTCTGATACGAAGTTCGTATTTGGGCATTAGATTTTTGAGTTTTTGAGCTGCAATATTCCTTGTTTCTACTGAGTTAGCTACTGTATTGGGTTGGCAGTTAATATGTTATAGTTCAAGCTTAGTTTATTTCATTCCAGGCTTTTCTATTCCAAGTGTTATTACTAGAGATCATCCTATATTTACCTGACTGCTTAACATTTTCACAACTTCGATACTCTCGGTCACACTGCCAATTTGGTTAACCTATCGCACATAGAGTAAGAAATGGTTAATCCAATCTCAAATTCAAAGAGGTAGCTTTAAGTATCATGGACAAAATATATGATTTATTAGCTGATTGGATGATACCTTGAGGAGAAGTGCATTGCAAGTCTTCTCTGCAATTAGCTTGGCGACCCTCCACACATGTATAATAAATAGTTATATATGGTGATAGATCTTTCATATTTTCTACACTAACAGATTTGATATCAATTGTTGGATAAATATAATATTTCTGAAGTTGGAAAAAATATACTTTGGAATCAGTTATCTGTCACGACCCAAACCCTGGTCGTGATGGCGCCCAACACAATGCTAGGCAAGCCCGACCATATTATCCCTTAAACCAGCCAGTTATTAATCGAATTAAACTTAAACAGTAAATGCTCATATCAGGTGATAAACGAAATGTAAAACATACAAAATACGGTCCCAACCATATCGTGGTGTCACGAGACCGAGCCTCTACAGAATAGCATCCTACTACAACCAAGTCTAGGCAATTAGGAAATCAACAAGATGATAAAGAAGGAGAAAACAAGCTCTGCGGACGCTGGCAGCTACCTCGTGATCTCCGCAAAAGTAGACAAGGATCAGCAGCTACAATGTCTCAACTGCTCTCGGGCACTTGTGGATCTGCACAGAAAGTGCAGAGGAGTGGGGTGAGTATATTTCAACTCAGTGAGTAACAATAATAAACAATAACTGAAGGTAAGAACTCCTGTGCTATCACTTAGCAGTTCTAAGGCAACCCTCGCAGGTACGTCATCACTATAGTAGTACTCTAACCTCCAATCTACGTTTATCTCTACAAGATTCTACACTGAACCAACCCTCACTCGTACCCCTACGGTGTACGGCCATCTCAACATATAAAGACACATACTTATGCCTATAATGTATAAGTGTTTAAGTAGATAGTAGGATATGATTAAGTAAAATGCTGCGGCGTGCATCCCGCTCCAATACATATACCGCTGCGGCGCGCAGCCCGCTCCATTTAACGTCGACGGCGCTCACTGGGGATGTATACAGACTTCGGAGGGGCTCCCTAGGCCCAAGCACTATTATATTGCGGCATGCAGCCCGATCCACACATGTATTACTGCGGCGTGCAGTCCGATCCAATATTTATATGTATATATATTTATACTGCTGCGGCGCGCAGCCCGATCCCATAGTATACACCAGTGCTCACTGAGAATGTGTGCAGACTCAGACTCCGAAGGGGCTCCTACAGCCCAAGCGCAATAATACTACGGCGTGCAGTCCGTCCCACATGTATATTACATGTATATTACATGTATATTACTCGGCGTGCAGTCCGATCCAATATATGTACTGTTGCGCCGTGCAGCCCAATCCAATATAGGTATATATATATAATACCTCATAATGGGTCCTCGACCCTATCCCAGTCAATATGTACTTGGCCTCTCAGGCCCAATATAATATATCACAGTGGGTCCTGGACCCTGTCTCAGTCAATATAGACTTGGCCTTTCAGGCCCACTCAGCTAGAACAGGGAATCCCACCCTAGATAATCTCTCTCAATGTACACATCTAGTACTGGCTCATATTATGCTATACAGCTAGAGCTACGGCTGAGTGAATGTTTCCAACACGGTATACGGGTCACCTAGCTCTATAGGTTCCCTAATGCTCTACAGATCGGCACAAGGCCCCAAACATGGCTATTAGCCCAATTGTACAGTTATAATCTCATTAGCAGTCATACAACACAGTATTCTATTAGCCGGGAAGGACCAAGTCCGAACTCCCAATCACAATGTCACCACGCCCGTCATAGAACGCGTGTCTCAACTCAATATAGCACTGTGAAGTGCTAGTACGGGGTTTCAAACCCTCAGTATATTGTTTACTACCACCACTCACCTCGAACCGGTAGAAGCTTCAATCCGCCTTGCGCTTGCCTCGCAAATCAATCTCCTCGGGTGCCAAATCTGCTCAAAATCATAGAGAATGCATCAATATATGCTAATTTCACGAAATTCATTCGAAATAACCCAATTTATATCAAAACCCACAAGTTATCAAAACCCGACTTTTGGTGCGCTTCTCGAAAAATTATAAAAGTTATATATTCGGAACCCTCGTCTCAATACGAGTCTAGGCATATCAAATTTACCAAATTCGGACTCCATTTGCCCATTCAAAACCTTGATTTTCTACAGTTCAAGCCTAGGGTTAAATCTTCCAGGAATCACCCCAAATTCCTCCATTTTCATGATATAATTGCATAATATTATCAATACCAATCATAGTATAAGTCCATAGTTGATTACCTGATGATTTCCCTTGAGTTTCTCTCCAAATTCGCCCAAATCGCCTCCATAAGCCGAGACCCAAATGTGTGAAATAGTTCTGAAATTTTCTAACTTCTGATACAATTAATTCACTGCGATTTTCGCTTCTGCGGACCATTTTCCGCCCCTGCGGAACCGTTTCTGCGACCAATTGGTCGCTTCTGCGAACCCAAGCCTATTTGGCCATTTCCGCTCCTCCGATACACGGACCGCTCCTGCGGGTCCGCTTCTGCGGAAATTCTTCCGCCCCTGCGGTCCTTTCCGCCTCTACGATCAAGAGTCCACTCCTGCGGACTCGCCTATGCGATCCACAATCCGCTTCTGCGGTCTTCTCCATCAAGCCTCCAGACCGCTTCTGCGATATCCCTCTCGCACCAGCGAAGCCGCCCCTGCGAGCCAAGCTCCGCTTCAGCGGTCTCCTCCGCTTCTGCGCCTTCTCGTCCGCTTCTGCGGAGTCGCTCCTGCGCCCCCATTTCCGCAGGAGCGAAAACAACAGAACCAGAACACAAGTCTGCAATTTTCCACATTTTCTCCCGTTTAGCCATCCGGAAACACCCCGAGGCCCCCGGGACCTCATCCAAACACACCAACACATCTTAATACCTTATTCGAACTTGCTCCAATCCTCAAAACACGTCTAATAACATCAAAACCCATAATTCACATCAAATTCAAGCATAAATTCCTTAAAACATTCCGAATTACACAATCAATCAAAAACCCGACTAAACGACGTCCGAATGATCTGAAATTTTGCAGGCACATCCAAAATCACCTAACGGAGCTATTGCAACTATCGGAATTCCATTCCGACCCCGGATCAAAATCTCACCTACCGTTCGGATTTCGCCAAAATTCAACCTTAGCCAATTCAAGCCTATTTCTACACCGGGCCTCCAAATTCAATTCCGATCGCTCCCCTAAGTCACAAATCACCTCCCGGAACTAACCGAATCATCGAATTCGATTCCGAGCTCTCTAACCAAATAGTCAACTCCGTGTTGACTTTCCTTATTCAGGTTTCCTTCAAAAAGGCTATATGCCTCATTTCCAATCCAATTCACTCCTAACACCCCCGATAGACTCTAACACTCGATATAAAAGCATGAATTATGTAATTACAACACAACGGAGTGGTAATTCCCGTGACGACGGGCCGGGTCGTCACATTATCTTAGTGTCTTTTTGCAGTTCGCCTTTTTAAACGAACTACATCTAGTACAATTTTACTCACTGGACTGATTAGAAGTGGCAAAACTTTCCTCTTCTACCAGGTAAGTGCTGTTGAATGAACGAATGTAGGACATGATATATGTTTTTTTAAAAGGTTATGTGACTTTATCTTTTTATGATGTCTGTTATATAGCTTAGAGATGGCTCAGCCCATCAGGGTACTGTGACATCGATGGAACCAAATGAAGACAATTTTATACTACATTCCAAAAGGGACAAGGTAGTGACAGTCATCTCTCTCTTTTTTTCGTGCCATTTAACTAGATTATCATTCTCTCAACCTCCACTAAGATGGATCAGATTTTATTAGTTGCTAGTAGTCCACCTCGATTGTATTATTAGTTTTTATCTTAATTGATATTCTGAAGTGCCAATCTTTCTGCAAATAGATTTCAAAATTCAACTATTCAGACCTGTTTATATTTGGCTGCAGAAGGGGAAAACAAGACATGTTCATATTGTTGATGATCCAGGGAATTCTCGTCTTCGTTTGAAATTAGACGAGTTTTTGCCTCAAGCAGTTGGCATTGTGTTTGTGGTGGATTCAGTGGAATTTTTACCAAATAGTCGTGCTTCTGCAGAGTACTTTCTTTCTTCTATACATTTCTATGTGGATTACTATCTTGATAACTGATTCTAACACAAGAGTAGGTTAAAAAAAAGATCATTTTGATGCCTATCACAATGATGAAACTCGATTGCAAAATATCCTGAAGACGTTCTAGCTTCTCAGTTTAAGGAACTCCTTAGGTATTGGAACTCAGAGAAACTCCGGGTATGTCTAATTCTTTCTACTTCTACTTTTTCGTCTTTTTGTTCTGGAACTTCTTCTTAAAGTTCTTTTTCTTCTTCTTAAACTTCTTCTTAGAGTTCCTGGAGATGTTTCCTCCTTTCTCTGTGTAACTGCTGCTGGTTTTCTTGCGCCCAAATGTCACCTTTGTTCTGGTTTCTATTGAAGTAGATCCACTGGAATAGGTTGAAACTTTATAAAATTCTTGTTGTATGCTTCATTAGCGATATAATAATGTCAATAGCTCTTATAGCCTCTTATATCTTTTTCGTCTGGGCTGCTGTTTTACGTGTAAAAATCTTGAAATAACATTGCTCTATTTATCAACAACTCTGCTGATGGATATGGGTTTCTTTGTTTAGAAGCTTTGGTACTGTGTATGACCTTTGATTTTAGCTATATCTTATCATACTATAGCGTAAATGTTGTGTTTGTTGATTTTTCTTTTGGCATGATATACTGTGTATAAAAGTTGTTGTTTTGTGAATATCCAAGGTTCAGCTAGTAACGAAGAAACAATGTTCATCTATTTGCCTTTCTAAGGTCATAATTATCATAGCTTGGATAAAGTTTATTTTATTTTTCCAATTGAAATGGTGATGTGCATGAGCTTCTATTTTAACTGAACTGTGTTATGCCTTCGATCTTCTTTATTGTTCAAGGTGTTGAAATTTATTCCTGGCATCAGTTTTCTTTTTTTTTCCATTTGCATAACTTTTTATTGGAATATCAGGAGAACGATAAGATGGATGAGATTGCTGCTGGTACAACCTTAAAGAAAAAGGTTGATTCAGATTCAGAGGAAGAGCAGGATGCTCAGCCAAAGAAGAAGGGTATTTCTAACAAAAAGAAAAAGGTCAATATCAGCTTCTATTTGATGATTTTGTTAGTTGCTTGTATTTGTTTACCTCAAGTAGATTTATGGCTGGATTATTTCTCCCTGATAAAAAAAGACTGAATTGTTTCTCTATTTCAGCTTCAACGTAGGATGAAGATAGCAGAACTGAAACAAGTCAGCACACGGCCTGATGTTGTTGAGGTATGGATAGTCGAACATTATTATTATTTTGTTCTGATACCCGCTGACAATACATTAGGATCATTTATCCTATGCAGTTTGGTTTCCCTGCAAATTTTTCTGCCTAAAAAGAGGTTGTACCTCTTGTGGGCAGTCCACTTTTGAGGATTTCTTGTTCTTATCCTTTCAGAGTTATGCTGGCGCCGCCAAGTCCATTGGATTTCCTTGTCTTGCCTTTTCTTTTGTCTTTGGCTGTGCTTCAATTTCTATGCTCTAAAGCATTTCGCAAACGTTAAACTATATAGATATTATTGCTATGAAACAGGTTGAAATGCTCACCCATAAGGTAGTTGATATTATCCTCTTCGTAAATTTGTCTTGGGACATTCCAAAAGAAAATCTTTATTCTTTCCATTATCCTCCTCCTATTAATTGACCTCTTGTCTAGAAGAGTCGAAGAATCCTACCTAAAAGTTAATCAGATCTGTGCATGAATCTCATACCAAGACTTTTTCTATACATAGTCGCAATTGATGGGTCAGCATAACATGGATGAGATCTTCTTATGATACTAAGTCTTCTCTTATTTAATGTCATAACCATCTTCATGGAACCAGCCTTTGCATGAGTAATGCAGGTTCTTTCCCACTCTTGACAGTGTAACATTGGTTTCTCGTTCATCCGACATCTTTGTGTGCACTTTGTGGGTTGGGGTTGTAGGGTTTCTCTGTTTATTGGTGTGGGTTGGTCAAAAGTTATTTATTTTATTTTTCAACAAAGTGTTTGGAAAAGTATAGAAGAGAACTATGTCTTATGTTGACCAGAATACAGAAAATACTAATAGCTTCTGCTTTACTTTCGACCTTTCCGTTTAATGCCATCTTTGGCCCCCTTTTTTCACATCCTTAGCAGATGTCTTCTGAAACCATTGATGTTTTTTTGTTTACTAACCAATAATTGTTGTTCATGTCACTTGTATGTTGATCAGTTAATTGTGAATATCATACGTTTCAGTTTGAACCTTTCATAGTAGTTAAATAATCACATAAATAATGCCTTGACTCAATGCTACTAAAATTTTAACTGTTACTTTAGAGTCTTGAAATTCAAGCATGTCAACATATAAATGATTTAGATGCTCAACACCAGAACTAATGTAACAATACAAATGCAAAGAACAACCATACAAGTGCTACTGCATGAATCTGCTGGGTAGTTGAGCAAATTACCATTGAGCAGTAGTTCTGTTTCTAATTTCTATGACTGACAGTGGAGGTTCTTCATTGCTATGTGCAAATTAAGTGTTCTGTCATAGAGTTGTATTTATAAATGATGTTTTTAGCAGGTTAAGAATATTGGGATAGTCATATTTACAAAGAAAACTCTGCCGAAAAGTTTAAGAATTTAGGGAGTTTGAAAATTCTTTGTGATTCAATTATCCTAAATTTTTTGTTTAATTAGTTCTCATTGTGTTTTGTAGGTGCAGTGATTACAGATGAAAGCGGTGATGAAGACCATACTTGAGTGTTGTTGATCATTGTTAGACTTTCTATTATTATGTTTAAGGATATTTTAGTTTAGAACTTTTTGTATATAAACTCATCTATTTTGATTTTTGAATTATTTGACCAAACAATGTATCCATATTTTATTTTTATGCATGGATAATCCTAGTTGGATATGGTATAAACAATTTCATAGTATAGAAAACCATTTCTCACTTTGCTTCCATAAATTTCAAAAATTACAATTTGTTATAATAGAGAATAGAACCGTTCCAATAGACCTAGTAAATAATAAGAGTATCCCCCAATAATCGTTCCATTATAATATCCGTTGTAGTAGGGGTACTGCTAATTGTTGCAATATATCATGACAACCGTTGCAATATATTATGACAACCGTTGCAATAGACTTAAAAAAGTCAGCTGTATTGTTTTACCAGGACGATTTACAACCGTCCCAAATAAATCGGAAACCGTTCCGGTAGATAAAAGGGTGGTAGTAGTCTAAACTGTTCCAATACCCTATCTATGGAGACGGTTTGTAAACCGTCGCAAATAACCGTTCCAATAGACCTATTGTAACACTGAATCGCGGAACGCATCCAAATGCGTTCCATTAGACCTATAGGGACAGTTAGCTTATTTATTGTAATGGTTTTCGAAGGGTTGCCATAGCTCCAATTTCTAGTAGTGGCTATATCTCACATCACAATAGATACCGTGTGCAGACATCTGGAGGGGCCCCTTATGGCCCAAGCGCAATATCAAGCCATCTCATGACATCATAAATATGCTCTCGGCCTCATATCAATATCAAGCGAACTCATGGCGCACAATCTCAAGCCCTTGGCCTTATTATCATAATCAATATATCACTGCTACGGCGTGCAGCCCGACCCAAAAGTATCCTCACAATACAGGCCCTTGGCCTTACTAAGTCAAAATCTCATAAGCCCCTTGGGTGTTAGTAAAATATGAAGCTCAGCTCAAATATCTTTGACACTATCAACTAATGTGTTTAAAACAAAATAACATAAACGAGTTTTTAAAATAGTGAAAATATAGCATGACTGAGCACAAGTATGAAATCAAACCATGAGGAAAATATCATTAACAATCCCCTAAGGGTTCAAACAGTTGGCACGAAGCTCAAATATGGCATTTAGCCCAAAGTATAATAATATCAAACAATTAGCTGCCCATTATTCAGAAAAACAGTCATTCGGGATGGACTAAGTCACAATCCCCAACGGTGCACAATCCAACACTCGTCATCTAGCGTGTGTTTCACCTCAATATAGCACGAAACTATGCAATCTGAGGTTTCATATTCTCAGAACAACATTTAAAATTATTACTCTCCTCGAACTAGCCCGAAAAGCTACTTTGCAACACGCCTGCCTCTCGACCCAACTTTCGAGTGCTCTAAATCTACCAAGTTCAGATTTTTATCATCAAATTATGTTAAAAAAATAAATTCCAATTGAAAATTATCGATTTTAAGCATAAAATCCAAAAGTCAAAACCCGACCCTCAGGACCGCATCTCGGACTGGACAAACATTATACCAAAATGTTCTTCATCATCTCACAAGTCCGTACATATAAAGAACTCAAAAATCGGAGTTCGTTTGACCCCTTAAATCATTCCTAGAAAGTCTCATAATCTCAAGCCCTAACTCCACTTTTTTTCAGTGTGAAATCATCGATCAAATCCCAAAAATGAAATGGATTCATGAAATATAACTAAAATCGAGTAGAGAATACTTAACCCAATTTATATGGTGAAAATTGCCTCAAAAATTGCCCAAATTCGAGCGCCCCAACTCAAAATACGATTGAATGAACAAACCACAGTTTTATATATTTTTCTGCCAGTTATTCTGCCTCGTTTCTCATGCCAAACGATTCCGAAACTTGTATCTTATTCTTCTAATGGATTCAGATTCCTTGTATAATTCTAGTTAAGTTAGGCTTTTGAATCACTCAATTTGACCTTATACTGAATGAGATATGTATGTTTTAATATTTGTAAATAGTGTAGATTTATAAATACACCATCAGTGGCAATTTGGTAATTAAACTGAAAAAAATCTAGCAACCTAATTCTTAGCAAAATGACCATAAATCCTCATAAGACGTCTAAATTTGATGATTCTTTTTTGCTACGTGTCACTAATTACAATATGGATCTAACACTTCAATCAAAAAAGAAATCGAAGCTAATTTGTTCAATAAGATATCATTTATACTTGAAGAAACGATATCAAAACATAAGAAAAACAAGCGCAACACAACCCAAACTTATACGAAACACACCCGAGGCTACTGACACCTCAACCAAACATGCCAACATATCCCATAACATCATTCAAACATGTTTCAACCTTCGAAACGCTCAAAACAGCATCAGAACACCAAATTCGCATCAGATTCAAGCCTAAGAATTTCAAAATCTTCTAAATTATGCTTTTGATAAAAAACCTAACCAAACCACGTCTGAATAACCTAAAATTTTTCACGCACGTCCCGAATAGCACTATGAAACTACTGTAACTTCCGGAATCCCATTCCGACTACTATGTCGAAATCTCACCTATCAACCGGAGAATGCCAAAAATTCAATTTTGTCAATTCAAGCCTAAATTTACTACGAACCTCCGAATTATATTTCGATCATGCTCCTAAGCCCCAAATCATCTAACAGAGCTAACCAAATCATAACATTTTTAATTCGAGATCATATACTAACAAGTCAAATCTTGGTCAAACCTTTCAAATTGCAAGCTTCAAACTAAGAACCGTTCTTCCGAATTCATTCTGATCACCGTGAAAACCAAAATCAACGATTTACATAAGTCATAATACACTGTACGGGACAAGTCATGCGCCCAAGAACTGGCGGGCAAAGTGCAAAAGCTCACAATGACCAGTCAGGTCGTTACATTAAGACATTGTTATACATGATTATTTTATGTAGGGATGATTATTTTATGGATTATTCATTTAGATTTGTTTTCGTCTAATTATGTGACCAACTAGACAATGTACTAGTTTATACGGGATTTTATTCTAAGATTAATTATTCATATACCATCAGCCAAATGACCCTAAATGATCAAATCAGTCAAGAACTCTAAGCACTGGAAGCTAATTTTCATAAATAAAAACCTAGAAAGGTAAGGAACGTAGAAGCAATAAACTAGAAATATACAGAGAACGGTTCAGTAATCAGTATATATATTATTTACGTTGTAATCTTCCTTTCAGGTTAAAAGCAACGTAGGAAATACAAATTCACTATCAAATACGAGTTAAGAATTGGATTAACTCCAGGACTGTGGACAAAACATTGCACCGAAAAAGAAAGAAAGAAAGAGAACATACAAAGAGAGAGACATACAATGTAAAATTCCATATTTGGGTTCTTTACCCAAATATCCAATCGGATTTATAATTTATTTTTTTAATCGGTATTTCCGCTTTCTCCAGTCATTTGGAAAAAGCATCACTTTTGAGCTTACTACTTAATAGGAAATTGATGTTAATATCAAAAGGCTTTATCTAATTCAATACCTTCGCAGCTTTTAGACCAATTAGTATACCAGACGTGAATATCACCTGGATAAAGGAATGAGTATAGTGATTTAAAATTTGTACTTAATGGAACACTCCTAGTTTTACAGCATCTCAACATTTCATATTCTTTTTATTGCCTTTCTGGAGAAAGGAATGAGTACAGTAACTTTATTTGCAGTTAATGAAACACTACTGGTTAGGGGTACATAATCGGGTTAGTTCAGATTTTTTAATTAACAAACCAAATTAATGGTATTAAATTTTTAAATCTATACACCAAACCAATAAAATTGGGTTTTTCAATCTCACTTTTTTTGGGGTTTTTCAAAATTTTTGGGGTTTTTTGGAATTTTTCTGATAAAGTCTTCATAATACAAAATATGTAACTTGTGCTCCAAATATTTCTTTAGTCCCAGTAAGATACAATAATATAATAAATTTTCCAAGAATATGATACAATAATATGAGATAAGTCATAGCATTTATACTAAAATATTCAATAACAAAGACAGTAAAATTGCATAAAGCAAATGTAGCTAATTAATAAGCCATAACAAATTAAAAATTAACATAATCTAAAAAAAACTACATAAGTCATGCTAAAATAAGTATATAGTTAATAACTACCTATTAGTTACATAACTAAGCACTAAAAAAAAAAAAAAGATAAACTAAGTTATGCATTTTTATTATAAACCAATACAACAACAACAACCTAGTATAATCCCACAAGTGGGGTCTGGGGAGGGTAATATGTACGCATGCCTTACCCCTACCCAGGGCGGGAGGGGGGGTGGGGACAGAGAGACTGCTTCCAGGAGACCCTCGGTTCAAGACATCAACAAGAGACGATAAGTTAGTACTATCAATAGACTCATACTAAAAATAACATAAAATAACAACATAACACAAAATAATATAGTAGCAGCAGTATAAAAAATATAAGAAATACGAAATAGATGAAAAGTATACTAATATCCAACAAATAACTTCCTGTACTGATCAATAACCTCCTAACTAGCTAATCTCACTTTAGTGCGCTGTGAAAATATCCACAACTGCCCCCTAACCTACAACTTTAATGCTCGACTTCCACAATCCCCTATCAAGGGCCATGTCCTCAGTAATCCTAAGACGCGCCAAGTCCTGCCTTATCACCTCTCCCCAAAACTTCTTAGGTCTCCCTCTACCTCTTCTCATACCTTCCGCAGCCAGTCGCTCACACCTTCTCACTGGTGCATCAGTGTTCCTCCTCCGAATGTGCCCGAACCATCTGAGTCTTGCTTCCCGCATCTTGTCCTCTATGGGGGCCACACCCACCTTCACTCTAATATCTTCATTCCTAATCTTATCCATCCTTGTATGCCCGCACATCCACCTCAACATCCTCATCTCTACTACTTTCATCTTCTGGGTGTGTGAGTTCTTAACCGTCCAACACTCGGTCCCATACAACATTGCAGGCCTAACCACTGCTTTATAAAACTTACCTTTTAGTAAAAGTGGAACTTTCTTGTCACACAGGACTCCCGTCGCTAACCTCCACTTCATCCAAGCCACCCCTATATGGCGTGTGACATCCTCGTCGATCTCTCCGATCCCCTGAATAACTGACCCTAGGTACTTGAAACTACTCTTTTTAGGGATGATTTGAGAGTCAAGCCTCACTTCCACTTCCGCTTCCGTCGGCCCCGCCCCAAATTTGCACTCAAGGTATTCCGTCTTTGTCCTGCTCAACCTGAAACCTTTAGACTCATTATAAACCAATATAAAACTAAAAATAGATGTCCAATGCTATCATCGTTCCTAGTTTCCAACTGATTTTTTTTTTGTTAGCATTAGTATTTATTTGAACTTTGTTTGAGTTACTATATTCATGAGCTATAAAATTTATTTACCTTTCAAAAATGTTAAGTCCAAACTTGAAATAACACGTTGAAAGATAAAACTGTAATTTTTTTTAAGAAATATTTATATATTACATAAAATAAATATTTATAGGTATAAATATTTTTAACAATTGTATAGATGTATTATCAGGCTGGTTTGGTTTCGGTATGATTTTTTAAAGTTAAACACAAACCAAACCATTTATGATTTTTTTAAGTTAGACACAAACCAAACCATTTATGATTTTTTCTCAATACAAAACCAAATCAAACCAAATTACAATCGAATATTTTTTCCCTATTTGACTCGAATTATTGTTTTGGTACGATTTATCGATTTTCACCATACACCCCTACTGCTAATAAAGGAATTTGTCTTGTGAGTGGAAACTCTGTACGATAAATTACTAGGTAACAAATTATGGGAGAAGGTGGTCATCTAGATGATTAAATTAATTTGATTTAGATATGGAAGTAATATAATTGTCGTGGTGCAAGAGCTACCTTTCTACGATATTTCGAAGAGAAAATGAATGTAACAATCATGCACTCGCACGTCAAGGGGTAAAATTTTTTCAAAGAAATTAGAGGGTATCTCAAAGATTAGGAGTGTCCCTTAGGAATTGTGATGACTCAAAGGGTTATTTTTTATGTTAGAATCCGAATCAGTATTTTGAGGCTTTAGAAACCTCATTTTACTTCTTCTCGATTTGCATGCGAAGATCAGACGCGTATCCAGAAAGCTTTTATGTGAAAAATTTAAGAAAAGATAATTTTTTGTTTAAAAAGATAAATTTGGTTGACTTCGTTCAACATTTTTAGGTAAACGGACCCGGACCCGGACCCGTATTCTGACGGTCCTGGATGATCCGTAGTAAAGTATGGGGCGTGTGCCCGGTATTGAATTCTGAGGTCCCTAGCCTAAGAAATGAATTTTTGACAAAAATTGTTAAATGAAAAATATGATTCTCTTTGGAAATTGAATAATATTTGTTATTGTTGGTATCTGGCCCGTATTTTGGTCCCGGAACACGGTACATGTCCGTTATAATATTTAAGCCTTATCTATAAAATTTGGTAAAAAATAAAAGTGATTTGACGTGATTCGGACCATTGGTTGAGAAATTAGAAAGTTTGAACTATCTTGAAAACTTTCGCGGATTCGTCTTCCTTTACTGTAAAGTGAGGCACTTATTGACTCCTCGGACATTCACTATGTCAGTTGCTTCTGTCTTCTCCCTCACAGCGCATTCTATAAGAACTTCCTAATGCTAAGCCACACCTGAAGGAGGAAGATTTTGCTCATTTTCTTTTTAGGCCTTAGCACTAGACTATTATGACTATCTTATTATAAGACAGTCTGAGGGTCGGGTCAAGCCTGTCTGTTTACGAATCGGATGTGGGAATTTTACAAGTCCTATTTGAGTTTTGATGTTAAATTCTTTGTTTAAGACGTTATATTGGGAATTGATCGCACGGGCAAGTCGGCATGATATTTTTAGACTTGTATGCATATTTGCTTTAGAGCCCCGAGGGCTCGAATGAGTTTTGGATAGGCCACGGAGTGAGTTTGGACATAGAAAATCTGTTGTTGCATCTGATACCTGTTGCAGGCCTCTGATCTCGCAATTGCAAGATCAAGCTTCGCATTTGCAAGCTTCTGAATCATAAAAATTGTGAGGTTTTTATCGCAAATGTGAAGAAGACTGGTCCAACATAGTTTGCAATTGCGAACATATATTCAATTTTGCAAAGTCAATAGGGAGGGGGAATCCTCACAATTGCGACCAAAGGTTCGCAAGTTCGACAATAGCAGACATGTAGCAGATTCGCATTTGCGATTCCTGTCTCGCATTTGCGAGCTTCGCATTTGCGAAGCTCTGGTCACAAATGTGACATTTGCAACTGATCAAAACATAACTTAGACGGGATTTCAATTTATTTTCTCAAATTTTCAAACCCTAAGCTCCTATAGGATATTTTTCAAAGAAGAGTTCTTCCCCAAATCATAGGTAAACGATTTCTCACTCATTTCCTTCATCTATTTTATCTTTTTGCAAGATTTTATCACAAAATCTAGGAATTTTCATGGAAAGTTGGGTGTTTTTGGGTATGATTTAGAAATTTAAAAATTTGGGGATTTGGACCATAATTTGAGGTCGGATTTTAAAACTAATTGTATATCCGGACTCGGGGGTGAATGGGTAATCATGCTTTGGTCTGAACATCGAGTTTTGACCAAGCGGGCCCTAGGTCAATTTTTAATTTTTTGGAAAAAACGTTGGAAAATCTTTGATTATGCATTGGAATTGATTTTTTTAGTGTTTATTGATGTTATTAAGTTAATTATGGCAAGATACGAGTGAATCAATGGTGAAATAGAGATGTTAAGTGGTGATTGAGCTTTGAAATACATGGTGGCTTGAGGTAAGTGTTTGATCTAACCTTGACTTGAGGGATTAGGGATCCCCGACTTGTTTGCTATGTGAAATACAATATGTGTGGTGTATAGGTGTGGTGATGAGCACCTATGCGTTGCCAAATTACTTGTTTAGCAGTTTACTTTCCCTATTTCCCCTATATCTCATTTTTCTGCCTTAATTGCTACTTTCTTATCAATGCTTCCCTGCCTAATTATTTCATGTTAACTGTTAATTTTCCTAATGAAGTATTATTTGTTTCGTAGCTTCATTTTTATTGCCTTGTTGGATTATGTTGGTTATGGGTGCTTCATGGTATACTTAGTGTAATGACCCGACCCATCATTTTGAGTTCTAGCATATTATTTAGATGGTCGACGCCATGAACAACTTTATTTCAGTTATTATGACTTGTACACATGGTCGGAATTAAGTTTCGGGAAGTTCAAAGTTGATTTGGAAAGAGAATTCTCATTTAGGAAGCTTAAAGTTGAAATTATTAACTAGGATTGAAATTTTGAGTAAACGAGCTCAGAATCGGGATCTGAAGGTTCAAGAAGGTTTGTATGATGATTTCGGACTTGGGAGTATGCCTAGATCGGGTTTTGGATGACCCGAGAGCATTTTGGCGCATATTGTGGAAAGTAGCATTTTGAAAGAAATTTCATAAGTTTGGGTTGAAGTGTATTTCAGTAATATCGATTATGTTTGGGATTCCAAGTCGGGGAGAAGCTCTGTATGGTGATTCTGGAGTTAGTATCGCGATTGGAAGTGAATTCGAAGGTCCACATGTCATTTTAGATCCATTTGGCTAAAGATATAAATTTGAAGATTTTGAGAATTTGACCGGAAGTTCACTTTTTGATATCGGGGTCGGAATCCGATTCCAAAAGTTGGAATAGGTGTATAATGTCGAATGTGACTTGTCTGCAAAATTTAAAGTCAATCGGACGTGATTTGATAGGTTTAAACATCAAAGTGGAAGTTGGAAGTTCTAAAGTTCATAAAGCTTGGTTTGGGGGATGATTCATAATTTTAGCATTGTTTGATGTGATTTGAGGCTTCGAGCAACTCCGTAACGTATTTTGGGACTGGTTGGTATGATTGGTTGGAGGTCCCGGGGGCCTTAGGTGGATTCCGGGTGGTTAATGGATCGAAAATGGAATTTTTGGAAAGCTGAACTGGCTAGTTGCTGTCATAACCACACCTGCGAGAATTGGACCGCAGATGCGGAGCCGCAGAAGGGGTCAAAGGAGCCGCAGATGCAATTTTGGGCTAGAAGAGAAGGGACCGCATATGCGGTCATATTTCCGTAGATGTGGAACCGCACCTGCGGGGGAGACCGCAGATGCTGGATTTGGTTAAGAGAGCTGGGACCGCAGATGCGGTCAGGGTGTCGCAGATGCGGGACCGCACTTGCGATAGGTGTGGCGCATAAGCAAAAAAAGGCTGCTTAGGGAGGACCGCAGAAACGGTATTTCAAACCGCACCTGCGGAACCGCAGAAGCGGTCAAGGGACCGCAGGTGCGGAAATAGCTGAGGCAGTGAGGTCTTTTGAAAATCGGGGGATTGGGTTTATTTCAACCCCATTTTGTTCCATTTTAACCGATTAGGAACAACTTTGAGGTGCCATTTTCATCATTCATCATGAGGTAAGTAGTTTATGCTAGCTTTGAGTTAAATACAAGGGTTATGTATGGATTAAGACTTGGAAAATTGTAGAAAACTTGAGCTTTGAGGGAAAACCTAGGAAACTAGTATTCTTAGATTTTGACCATGATTTTGGGTATGGAATTTAGAGAAAAATCATATATTTGAGTTCGTGAGGCTATGAGTAACCTTTATCTTTGAAATATTTTGGATTTCGGGCACGTGGACCGGCTGGCATTTTTGTCGACTTTTTTATTGGGATTGGGAATTGCTATAAATTGGATTCTAATGAGTAATTGAGCATATATTAATGGCTTTGTACAATCATTGGCTAGTTTTGGAGCGTTGTGTGTCGATTTAAGTCATCAGAGGAGCGTGAAATGCTGGTTATGGATCTTCGGAGCGAGGTGAGTCTCCTTTCTAACCTTGTAAGAAAAATTGTCCCTATAGGTTAATTAAATGGTTATGTGCTCCTATTTGTGGGGGCTATGTATGCACAAGATGATGAGAGTCCGTGCGTAACTACTATTATGTTTAAGTCTGGTTAGTCTAGGACCTAAAAGCATGCTATACTTGAAACATTTGTAATCTTATTCATAGCTCGAATTGCTTAAACCACATCGAATTAATAAATCCATTCTCGAAAGGATTTTACTTCTTTTCTTAAATTTAAATGAGAAAGTGGCTTTTATTGGAGTAATTATTCCCAGATAAACTTTTAATTGACTAATTGAGCTTATATTTTTATGTGTACCTGTGTCGCATGAATGATTTGCGAGCAAGGTGGTTGTTCATTTTATGTTGACCTTGTCGCATAGATAGTTCACGAGTGGGGTAATAGATGCATCTATGGTTAGAGCCGTTCGACCTTCAGCAGTGCATAGTTTACTTTTATGTTGGATCGGACCGTACGTCACACGGTGATTATTTGCGCATGTTGGTATTGTTTCCTTGAACTTATTAAAGTTGTTATTGCCTCTTCATAGAATGAAATGAAAATGTTGGAAATTTCCTTTAAACGACTTAATTGTTTACTCATTTCCTTCTATTGGCTTAAAAATTATGTTTATAGAAATCCATGATTTAATGTATTATTGACATCATTATTGGACCACAAGTAAGTGTTGAAATCAACCATCTCGTCTCTACTTCTTCAAGATTAGACGGGATAATCATTAAGTACACGTTGTTTTCGTACTCATACTACGCTTCTATGCATTTTTGTTGCATAGGTTCACGTGTTGTTAGTGGCCTATTGGGCGTAACAGCTCGGATGATTCCGGGACTAGCTAAGTTGCATTGTTCGAGGCGGCCCGCAGCTAGTATAGTTCTTTTCCAGCATAATATATTTACTTTCTATCCACTGAATTCTGGACGGATGTCGCATTTTATTTATGTCTTAGTAAATGCTCATGCACTTGTGACACCAGATTTTGGGATGATTTTGAAATATTTTGTATTAATTGATTATTATTTAATTCAAATTGAAGCAGTTATATTTCTTTATATTTATAAAAATGTAAGGAAAAGCTTAATTTTCAAGATTGTTAAAATGAGAACTACAAGTAATTTGGTTGGCTTGCCTGACAAAGGCCTCCGGCGCCACCACGACGTTTAGTGGAGTTTGGGTCGTGCCAACATCGTATCAGAGCACTAGGTTCCTAGGGTCTCACGAGTCATGAGCAAGTCTAGTAGAGTCTCACGGATCGATACAGAATGTCTGTACTTATCCTCGGGAGGCTGCAAGACTGTTAGGAGTACTTCCCTTCTTGATTCCTCATCGTGTGATTTGATTCCTTTGAGGCTTATGCCTTTTTTCTTTCCTAATCAATCTTATGGGATGAAAAACGATTGCTATTCATCGAGGATTGAAGAATTGTAATGATATTACAAATATGGTACGTGATGTTGCTCCCTGTATAGTCTTCTGAGCTATTATTGTCGCCTTGTGGAAGGATAATTTATTATTTAAGCCCAGTAATAGTACTTCTGAGGGCTATGAAGCTAGGAACAAGTTGCCATGATGCTTCTGAATGATTGTTCCATAGTAGTGATATGATGTTGCCCACGTGTCGAGCAGTGAATGATTTGATGGGAGGTTTACTCAGTGCATAATCTAGAGATTTAGTATTTTATTTCTGGAAGGGAAAAGGCAATTGGGCTAAGAATGTGCGGATTTGGGATGGTATAGTAATGAGACTTGGTACATGCAAGAGTGGTGGAGCTTTCTTTTACGAGGGGATGTCGTTGTCCTAATTAAATTCACTAAGTTCACCGGTGTTACGATCTTCTACAATTTGCCTTTGGAGCCATCGATCATGAAATAGTATCAGAAATACGGTTGTCAGATATCGTAGGGCACAGTAGTTCAGGGTCGAACCAGTGTTTCTAATGTCGATGGTATGAGAAGGATGATTTTTTGAAAGGTGTAAAGTTATCACCAATTGTGGGTTCAAGTGCCACAAAGATAGATTTTAATTAAGGAAACAACTGAGTAGCAAAGGATGAGGGAAGATGTGTGGAAAATGTCAGACGGTGGCTAAAATTCCTAGAAGGCCAGGTGTATGAAGCAAAGGTCATGTAGTTGATTAAAGAAGTAAGTTTGCCCAAAGTGGGAGAGTGGCCATATGGGCTTGGAGGTAGGATGATTACGCACCTTACGGAGAGTTTGGGATTTTAGTGGCTGGCAATTGAAGTATACATGTTTAATTGGAAGTATGGGCTAATATGCAACAAAGATATCGGTCGTGAAAATGTGGTTAATAATATAGAGTATAACAAAGGGGTTTTACATAAAGGAACCGAGAATTCAGGCGGTTGATAGCACAAGGTTTTGACAATAAGAGACAAGGAATCCTGTTGAGTCCCAAAGTTGTGTAATAGTGGCTTCAAACTAAGTGGGAGAGTCCACCACCTATGATTGGGTAGTATGGTTAACCACTTGCCAGGTTTTCTGGTTGTTAGTATATTTCTGGGTTAGTTCGGCTACAAGAAAAGAACATCAGTGGTAATTTGAGCAAAGGAATTGTTAAAGGGTGTTTGGTTGGCCTTATTAGCTTATGTTCAGACTTGGGGAATGATTCAGGATTGTGCTTTGTAAAGATACAGGCTCCAAGGAAAGTGATTCTGCCAGGTGCTTCACCAATAGGGTATTCATGTGATAGAAGACTCATGAAGTTTATTATATTCTGGGCCAAGTCAGAGCGGGTGGCTCTCAACAATGATCCTAGTGAATTCGAACGATAAGGTGTGGTGCCTAACAATTTCGAGCCTATAGGTATGGTTAAGAATCAAGCTCGATGGTAGCCTATGAGAAGGGGAACATAATGTCTATGATGTTTTGACTTGTGATATAGCAATTGGGAGATACAAAATAGTTTATGGGATTTGAGATAGCATGGTCTTGTGATTCAGGGTCACTCGGGATGAGTGTGGACGGAGTGTGTTAATTGTTGAATGGAGTTATCATTGTTTCTATGACAATTAAGGATAAATTGGAAGAAAAGGGATTTGTTATACATAGTCGGTATGGCGTGTTGCTGGAAGTGAGCAGTTCTTTTAGCGTGATCGAGTTATGCAAGTGAATTGTGACGGTGCATACAAGGTTTGTCGGCCACCGTGGTTGGTGGTATTCAGAAAGTATTCTACTGTTGTGACATTATACGTGGAGGTGGGCCCCATAAGGGCTATGGTGGCTTAGACCACTACTTAGAGATTTTCATATTCTACGGTTATGAGAATTCATCTGTGTGTTGCTATGGTTCTCCTGAAGTGAGTTAAGTGAAAAGCTTTTATATGATGAAGTAGCCCAATAGTGGTTCCGAAGCTATGATGAAAAGCGTGTTCTATCATATAATGGCATGTTAGGTGCAGTGAGTGGTATAGAATTTGAAGTAAAGATCAAGGTAATAGCTGAGTGTGGACAAGGATGTCACAATTTTGGATGAGTAGGAAAGGAGTTTCGCTGTTTGAGGTAAGTTGGTATTGTCTTGAGCGTCATTTGAGATTGATTTTTTGTGAAAAAGACTTTTCATCCTAGTTAATGATTCATGATCCTTCTCAGTATTAGTGCGGCCATTTGTTTGGATGTGCGAAACCATTATTTATTTCAGAAGGTTGTAGGAGCGTGTCCCATAGGAAGATTGTATAAGTATGACATGTAGTCACTTGATTGATTAAAGATTTGAACCAAGTATGAGAATTGTGGTAATATCATTAATTTGAGAATTTATGCCTGGAAGGCACTCTGTTTTTTGGGTTATGGACTGTGGAGGTTCGCTCCGGTTATGAGGGTTGTTTTATGTGAAAAAGGGAGTTATTATGAACCTTTGAAAGGGTATTAGCCTAGTTAGTGCAATTAGAAATCGTCTTGAGATCAGTGGATTGATTTAAATGTGAACAAGGGATTATATCAGGCCAGATGTGTTCATCTCAGCAATACGTTCCTTATAAAAGGGAGTCAGGGTGTTATTTCGTTGAGCTATTTCATGTAATGATGTATTACGTCATGCGAGTTGTGAGATGGCTTGGTGAATTTCTTATATGTTAAGGTTCAGCATAGAGATGGGGTTATATGAGCAGAATTGCTCTTGAGATTCAGATCATATATCGCACTTCAGTTGTGCTCGATTTTGTGGATTATAGCTTTATATTTCTCCCTAGGGAATGGTATTATACACTTAGCATGTTTATGACTGATATTCAATATTTTGTTGTAATGAGCAATTAAGCTCGATGTACATCTCCTTATGTGAGTTCCATGTGTGGATCGGGTGGCACGCCGTCATGGGTATGTTATTTGGATTTGGTGGCATGCCGCCATGGTTATGATGTGTGGATCGGGTGGCACACCGCCATGGTCATGATTGCTCGGATCGGGTTGTGTGCTGCAATAGTGTGATATTCAGTACAGTTCCCCATATCTGTTTATTGTGTTCTATTTTCTATTTCCCAAAGAAAGCTCATATTAGCTATGTGCCACATCGCATAAATGATTCGCAAGTGAGGTGTTTGTTTGATTAAGTTGACCACGTCGCTTGGATGATTCACTAGCGGTGTAGTTGAATATCCTACTCAAAGTTTTCTTTCCTTTATATAGCTTTCGATATGGTAACCTATTGGCATATTGCAACATCATATGAGACTTTTGTTTATTATCAGGGTGGCTTATTGCCTGAATAGTTCGTAATGTGTGAGATGAGGTTATTGGATTCAGGATCAGTGCAATCTGACTATATGGAGTATATTAAGGAGAAGAGATCATTATTTGGTTCGGAATGAGGTAATGCTTCTTGTTAGAAGTATAGAACCAATGGTCGGTAGACTCGGTAGTTGATTATGAATTTTTGTACATATCTTCCGTCATGGCAGTATTGTGAATTAGAGCAAGACCTATGTAGGCCATGAGGTGCAATGGGAACGTCAAACTTGTAGAATTTCAATTAAATTGACCAGAGAATGTTATTGTGGTCCTATGAGTAATGTGATGCAAGGTGTGAATTCAACAAAAAATCGCGTAGTCATGTTTGGGTACAACGTGTAGTGATTGATATGGTGATCGTATATTGCAAACATGCCTGGCAAAGAATTTGGGATGTTGGAATTGGGCTCTAAGGCTTATTTGCTTGAATAAAAAAGGAATATCTTCAGATTTGATCGAGTTGATGTGCTCAACTGAGTTGTGGTAGCATGGGAAGGTGCATGAGAAGTTAAACGGTGATTTCAGACTATTTCAGTGTAGTTCTCAGCACGTTCAAGGATGAACGTATGTTTAAGTGGGAGAAAATGGAATGACCCGACCGGTCGTTTTGATCTCTAGCACATTGTTCATCAGTCTAAGGCCATGAAAAACTTCATTTCAGGTATTATTACTTGTACGCGTAGCTGGAATTAAGTTTCAGAAAGTTCAGAGTTAATTTGGAAAGAGAATTCTAATTTCGGAAGCTTAAAGTTGAAAGAATTAACTAGGATTGAAATCTTGAGTAAATGACCTCGACATCGGGATCTGAATGTTCCAGCAGGTTCGTATGATAATTTCAGACTTGGACATATGCCCGGATCAGGTTTTGGATGACTCGAGAGCATTTTGGCGCATATTGTGGAAAGTAGCATTTTGAAAGAAATTTTATAAGTTTGGGTTGAAGTGTATTTCAATGATATCGATGTCCGTTTGGGATTCTGAGTTGGGGAGCAACTCCATATGGTGATTCTGGAGTTGGTAGCGCGATCGGAAGTGAATTCGGAGGTCCGTAGGTCGTTTTGGAGCTATTTGGCCAAAGATAAAAATTTGAAGGTTTTTGAGAAGTTTGACTGGAAGTGGGCTTTTTGAAATCGGGGTCAGAATCCGATTCCAAAAGTTGGAGTAGGTCCGTAATGTCGAATGTGACTTGTCTGCAAAATTTGAAGTCAATCGGACGTGATTTGGTAGGTTTAAACATCGAAAGTAGAAGTTGGAAGTTCTAAAGTTCTTAAAACTTGGATTGGGGGTTGGTTCATGATTTTAGCGTTGTTTGATGTTATATGAGGCGTCGAGCAAGTTCGTAACGTATTTTGGGACTGGTTGGTATGATTGGTTGGGGGTCTCGAGGGCCTCGGGTGGATTTTGGGTGGTTAACAGATCCAAAATGGAATTTTTGGAAAAAGCTCAACTGGCTGGTTGTTGTCATAACCACACCTGCGATAATTGGAACGCAGGTGCGGATCCGCAGAAGCGGCCAAAGGAGTCGCATATGCGGTTTTGGTCTAGAAGAGAATTGACTACATATGCGGTCATCTTTCCGCAGATGCGGGATCGCACCTTCGATAGAGAAGCCGCAGATGCCAAATTTGGTGAAGGGAGCTGGGACCGTAGATGTGATCAGGGTGCCGCAGATGCGAGATTGCACCTGCGGTAGGCGTGGCACAGAAGCGAAAAAGGGCGGCTTGGGGAGGATCGCAGAAGCGGTATTTCGAACCGCACCCGTGGAATCGCAGAAGCAGTAAAGGGACCGCAAGTGCGAAAACATCTCAGGTAGTGAGGCCTTTTTAAAATCGGGGGATTGGGTTCATTTCAGCTCTATTTTCTTCCATTGGAGCCGATTGGGAACATATTTGAGGTCCATTTTCATCACTTATCACGAGGTAAGTAATTTATTCTATATTTGAATTAAATACAAGGTTTATATATGGATTTAGACTTGAAAAATTATAGAAAACTTGAGGTTTAAGGAAAAATCTAGAAAACTAGTATTCTTGGATTTTGACCATGATTTTGGGTATGGAATTTAGAGAAAATCATATATTTGAGTTCATGAGACTATGGGTAAACTTTATCTTCGAATTGTTTTGTATTCCGAGCACGGGCTCACGGGCATTTTTGTCAACTATTCAATTGGGGTTGAAAATTGCTATAAATTGGATTGTAATGAGTAATTGAACATATATTAATGGATTTGTATAATCATTGGCTAGTTTTGGAGCATTGTGTGCCGATTTAAGTCTTCGGAGGAGCGTGAAATGCCGGTTATGGATCTTCGGAGCGAGATGAGTCTCCTTTGTAACCTTGTAAGAGGGAATTGTCCCTATAGGTGAATTAATTGGTTATGTGCTCCTATTTGCGGGGGCTATGTATGCACGAGGTGACGAGAGTCCGTGCGTAGCTACTATTACGTTTAAGTCTGGTTAGTCTAAGACCCGAAAGTATGCTATACATGGAACATTTTAATCTTATTGATAGCTCGAATTGCTTAAACCACATCGAATTAATAAATTCATTATCAAAAGGATTTGACTTTTTTTCTTAAATTGTTAAAAGAGAAAGTGGCTTTTATTTTAATAATTATTCCCCGATAAATTTTTAATTGACAGCATGTATTTTTATGTGTACCTGCGTCGCATGAATGATTCGCGAGCAGGGTGATTGTTCATTTTATGTTGACTGCATCGCATGGATAGTTCACGAGCGGGATATGAGATGCATCTATGGTTCGAGCCGTTCGACCTTCAGCAGTGCACAATTTACTCTTATGTTGGATCAGACCGTACGTCCCCTGGTGATTATTTACGCATGCTGGTATTGTTGCCTTGAACTTATTAAAATTGTTATTGCTTCTTCATGACTTGAAAATTGTTGGATAAAGAATGAAAAGAAAACTTTGGAAATTTCCTTTGAACGGATTAATTGTTTACTAATTTCCTTCTGTTGGATTAAAATCATGTTTATAGAAATCCACGATTTAATGTATTACTGACATCATTATTGGACCACAAGTAAGTGTCGAAGTCGACCATCTCGTCTTTACTTCTTAAAGATAGACGGGATACTCGTTGAGTATACATTATTTTTGTACTCATACTACACTTATGTGCATTTTTGTTCCACAGGTTCATGTGTTGTTAGTGGTCTATTGGGCGTAGCAGCACGGATGATTGTGGGAGTAGGTGAGTTGCATTGTTCGAGGTGGCCCGCAGCTAGTATAGTCCTTTTCCGGCATAATATATTTACTTTCTGTCCACTATATTCTGGACGGATGTCGCATTTTATTTTTGTCTTTGTAAGTGCTTATGCACTTGTGACACCGAATTCTGGGTTGATTTTAAAATATTTTGTATTAATTGATTATTATGTAATTCGAATTGAAGCAGTTATCTTTATTTTATTTATAAAGATTGAAGGAAAAACTTAATTTTCAAGATTGTTAAAATGAGAACTTCAACATGTAATTTGGTTGGCTTGCATGACAAAGGTATCCGGTGCTACCACGCCCCTTAGTGGAATTTGGATCATGGCACTTAGGTTGGTCTTGCTGTATTGTTTAATTAGTGCAATTTTACAGTTGTCGTGATATTCTATTGTGTTGGCTTGAGGAATAAGTGTTGTGGAGGATTTGAGTTGATTTTGAAACACTTGTCTTTATCTTGTAATTGATGTTGTTATATATTGTATATATTAGGATCGGGTTGCACGCTACAATAGGATGAGTAAGGGTAAATGTGATTATCTGGTGGGATCGGGTTGCACGCCGCAACAAGGAGTAATTAGGCTGGACAGGTTAGATCAGGTTGCGCGCTGCAACATGGGAAATAAGGTTCACACATTGAGGAGTAATAAAGGTGGACTGGTGGGATCAAGTTGCACGTCGCAACAAGGAATTATAAGGGTGATTATTGATATTGTTGTTGTTTATATGATGAGATCGGGATGCATGCCGCACCAGTTATCGTTATGTATTCATTTCTGTTGATGTCCATTACTGTAATCTTGAAACACCTTTAAGGATTGGTTATAGCTGAATACTAGTAGAACAACTGGATTTCGAATTTAGTAATGCCAGTTATTGCTTTATTACATTATGTATTTCCTTTCTATTTAGTATAAAATGTTACAGGTTGTATATGTTGTATGCCCCGCCGTAGCCTCGTCATTACTTCGTCGAGGTTAGGCTCGGCACTTACCAGTATATGGGGTAAGTTGTACTGATACCAAACTCTGCACTTTCTGTGGAGATTTCGATGTTAGTGGTTGATCGAGAGGTTGGTTGGTATCACTGAGTTCAACAGACCCAAGATAGTCCTGCAGCCATCTGCATGCCCCGTCGTTCCCTTCTATCTTTATTGCATTCTGTTTTACTTTTCTTTGAGACATATATATACATATTTTTTTTTTCTTTCAAACCAATATGTTTGGTATTCGTAGACTGTTCGTGAGTTGTGAAACTAGTTTCTTGTGGAATTAATTTCCATTTTTGCTATTAGCATAAAGATAATCTTTTAAACTATGTTCTTTCGCATTTATTTGAGTTGATGTACTTTTGTTAAGTTTTAATTATCAAAAGATAAAGTAAAAAGGTAAAATATTCTGTAGTGTTGGCTTGCCTGGCGAGTACAATATTAGCCCCATCACAATCCCGACGATGAAAATTTTTGATCGGGACAGGGATTAGGAAAAACTATTTTTCTCAATTTACAATGAATTGTCCTTTTAGTGTGGTAGTTATGACTTATGAGCAAGAAAATTGCGTTCAGAATTACTTGGGATATGATTTGCAAAATTCTCCTTCCGTGTTGAAATCGTTAAAATGAAAGATTGCGTTGAGAATTACTTGTAGAGCCATGACTAGACCAATATCAAGAGAAACTCCTATATATGACAGACCTTAATTGTAAATAAAGCTACCATTTTCACTTCTTCTCTAACTTCCCCCAATCCTATCCATGGCTTTCATGATCCTTTTCAAGGTAGCCATCACCATTTTAACTATTACTTTTAACAGAGCTTCTGCGTCTGATCCAGATCCACTCCAGGATGTTTGTGTCGCTGATTACAATTCATGTTAGTATTTTTTTCAATAACCAATTTCTTATCATTCCATTTTGTCCATGGTTTAATTATAACAAACAATTATGTTTTTCATTGATAGAGAATTAATGTATGTCTCTTTTCTCAATGTCCTTACTGTTGTTTAATTTCTACCAATTATATACAACTTCCTCATCTATCAAAATTATTTTCTTATGTAAACATGAAAATTAGTATAAGCAAAAAGTCTAGTTAGTTTAAAGCATCTTTGAAGCAATTAAACATGCAAATGACAGACACACCATAAGCTTAGTAAAATCTTTTTACACAACTAATTTAAATTACCTTGTTGCAGTAGCTTGGTATAATTAACCAACTCTATTTTCTAGGTTTACAGGTTACTAATGACACTGCAAGGACGGTTACTATATATATATAAATTTTATATTAATTTTAAACTAACAATGCAATTAGTTTCGGCCGGTCGATCGATTTTGTATTTGCTTTTATTTTTTAGGTAATTTGATATCGTAATAATATTTATTTACATCACATGGTACTACATAACTTAATTTTTTTATGTATCATAATGACAACTCATATTAATTATAACCTTTTTGATACGTGAAACAGCTGTAACTGTGAATGGATATGCATGCAAAAGGAACTATGCGTACATACCAGATGATTTTGCGTCAATGGCAATTTCACAACCAGGAGAACCCAATATATT
This sequence comes from Nicotiana noctiflora, assembly GCA_032618575.1. Lineage (NCBI taxonomy): Eukaryota > Viridiplantae > Streptophyta > Magnoliopsida > Solanales > Solanaceae > Nicotiana > Nicotiana noctiflora. Next base: position 335,032 of record JASVEL010013298.1, on the reverse strand, counting down.
TGGTACTAAAGTCGCTGTAGCCAACGTTGACAACATGCCTGGCTTTAACACCCTAGGAATGTCATGGTCTCGAATTGACTTCGATCCTGATGGTTTAAACCCTCCACATACTCACCCTCGAGCCACGGAAATAATTTTCGTACTTGAAGGTCAATTAATTGCTGGATTCATCACTACGAACAATGTTTTTGTTAACAAGTTGATCAAAAAGGGTGAAGTCTTTGTTTTTCCAAGAGCTCTCATCCATTTCCAGTATAACGTTGGCAAAGACAAGGCAAGTTTACTTGTGGCATTCAATAGCCAGAAACCTGGTGTTCAGCCTGTAGTTTCCATGTTTGCAGCTAAACCTAATATTCCAAATGATGTTATGGCTAAGGCATTCCAAACTAGTGTTGAGGAAATTAAGAAGATAAGGGAAAAACTTGTACCTAAGAATGTGACCATGGAATATAGTCATGCAATTATGTAGTCACTTTATTGTAAGCATAATAAATAAATATGGTGGATAAGAATTATTTATGTATATGTATTATAGTCGTCTCTCTTTTTGTTTTCCACCCACTGTCCGGTACTTATATTGGGCCGACTAAATACGGATTCGCGCGGGAAGTCTTCCATTGGAGGTAAACGCTCTATAAGAAAGGCGACTCAATACCTAGAGACTCGAACCGAGACCTCTGATTAAGGACAAAGGACACCACAACCGTTGTTGGTATACCGTATCTATTTATCTCTACCTACAATGGCATAAGTCCTATACAAATTAATGATTGTAGTTTTTTCTGTTTAATTTTGATTTCTAGAACGCATCTCTGGTGTCTTTTAAACATCAAACTAAAACCTGGTAATGCGTAACATCCCTTTTGTCTTTTTGTGTTAATATAATCTTTGTATCAGTACAATTCAAGTTTAAGCTTAAAAGAATGTTGTGTAGATTTTTTTGCCATACTTCTAAACATGAATTTCACAAGTTCCGCACAAATGTCATTTATAATGCATGAATTGTTTTATGCTGCGATTAAAAAAAAAAAGTCTGTTATACACAAATTAAATACTCCAAAATGAAATCTATGTAGTATTGTTTAAGTGCGGAGATTATTGCTTCTAATTAAGCCGACCAGCCAGTCACTAAATTATTTCATAGGGAAATTTTACAATGAGATTAATTATCCCTATACCATCACCAAACGATTCCTAATGGATTAAATCGGTCAAAAACTCTGCGCACGGTGACACTAATATTCATAAATAAGAAACAAGAAGAGTAAGGAATGTAGAAGCAATTGAAATGGAGTCACTTCAGGACTGTGGAGAAAAAGAATTTCAAATCAAACAAAAAAGAGAACATACACAAAAGGAAATGGAAGTACAGTGTAAAATTCCCATTAGTGTATATTTGTTGGGGATATTGATCCTAGTCCACGTTAGCTAGATTGGCTATACTAGTTTTATTTGTATTGGCCAGGTCCACATAAGTTGTAATTATCTTTATTTTTTTTTGAAAAATTACCACCTATGTCCATTTATAAGTAGTTCATTACAAAAATTGGCCAATTGATAAGATGCTATTAATAATAGCCAAATTAGCCAATAAGCTATTTGTAGCAAAAGAAAAATTACAGCTTTGCTTTGTTTTGAGGGGGTGTTAATACGAATAGATTGGGTAAACATTAAGGAGCTTGAATCTTAGTTTTGGGATGATTTGGTGAAGTTTTGAGGTGGTTTGAATTAAAAATTCGAAGTAAAAGCTGAACATGAAAAAATAATAATATGTGTATCACACTGTATATCATTTGTTTATCACATATGTATCATGTTTGTATCAATTGTGTATCACATGTATATCCACGTATACCTGTGTGTGAGATACATGCGTGATACATGTTTGCTACATGTGTCGGACAAGACTTTTTTGAACTCGATTTAATTACTATTTTGATACTAAACCAGTCCGAATCGCCTCAATCTTCCTCAAATTTTGTATATTGACTTTTTTACATATTTTCAATGAATTTCAACTATACCTATTGAAAAAGTTCCTTTTTTTAGATTTTATTGTATAGATTTTTATATTTCATCACCTTATTTGCTACCCCGTCCATGAAATTTCCTTTCCGTCTATCTAATATTGTTAATCACGCTTAAAAATATGAAAGGTGATTTTTACATGTGATTCTTTTAGAGAAAGAACCCTATTATTTGGTTTTTCAATTTTTGTTGGCTAGTTTTGGTAAGTCTATGATTAATTGCTAGAGGTTGGTAAGTTGAGATTTATTTGGCACTTTTGTGTAAGTTTTTCTTTTTTTTCTTCAGTTTTGTAGGGTGGGCCGGGTCCCATATAGGAAGACCCAAGAGGTCTGATACAATTAGTGTTAATATTTGTCCATTTTATAGATAAAATAAGGTTCCTTTTCTCTCTCTCGACCACAGTAAACCCTAGCACAATTTTCATTGATTTCATCCCATTTTTGCCATTAACATAGTATCAGAGCCTGGAATCTTGTAGATCCAGTTCTTCTCTATCGTCTGGTGTTACCCTAGAAGAATATCACTAGAATTTTTGCTTGATCGGTGAATTTTTTTCATCTCGTCAGTTTTTCGTTATTTTGTGAGATTGTTCGAGCTTTGTTGTTTGCTTTTTGGTTTGTCTGTCTACGGCTGGTATTTGAGGTCCCAATTTTCGATTGCAACGATGTATCTCAGCATTCAACCGTGCCTAATGTTAAAGTCGTGGTTCTTCTAGATTTTCGGAGCATAGTTGGGTAAATTCTTTTTTATTTCAAGGACGTATCCTTCCGGTTGTGAAGAATTCTGGTATATTCCTTCCTTTTGTTTAATATTTTCATCTCAAGTTGCATGCCTTAGGCTATATCAATTTTTTTTAGAATTGACATTTTGTGTGTTTGAGTCTGCTCATTTCTGAGAGATATTGACTGATGACTCTTCCTCTTCTTATGTGGATAGTTCCGAACATGTCCCTACTAGTCATCTTTCTTTTCATCCTGATGATTATACGCACCCATGCCACCCTATATATATGCATTCTTCTAACCTCCTAGGCTCTTCTTTGGTCATTGAGCCTTTTGTGGCTCTTGTTATGGGAGTTGGGAAATGTCTATTTTAGTGGCTTTATCTGTTAAGAACAAGCTGGAATTTATTCATGGAACCTTTGAGAGACCTCCAGAAGGGTCTCCTCTTTTGCTTGACATGTGGGTGTAATGGATCCCCATTTAGATTACGAGGCATCACCTCCGATTGTAACCTGTCGTATCTGAATGCGGCCAAGAAAATAAATCCGCATTAGCATGCAAAGATACAATTAACTTACTTTCCTATCTAGGCTCAAGTAAACTTTTTTGTCAGGCCAGTGGACAAATAATATTAAAACTTTGAGCTCCTGGACGGTTGTTTTAATGTTCACATTTTTCTCTGGCTCTTGAATCACATCGAGTCTCGAGTCGACATCAGTGTGCCCTTGAGTGTTTTCAGCTGAGGTTTGCGCATCAGTATCCTCAATTGAATTCTATAATTGTTATTTTGCATCTGCATTATTGGCTATTGTGCCTATAATCACCACCAAGTTGATACTTCAGGAAGCTTGTTGATCTCCACAGATTTGACAAATTCTCAACATTGAAAGAAATTTGACAACTTGATGTAATGTGGATGGGAAAACATCCATATCATGATTCCATGGTTTTCTCAAAATTATATTATTGGTCATGTCCGCATCTATCACATAGAACTTTGTATCCTTGATTACCCCTTCTGCAAATGTGGTAAGTATAACTTCCATTTTTGTAACAATGCTTGAATTATCAAACCTAGAAAAAGACCGTGCTTTTGGTATGACCTTATCATTAGCTTGCATTTTATTCACCACCCTCAATGATATAATGTTCACTAAGCTACCTAGATCAATCAAAACCCATTTTACATTAGTATCATGTACAAGTAAAGATATAACCTGTGTATCATTACGAGGAATCGTCAAGACATCCGTATATTCATCGGTGAATGTTATAATGTCGCCATCCAAGATTTGGTAGACTCTCTTTACGTGAGTGATAGTAGCTTCCGATGTATTTTTCACGGCCATATATGTAACTCCATTGACCTCATCTCCTCCAGTTATGATGTTGCCTATTTGTTTTGATGATGGAGGTTTTGGAGGTTATTGTATGTTCATCATGTATGATGGTCTCTCTTTCTCACTGAACATATCAATAAGATATCCTTGCTTTAATATATGTTCGACCTCTCCTTGCAAAAGCTTGCAATCCTTTGTTCTATTGCTATGATCATTATAAAACTCGCACCAGAAATATGAGTTTCTTTTGTTCGAAATTGATCTCATTTCTTTTGGCCATCACACCTTATCTCCCATACCTTTTAAAACATCCACTAATTTAGAGGTATGAAAGTAAAAGTTATGATCCCTTATTCTTGCTTTTTTGGCCATCTTGCTCCTTTTTGAAACCGGATGAAGAACTCACATCTATTTGCCATGATCTTGAATCAAATCGTGCATTCTCCTATTTAGTATGAGAGTCTTACCCCACAGGTCCATGTATTGCTTGTACCTATTTTTACCGGACGTCCTTTATGATTTTGAGTGTCTCGGACTTGGTCTTTTTTCAGCCCTTGGCTATGCGACCATATCTTTTTTTATTCGCAGTTTCATATTGTACGCATTGTATACATCATTCCAAGTTGTTGAAATAAATTCTTGCAAACTTTCCTTAAACCTCTTCGTGGCTTCAGAACTTTTTTTTTCCAAGTTTCTCACGAATTCCATAGCTTCGCAGTTATCAGATACTCGAGCCAACATCATCCTCTCACATTGGAATCTATCTACGAATATTTTGTACTACCTTGTTTAGCCTTGAATATGTCTTCTATACTTTTTTAACTTTTTGATCTCCCAAATGTTCTTTTACAAATTAATCTACAAGCTCAACAAAAAAAAGATGAAATTTTCGGGTAAAAGAGAATACCCCGTTAACGCTCCTTTTGTGAGTGTTTTGCCAAACTTTTTAAACAAAACTGACTCAGTCTCCTTCTTGATTATATTGTTGCCTTTCATGCTGGTAGTGACTGCGGTTACATGATCTTGAGGGTCAGTTGTTCCATCATATTTGGAAATATCAGGAATTTCAAATTTTTTGGGAATTAGTAAAGGTGCTGCACTTGGCTTCCAAGGTTATTGTGAATACTTGTCAATATCCACACAATTGATCACGGGAGGCACGATGGGTATTTTCTCAATATGCTCGTTTTTCTCCTTCAACTGTTTCTTCAAAGTTAGCAATAAACTTTGTAAACTAAAAAATTTGGTTTACGTGACCCTATTGCGAGATTCGTTGGAATTTCTCCACTTCTAGAGTTATCAACCCTCAAATGTGAATTCTCCAAAGTTGTTGTTTTGACTGGTGGAGGAGTTTGCGTTGCATTGCGTAATCCTCTGACAAAAGCCTGTAGTGTACTGTTCACGTGCTCTGCAATCAATTACTTTAGAGCATCCTGCTCCACGCTTTAGTCGTCTCCCTACTGATCATCATTACGCAAAGTAGACCTATCAGGTGAACTTTCACGGGATTGCTGAGGGGATCCCGTAGGTGTGTGATATGGTGGAGTTCCACCTTGTTGGTTCAAGTGGTTGTTCTTGTTAATAGTTTACAAACTTCGTTATTAAAATAAAGTTTGAAAAGTGAACAGATTATCAGATTTCCGGTAACAGAATCAATTTGTTTAACCCAAAAATAGATTTCTCGGTCAAAGTCATTATCAATAATCGAGTTACTGATAACCCAGATTTACTTTATTTTCCCAATAAGTTGAAGAAAAAATCAAGGAATGAAAATAATTGACAAAGATAAAATGAAACATATTTATAATCACTACCATAATTGTGATATAGAACCTTGAGAATAAAGTAAAGAATAATTGCGTAAATTTTTAATAATTGCCCAACGATATTAGAAATGAGGTTTCAGTACTTATATAGGAGCATACAATTATAATGGTTTTCATAGTTAATTCGGGCTCACTAACGATATTAATTGCCTTGATTACTCGTTACCATATACAAAGGTAACGAAAGTATTTATGGAAAGATTTTTTGTAACCGTATTGATTTCCCTTCCTTAGTTATGACGTGTCCGTGCATCTTCCCTTCTTAACGCCTTTATTCATTCCACTCTTGTTTCTCTTTGTACAGCTATCACGTCCGTCTCTTTTCTTAGTGTAACCAAGAGGATATTTTTCCCGTGCCTTTTTTGCATTCTTTAACTCGTTTATTTATAAAATGCCACTTGTCGCTATATATTGATAGTCCATGTACGATGTCATGTCACCGCGATAATAGTCAACGTGTCATGCCTTTTTTCCACTAATACAATATCATACGGAGAAGTTCGAAAAAGAAAAGTGTTTAATACGCGAAACAGCTAGTATATGCAATACTCATATACTTGGTGAAGGTGTAAAATTCTCGGTTCTTGGAACTTACAAAGAGAGTTGGTCATATGGAGGTTAATATGTTTCTTTTCCCTATTTCTTAGATCCGTAAATATTCCATCTAAGAAAAATTCTATCACTCTTATGAAGAGCTAATTAAATACATAATAACTACGTATACGTATCTTATTATTTATACTATCGAAATTTTAAAATTTTGTTAATCTGCATTAGTCTTTTGTTATGTACCAGTAGACAACAACTTCAAGGAAAGTTCATAACTATTATTACAGGAGTGTAAAGGCCTTCACTCCACCAGCCAAACCGAAGAAAAAGTATAATATATCACTATAACAAGCAAATTCATAAGTTCATTGCTTTCACATTCGTTACATTAAATTTTTTGCTATTACTTTCTTATAGATATACAGAAAATATATCTTGCATGCATGCTTAAGTTATCTAATCTGAGCAACACGTGTTATTTGATCCATTAACTTCATCAAGTGCTTGATTAATGCTATTATACCAGAAACTGACGTACGCAGATATATTTTCATAATTTTGACTTTTTCTTAACCTTACTTAGTATGTATAATTCTTTTCTTGTTGAATACTACTTTACAGTGGAAAGATTAAGTCTAGATATGACTTTATGTACTGCAAATTCAAACGAAGTTGATTAACTTTTCTTCCTTTGTTGATGAAATTAATTGTAAATGGTATAGTGATTTTCTTTCTACCAACTTAATTGTAGTAGACTAATTGAATAACTTGGATCACATGTGGACCCGTGAAATGGATCTATCATGACCTCATGCAAACGATAGAAACTCCTATAAATAAAGCTACCATTTTCTCTCATTTTCTACGTACTATAACTTCAATTCCTCCTTTAAGTCTCCATGGCTTCTTCTACCAAAAACAACATGATCCTTTTAGTTATCACCATTTTGACTATCACTTTTAACATTGCTTCTTCTGCTGATCCAGATCCCCTCCAAGATGTTTGTGTTGCAGATCTTAACTCAAGTTAGTATTTACTAATTTTTCTTTTTTCAATAACCAACTTCTTTTTTCCTCCATGGTTAACATATAAATATTTATGGTTTTTCTCATTGCCTTCACTGTTCTTTCTCCCAACTGTACAACTTACTCATATTCTATCATGATCTCTGAATTGAAAACATGATAAGCGTAAGCAAAAAAATTTAACATTCACCAATCACCCCCCACTCCAAAACCACACACATAAGTATACGTTATCACCGACCACTTATATCATTTCTGAACACTTGTTTTGCATAAGAATAATACAAAATATATTTACATAATCAGTGTATAACCTATTGTGTAGCTAGGTTCCACCTACTGTATTTTCTAGTTCTCTAATCTCACTTTTTATGGACGACTTATAGTCTTCTATATCAAATCTTTTATTTTATATCGTAGTGCTGATTATTCATATTTAATTACTCATACAACCTTTTTAAATATATGCGTGAAACAGTTATAACGGTGAACGGATTTCCATGCAAAAGGAACTTTACATTCACGCCAGAAGATTTCGCATCAATGGGAATCGCACAACCAGGAGTACCCAATATTTTTGGCACTCGGATCGCTGTAGCCGACGTATTTAACATGCCTGGCCTTAACACACAGGGTGTATCAATGGCTCGAGTAGACTTTGAACGTGATGGTTTAGGCCCCCCACATACTCACCCTCGAGCCACTGAAATTATATTCGTAGAAGAGGGTACATTAGTGGCTGGATTCATCACTACGGGCAATATTTTTGTTAACAAATTGATCACAAAGGGTGAAGTCTTTGTTTTCCCAAGAGGTCTCATCCATTTCCAGTTTAATGTTGGCAGAGGTAACGCAACTATTATTGTGGCCTTCAACAGCCAAAATCCTGGTGTTCAACTTATTGCAATTTCCATGTTTGCGAGTAGACCTCAAATTCCAGAAGAAGTTGTGGCTAGGGCATTTCAAACTAGTGTCGAGGAAGTTCGTGCGATAAGGGCAAGACTGTCACTACCTACCGTAGGTTTGTCTTCAGACCGCCAACGGAACGGCCACAATATGCACTCACATGATAAATGTGATTACCGTAGCATGCTCTCACAATATGATAAATATGACAACAGTAATATGTACTCACAATACGATAAATGTAAGGATCATAATGTATACACACAATATGATAAACGTGACGACCGTAACAAGTACTCACAATATGATAATCATGCTTATCATAACATATACTCACAATATGATAAACGTGAGGACCATAACATATACTCACGATATGATATTATGTAATGAATTAAAATTATAATATAATAGTAATAATAAAGAATTAAATGGTGGACATAAATATGAATAATTTCTCAGCTTTTGCTTTTGCTTTTGATTTCTGAGAACGAAATCTTTGGTGTCTTTTAAATAACGAGCTAAGTTGCGGTGACTCTTAATGTCTTTGTTATCTTTTTTTTGGGTAAATATAGTACTTTGATCAGTTACTAATTCCAGCTTAAGTTCAAAGAAGACTTGGGTAAAAATCTTTTCCGTACTTTAAAATCATTGAATTTCACAAATTCTCTATAAAGTATGTGTTAAGGTGTCGTTTTGTTCACATGTTAGTTATGTGATGATTAATTATATATAATGCATGATTATTTACATCGTGATTAATAAGAAATTAAGTGTCACTGTTTGACTCAAAAGTTGCCGGTTACTTTATGAATGCAAAACAATATATGTAGGTTGAGGGCCAATCATAGCATGTCGCATTAAATTGAGAATCAAGCAGGGGAAACAGTAATTGAGAGTAATTCTTCTAATGACAGAAAATATGAATGATCTTTATTGATTGATAATAGGGTGGTTTGCCTCCTCGTAGGGTGATTCAGAGCCTTACGATCATATTCTTTTTGATCTTCCATCTTTCTGTATTTCTTTCTCATTCTCCTTCCTTTTTTTTGCTCTATTTATTTTAGAGCACCCATGGGGAAGGAGAGGAATCCCCTTTCCTTTATCTTTTTGGAATTTATAGAAACAAAACATGCATGGCGCATGTTAGTGGTGTGGCCCACGTAAAGAGACTGTCTCTTGATAAAAGTGGATAGGCCGCAGCCTCACTGGTCATCTTAATCGGGCATTCGAAAATGACTTTGGTTCAGGGAAGCCGTGCCATTTATTAACCATTTCTTATTGTCGATTATTATATGGTCGAACTTCGACCTGTACAGCCAGTCCCTTCGCTCATTAGGGTCGTCCCGAATTCGATCTTGATGAGCGGATTGTAATGATCGTAATGTAGATAGTTTTTGGACGAGAAGCGGATGATGACTACTCGTGTTGAGGCCGTGATTTTTTGTGGCGGTAGACCGATCTCATTATTTTTTGAGAATTTACTTTAGTCGTACGGGTGTCATCGGCGACGGGAGGTGATCCGTATACAGTGTATGTGAGTACGGTGTACATGGTTTGTCCAAAGTTTTAACGGCGCAGGGCTCATTCTGCCCTTATTGATAAGACTCTTTATTTTCTTTGGTTGGCGAGATGGCGACTGTGGTCGGGTGGGCAGTTTATGATGCTGATCGTGGTGGCGCCCATTTTGGAAGAGTTGAACCGTTTTTGACGATTGGATGTGAAGTTAATGACATCCATCGATTTTCCCAAAATCATTTATGTTGCCTAAAAAGGTGGTTTGGGATATCTGATTCTTCATATTCTGCTATTTATTTGTGAGATTCTGGAGCTCTTGTCTTCTGTGAACCCAAATGATTTTCTCTTTTGCGACAAGCTTTATCATTTTCTGTCAAATCCGGTATTCTATTCTATTCTCCTAACAACTAAGCAATGGCTGGTTTTTCTTCTCGTGGAGTTCTTCCGGTTGGTCTGCCGGTCAATTCTCCGGTGGTTGAATGACCATCTGCAATACTGGGAGGAGAGGGGCAGATTGAGGTTGACGGGGTTCCGTCAATAGATGAAATACTCGCTGTAGTTGGAGGTCCGATGATAGATTTCACCACCGATGGTGGGGAGGACCCCGTGGATGAGGCCCCATTGATGGGGGAGGTTGGCATGACCCAACTGCGGGAGCAGGGTTTTGTGCCTACCCACGCCGATATTGTTCTTGCTCGTCATGAGGAGAGGATTCATACTGATCATGCAGGGTACTGTTTTTTTTAAACGTATCACTTTAGACTAGGGTTCAGGATCCCGTTTCCCAATTAGGTGGTGGACTTATGCCATTATTACAAGGTGTGTCGGGGATAGCTCACCCCCTCTCTCTGCAAACTCATGGCGCTGTTTTTGAAATATGGGGAGTTGGCCGGCAAAACGGCCACGCTGCATCACGTGCTCACCCTGTATGCTCTACAACGAGTTTGAGGGACCACACTTCGGGTGAGCCCATACGGGTCCAGGGGGCTGACAGCTCCATTAGACAATAAGGTTGAACCTCGGCCGTTCGAGCAATTCTTTTATATCCGGACCGAGCATTTGGTGGCGTCTTCTCCGGAATTCCTACAGGTCTGGAATCATAGACGTGAGTTATTTTTTGAACGACAATTTTTATTCCTTTCTTTTCTCTTTTACTGTGCTTAAGTTATCATTGCCTTGTCGTTGCTTTTATAGTTGAGAGGTTGCCACTGGCTTCATTTGCTGGCCTGCATGGATTGCTCGAAGACGTGGTTCCTCACACCAAGGGGATTCGCACGTGGGCGTCTTTTTGGGAGAAGCATGGCCAGGGGAAAACCGTGGGTAAGAAGTTTTGTTCTTAAGACTTGCTATGTTTAGAGCTTAGTAGCTTTTTGGGCTGACCTCGTCTTTCTGCTACATGGAGAGTGAATCGCGGCAGAGCTCCTCAACTAGATTTTTGGCGGCCCAACGCGATTGCTAGATTCTTTGCGGCACCAGCGCCATGCCGTGTATCGAGGGCTGTGTCGGTTGAATCTTTTACGTTTCCTTCTCCTTCTCGTCCTTTATTTCGTTAAGAAGGACCGTCGGGGACCGTTCGCCCTTGAGACGGCTCGTCTTTTTCTAACGAGGAAGATAGGCCTTTGACTAGGTGCAGGTTGCTTTCACTCCGGCTCCACCTGTGGCGGCCGTGTCTATTCCTCATCTCATAATAAATGTGGATTCTTCTTCTTTTGAGGTGGGAGAGGCTACGTCCGTGGCGCGTACTCCTGAGTACGGGTCGAGGGGGAACGATGTCCAGGCCTGCACAGATCAGGGAGGAAGTGCTACTCCAACGTCCTAGTTTTTGACTCACATAGTTGAGTTTGGGGAGGCTTCCCGGGTGATCGTGGATATTGGCGGGTCGAGTACCCCTTCGCTGGAGGTGGCGGCGGTAGGGATGGGTCTGCATCCGACTCGGATTTGGAATTTGAGGATGTCTGCATGTTCCGTGAGGGTGTCACAAGTGCAGTCGTTCACCCGGAGGGGAGGCTGCGCTTATTGAGGTTCTTGTAGATGAATTTGCTGCTGCTGGACTCGAGTTTGGTGTTGCAATTTGAGCAGCTATGTCCTGCGATAGAGAATGAGTCGTAGAGGGAGGTTACGGATGTCGGTCTCAAGAATGAAGTGGCCATGATGGGAATGAGGGTATGTGTTCAGAGATGTAAGCTTATTTGCTTTCCTTTTGCCCTATTTTCATTTCCTGCCTGAACCGTTGTTTCTTAGTTTGTAGGCTTTTCTGTTACAGGTGGACAGTCTCCGCCGAGCAAATGTTCGGTTGGGGGTATTTTTACGGATGCTTGACAAGTGTCGCCGCTATCAAGACAAGTGTAGGGAGATAAGCGTGCGTATGAGGAATGACCCCCGTAACCGAGCTTTGGTTGAAGAGTTGGCGATGAGGAAGCTTCAGGCAAACCATGCGCTTTGTTGTATAAGGTCTTTAGAGGATTAGTTGCGTCGGAAGGATGATGAGCTCGAGGCCGGAAGGAGGACCTCGATTGAGTGAGAGTGCTTATGTTTGACTAAGGTGATGGAAGTCACCTCAGAGTGGAGTGGGAAGGTTCCCGTGCTGGAAGGGGAGGTCGTGGCTTTAAAGCGTAGGTTGGCTAATGCCTCCGCCTGGGTTGATGAGTTGCAGGGAATTATCCGTGCCAACGAGTCCCGATTGTCATTTATGAGAGCTGTTGCTGCCTTCAGAGAGGATAGCCTTGAAGATGAAATTGGGGTCCTAGAGCGGGGTGCTCAAAATGCGGCGGGGCAAATCGAGATCGTGAAATAATAGAATAGGCGTCTCTAAGAGCAGTCCGCTTTTTCAAGCCAGTCTCGCGAGACTTGGGTTTATGTTGAGGCTGAGCGAGATGTATATAAGAACTTGTTTGAGACCAGCATCATATCCGAAGCCACTTTGGAGGGGGCACGCCAAAGGGCGCAAGAGGCCCGTATGGAGTGCGATTTTGACACCGCAACACCTGGAATTGACGAAGGTGCTGATAGGAGTTTTGGGGGAGCTGACAATGGCATGGAGGCTGCAAGTGGCGGTGCAAGTGGTGCAGGTGAAGGTGCAGATGGGGCAGGTAGTGGTGCAGATGGCGCCGAGTGAAAAAAGTAGTTTCTTCCTTTTTAGTGGCTGCTGCTATTTTTTTGTTGTTGTTTTGTTCGTTGTTGTTTTTCTTTTTTCTGGACAGTACTTAGACAGATGTAAGCAGGCGTGGGCCATGATTTTTATATGAACAAGAGGGAATACTCCTTTTGTCATTTTTTTAATGTTTGTTCTGTTCGCGTTTGGGGGATGGGGTAATTTTGTTTAGATATTCGATTCTTGCAGGGGTACCAATTTTTGGATGTTGGCAGCCGGTCCCCTTGCGACTTGGGTGGTCGAGTCGAGCCACCCCTTCGGGATCGGTACAATTTGGCCTCAGTCTTATTTCAGGCGTGGTCCGACTAATTACCGTGAGGACGAAAATGCGACATGGTGGTTCGGTGTCACGACCCAAACCCCGATCGTGATGGCGCCCAACACAATGCTAGGCAAGCCCGACCATATTATCTCTTAAACCAGCCAATTATTAATTCCAATTAATCCAGTTAAACTTAAACAGCGAGTGTTCAATTCAATATGATAAACGCAATAGTAGCAACATACAAGATACAATCCCAACCAAATCGTGGTGTCACGAGTCTGAGCCTCTACAGAATAAACATCCTGATACAACCAAGTCTAAGCAAGATGGAAACAGCCAAATAATAATGAATGAGAAAACAGGTTCTGCGGACGCCGGCAACTACCTCGTAGTCTCCGCAAAAGTAGATATGAGTAAGCAGCTACAACAACTCAACTGCTCTCGGGCACCTGTGAATCTGCACAAAAAGTGCAGGGGAGTGGGGTGAGTATATTTCAACTCAGTGAGTAATAATAATAAGCAATAACTGAAAGTATGAACTCCTGTACCATCACTAAACAGTTCTAAGGCAAACCCCCACAGGTAAGTCATCACTACAACGAGTACTCTGATCTCTAGTCCACATCTACCTCAACAAGGTCCAACACTGACCAAACTCTCACTCGTACCACTTCGATGTACAACCATCTCAATATATGGAGATAAATACATATGTCTACAATGTATAAGTATTTAAGTATGTATAAGGATATGAATAAGTATAATGCTGCGGCGTGCAGCCCGCTCCAATACATATACCGCTGCGGCGCGCAGCCCGCTCCATTTAACGTCGACGGCGCTCACTGGGGGTGTATACAGACTTCGGAGGGGCTCCCTAGGCCCAAGCGCTATGATGCTGCGGCGTGCGGCCCGATCCACACATGTATTACTGCGGCGTGCAGTCCGATCCAATATATATATGTATATATATATTTATACTGCTGCGGCGCAGCCCGATCCCATAATATACACCAGTGCTCACTGAGAATGTGTGCAGACTCAGACTCCGAAGGGGCTCCTACAGCCCAAGCGCAATAATACCGCGGCGTGCAGTCCGTCCCACATGTATATTACATGTATATTACTGCGGCGTGCAGTCCGATCCAATATATATACTGATGCGGCGTGCAGCCCGATCCAATATAGGTATATATATATCATACCCCATAATATAGGTATATATATAATACCTCATAATGGGTCCTCGACCATATCCCAGTCAGTATATGCTTGGCCCCTCAGGCCCAATATGATATATCTCAGTGGGTCCTCGACCCTAACTCAGTCAATATAGACCCGGCCTCTCAGGCTCACTCGGCTAGAATAGGGAATTCCATCCTAGGTAGTATCTTTCAAAGTACACATCTAGTACTGGCTCGTAATATGCTATACAGTTGTAATTACGACTGAGTGTATGTTCCCAACATGATATAAGGGTCACCTAGCTCTATAGGTTCCCTAATACTCTACAGATCGGCACGAGGCCCCAAACATGGCTATTAGCCCAATTGTACAGCTATAATCTCATTAACAGTCATAAAACACAGTATTCTATTAGCCGGGAAGGACCAAGTCCGAACCCCCAATCACAATGTCACCACGCCCGTCATAGAACGCGTGTCTCATCTCAATATAGCACTGTGAAGTGCTAGTACGGGGTTTCAAACCCTCAGTACATTGTTTACTACTACCACTCACCTCGAACCGGTAGAAGTCCTAGCTCTCCTTGCGCTTGCCTCGAAAATCAATCTCCTCGGATGCCAAATCTGCTCAAAATCAATAAGAATACATCAATATAGGCTAATTAGACATAACCCAATCGAAATAACTCGGTTTACACCAAAACCCACGAAGTTGTCAAAATCCGACTTTTGGTACGCTTCTCGAAAAATTATGAAACTCACATTTTCGGAATCCTCGTCTCTCCACGAGTCCGTACATACCAAGAACTCCCAATTCGGACCACAAATGGTCCTTCAAATCCCCATTTTAAGATTTTTGCTCAAAGCCCTAATTTTCTTGATTTCTTACCCAAATTCAGAGAATTAATGGAAGATTCTTTGATAAAATCATGTATTTAACTCATAAAACTTACCTCCAATGATTCCCCGTCGAAATCCCTTCAATTCCCGTCCAAAAGCTCTCAAGAATGACCAAAAATGGTGGAAAAATGGGTTGATTTCGCGACTGGAATGTTTTAAAAACATTCTGCCCAGGCATATTACTCACCGCAATAGCTCCACGATCACGTAGAACAAAATTTGGCCCAAAATTTACCCTTCGCGATCGCGGGAAAGGCTTCGCGATCGCGGTGAACAAATTCCGGTTCCTCCGGACAAGCTTCAGTATAATGGTCATAAAGTTTTGCACACAACTCCGAATGATTAATGGTTTGATGTTCTGGAAACTAGACACATAGGACTATAACGTTCATTTGATCCTCATTTCCTGAATCCGTATACATTTCTAGATATAAGCTTCCCAATTTATACATGTGTATTAGAGATCCGTCTCGGACACCCTATAGTGTAACGTCCATAACCATTTACACAGATGTCCAAATCATGATTGCTTTATCTTTCTGAAAACTAAACACGATGGGCTACAACCTTCATTTTTGAATCACCTTAAAATTCCTTGTAGATAAAAAGATATGAGCTTCCGAAGTAGGATCAATGCAACAGAAATTTTCCTTCTTCGCGATCGCGGAGCATTTCACGCGATCGCGATTCATTAATATTTTTCGCACATTTTACTCACCGCGATCGCGTCCCATTGCCCGCGATCACGTAGCACACTGCTACAGACATAAACCAGCAGTTAAAAATGGCCTAGAAATGGTCCGAAACCACCCCGAAACTCACCCGAGGTCCCCGGGACCTCAACCAAAAGCACCAACACGCCCTATAACCTTATTCGAACTTGTTCCAATCATCAAAACTCTAACGTTAACATCAAAATCGTCCGTTTTCAACAAATTCAAGCTTAAGTTTAACTTTAACTTCAAAAATTCACATTCGATCAAAACTCGACCAAACGATGTCCGAATGACCTGAAATTTTGCAGGCACATCCAAAATCACATGACGAAGCTACTGAAACTGTCGGAATTCCATTCCGACTCCCGGATCAAAATCTCGCCTATCGATCGGATATCGCCAAAACTCAACTTTAGCCAATTCAAGCCTAAATCTACTCCGGACCTCCAAATTCACTTCCGATCACTTTCCTAGCTCACAAATGACCTCCCGGAGCTGACCGAATCATCAGAATTCGATTCCGAGCTCTCTAACTCACAAGTCAACGTCCAGTTGACTTTTCCCAACTATTCCTTCTTCTAAGAGACTTTTTGTCTCATTTCCAACTAAACTCAACCCGAATTGACTCAAACTCGCCAAACATGCATATTGAAACATTAACAAGCATTTAACGGGGATAACGAGGTGATAACTCACATGATGACGGGCCGGGTCATCACATTCTCCCCAACTTAAGCAAACGCTCGTCCTCGAGCGGACCCAGAGTTGTACTAGATTCAACACAATAGCTGAATGACCTCACCAAGCATATACTCGGGGTGATACCACTTCACCCTATCTTTCATAAGTCTGATAACATAGTATAGTTGAATTTCCACAGTCTACCTGAATCATAAACCACATTGCACTTTCCGAAATCATATACCAAATCTGAATCCCACATCTATACTCCGAGTACACACGATCCAACTATAATAGCCAACTCGCCACTCCGGGTGAGATCACATGATGTATCAAACAACCCAATCACTCGATACGATAATCTCTAATCACGACAACTGGCCACAATAACCAAATACTAGCAGAAAGAACCTTTCTCATTAGCTAGAGTCTTATTCCAACACCTTCATATCCTCCCACGGCAACTGAAGCACGCGATATACCGAACCCATCTCTCGGGTCAACCATTCGTGAATCCATTTCCCTTTTAAAACTGATACCACAATAGGTTTCGGAGCCAAACCTCGATATTACCTTTCTAACAAGCTAAGATCAAATATGCTCGTACTCATTAATGACTCAAGCGATCATTTCGATTATAACACACCACACTGGTGATATGACACCTGAACACTGGCCTAAGCCGCGACGAGCACAACACAGGCTCCAATAAGAACGATCTGAACACACTCGAATCATGACAACAGACTCACATAAAGAGCTATAATTCAAATTCCTCAATACCATCACAACACATAACTGAGATCTCGTCTCACATCATAGAATTAGAGTACCTGAATCCTCATCGAAAGGTCATAACACCACGTGGCCTTGCCACAGCTCCCGATTCTATCCAAACACTATTACTCTTGAAGCACCTCAAGTCACCATGCTCAGAACGATCATCCACGCACAGATTCTAGGTCTGAACCCAAACAAATAATCACACCTGCGATGATACAATTGATGTACGCTATCAAATCCCGAAAGGACATAACCGATGTGCTATTCCCCGAGCGATACCCAACACAGACTATTCCTTAGAAGCTAGGAAGTATTGTATACAAAGTAACATATAGCAAGCTATATTTTCCACATCACACTGTTGCGGCGCGCAACCCGTTCTAATAACATACCCGTGGCGGCGTGCCACCCGATCCAGATAACATACCCGTGGCGGCGTGCCACCCGATCCTGATACCATACATGTGGCGGCGTGCCACCCGATCCAAATACTATACCTGTGGCGGCGTGCCACCCGATCCACAAATACATCTAGCAAGGAAAATGCACATCGAGTCAAGTTGCTCATTGCAACAAACATATATATATATAGCCTCAAGCTCGGCCACATGAAACGCATCCGACAAAGTTCCTCAATACCAGAACTGAATCAATGGTAGATACCTCTACACTGACATCCGCCACGAAGGCCCAACTGACAAAGCAATACCTACCAGCCGTCCGCTGGCCCTAGGTACATCCACCCTACTGGAGCATGATCTGATGCGCTCTGCCACGCAGTTGTGACATTTCTCTGATATAGTCCATATCATATTAGTCTAGACAACCCGACTTATGACAACCAGCCTGCAATCATATATCATTATTCAAATTTGTCATATCAAGTAACAAAATAGCCACTAGGGCTTCCAATTTCCAATAACCGCTAAACGGTGCCGATACACACGATATACCACCACTGTGTAGGCGGATTACGAGAACTTCTAGTCTCCAACACATATGTAACACATGGATCACTATGCCTGATCCCACTTTCCACCGTACGAACACGTAACACACATCAAGCATCCATTCATACCACGTACGCCATTCAGAAATTTCCCTATGCCAACAACAACTCAATCATCATTGTCCATCCAACCGGAGGATACCACAATACCACTAGATATTATCAGTCTACATCACCTTGCCCTTTTGACCATATACTCTGCCAAATCACTAGGATAGTAGTACCATTTTCCTCAATCACCAGGAAGCTTGATTCGCAGATTATCTGTAGCTGCCCACGTTGCTTGGCGATTTTTATGACTTCCCATATATTATGAACTGATCTCAAAACCTTGAACATGCCATTATCGTCTTTTCATAACACATCGCACATACCATTCTACACCAAGATACATGGAGAATTTCTATCCCTCTCCTACGTCGCAAACATCGACGCACTCAACTAGTCAAGGACCTTCATGATCCCATATAGAAGAAAAATCATTACATATTCCACGCTTCGCATACCGACAGGAATATACTCATTTTCAAACCATGATAAAACACATCACAACTCTTTCTTCCCATTCATTGCATAAGCTTAACTGCCAGGACTGAGTCTTTTTACCCACACCGAGCTATGCAACTGCCAGCACATCAAGAGCTTTGTTGCACCATATCTGCAAGACTCATTACTTCGAACACACACCAGGAGTTACTCATGAGCTTTTCATACTGTTCCAGTTTATTATCATCTTTAATTTAATATTCTCCTTCACTGGAGGATCACAATACCTCAACTCAGGTTACCATACGAGACTCATACACAAGACCACGCGATCTAAGGCTCACAGGCCGCTGAATACTCCCTCAGATGTTTCCCAGAAGTACCACAATCTACAACAATTTACCTTGAAGAACTTCCTGCAGTTTTGAATTTGTTATCATTACCTTCCAATACGGATACATAGAATCCCATCATTCACATAATATAACACAAGTCTTGATCTCTTCTAATGAAACCACCATCTTTAGCCGCATGCACAACCTTAAAACACCTGACCGTTATAAGCAAAATCTTGAACACCGCAGGACTATTCTCGAGCGTCATTCACCCTTATTCAGTTATCATTCAACTGTCTTATTAAACAGAACCACTCGTGCCTTGTTAGAACTCTGACATCGCAGAACATGATTACATTCAGATATAATTAGCTACCTTTCTTTTCTATACACCGAACATTCTTTACCAACATAAGTTCAAAACATCCTAGTATTTCTTCACATCTACGAAGCACCATAACCTTTATCAAAATTTCCCAACATACCTGGAGACAGAACCAACACAGCACACAACAGTGCAATCCGTTAACCAACAACAACCTCCCCAACTTGGCTCGGAGCCATACATCCAAGCACTTTCAGCCACTCATAGCATTCTTACTCAAATGATGCCACAATGTTCTAGTTAGATTAAACTCAAGTCATTTACAAGCTTCGGCAGAGATTCGAATCATCACACATCTTAACTCTTTTGCAACTCTCGCATTTATACACACACCATTTAAGCCTATTCTCCAGGTGACAGAATTATTTTCTAAGCCCCAAATTTTCCATAAATTTCGACAGAGTTTCGCTCTGTAATTTGGCCTATCCACCTGCCAGCGAATCACCAAAATCATCCTAACAATACATCCGCAACTCGACAAGACATCACAATGTATATCAACAACATAAATCTCAATACTACACAATTATATCATCAGCATTAGTACATGAACATGCGCTGCACCTGCTCAAATCATAACACATATACCTTTCACCATGATACACCTAGCACAACCAATTCAGTTTTCTTGAGTTTGAACTCATACTACCACACGTAGTGCACTTTACATTTCCGCTAAGAGGCAATGAACATATTTCTCACGCCCATAGCTAGGGCTACATATCAAATCACAATAAGAACCGAATACCTTACAGCTCTCCCATTATCAAACTGCCATTTTCACAATTAAGATCAATACCGATCGTATGAACTTCATAATACCGGCTCGCGAAATTAGCACCTTGGTGCTCAAGCCATAGACAAGGATTTGGCCTCAAGTCCTCCAGACAGGCCCAACATGAACTCATAGAGATTATATCTCGTCCCTCGATTGGGGAATCATAAGCCATCAAGGCAAATTTATCACTAAGCACTCGAGTGCGCACATCAACGTGCAGGAGGAATTTCAAGAATTACATCTCAAGCTGAATCAAACACGCACGATAAGAATTCCAAGAATTTGAAACTTTCCTAAAGGTTTGCAGCCTCCCGAGGATAAGTACAGGCGTCCCCGTACCGATCCACGAGACTCTACCAACCGGCTCATGACTCGCGAGACCTGTTAACCTAGGCTCTGATACCAACTTGTCACGACCCAAACCCCGATCGTGATGGCGCCCAACACAATGCTAGGCAAGCCCGACCATATTATCTCTTAAACCAGCCAATTATTAATTCCAATTAATCCAGTTAAACTTAAACAACGAGTGTTCAATTCAATATGATAAACGCAATAGTAGCAACATACAAGATACAGTCCCAACCAAATCGTGGTGTCACGAGTCTGAGCCTCTACAGAATAAACATCCTGATACAACCAAGTCTAAGCAAGATGGAAACAACAAAATAATAATGAAGGAGAAAACAGGTTCTGCGGACGTCGGCAGCTACCTCGTAGTCTCCGCAAAAGTAGATATGAGTAAGCAGCTACAACAACTCAACTGCTCTCGGGCACCTGTGAATCTGCACAAAAAGTGCAGGGGAGTGGGGTGAGTATATTTCAACTCAGTGAGTAATAATAATAAGCAATAACTGAAAGTATGAACTCCTGTACCATCACTAAACAGTTCTAAGGCAAACCCCCACAGGTAAGTCATCACTACAACGAGTACTCTGATCTCTAGTCCACATCTACCTCAACAAGGTCCAACACTGACCAAACTCTCACTCGTACCACTTCGATGTACAACCATCTCAATATATGGAGATAAATACATATGTCTACAATGTATAAGTATTTAAGTATGTATAAGGATATGAATAAGTATAATGTTGCGGCGTGCAGCCCGCTCCAATACATATACCGCTGCGGCGCGCAGCCCGCTCCATTTAACGTCGACGGCAATCACTGGGGGTGTATACAGACTTCGAAGGGGCTCCCTAGGCCCAAGCGCTATGATACTGCGGCGTGCAGCCCGATCCACACATGTATTACTGCGGCGTGCAGTCCAACCCAATATATATATATACATATATAACTATACTGCTGCGGCGTGCAGCCCGATCCCATAATATACACCAGCGCTCACTGAGAATGTGTGTAGACTCAGACTCCGAAGGGGCTCCTACAGCCCAAGCACAATAATATTGCGGCGGCCAGTCCGATCCACATGTATATTACATGTATATTACTGCGGCGTGCAGTCCGATCCAATATATATACTGCTGCGGCGTGCAGCCCGATCCAATGTATATACTGTTGCGGCGTGCAGCCCGATCCAATATAGGTATATATATAATACCTCATAATGGGTCCTCGACCCTATCCCAATCAGTATATGCTTGGCCTCTCAGGCCCAATATAATATATCTCAGTGGGTCCTCGACCCTAACTCAGTCAATATAGACCCGGCCTCTCAGGCTCACTAAGCTAGAATAGGGAATTCCACCCTAGGTAGTATCTTTCAAAGTACACATCTAGTACTGGCTCGTAATATGCTATACAGTTGTAATTACAGCTGAGTGTATGTTCCCAACATGATATAAGGGTCACCTAGCTCTATAGGTTCCCTAATACTCTACAGATCGGCACGAGGCCCCAAACATGGCTATTAGCCCAATTGTACAGTTATAATCTCATTAACAGTCATAAAACACAGTATTCTATTAGCCGGGAAGGACCAAGTCCGAACCCCCAATCACAATGTCACCACGCCCGTCATAGAACGCGTGTCTCATCTCAATATAGCACTATGAAGTGCTAGTACGGGGTTTCAAACCCTCAATACATTGTTTACTACTACCACTCACCTCGAACCGGTAGAAGTCCTAGCTCTCCTTGCGCTTGCCTCGAAAATCAATCTCCTCGGATGCCAAATCTGCTCAAAATCAATAAGAATACATCAATATAGGCTAATTAGACATAACCCAATCGAAATAACTCGGTTTACACCAAAACCCACGAAGTTGTCAAAATCCGACTTTTGGTACGCTTCTCGAAAAATTATGAAACTCACATTTTCGGAATCCTCGTCTCTCCACGAGTCCGTACATACCAAGAACTCCCAATTCGTACCACAAATGGTCCTTCAAATCCCCATTTTAAGATTTTTGCTCAAAGCCCTAATTTTCTTGATTTCTTACCCAAATTCAGAGAATTAATGGAAGATTCTTTGATAAAATCATGTATTTAACTCATAAAACTTACCTCCAATGATTCCCCGTCGAAATCCCTTCAATTCCCGTCCAAAAGCTCTCAAGAATGACCAAAAATGGTGGAAAAATGGGTTGATTTCGCGACTCGGAATGTTTTAAAAACATTCTGCCCAAGCATATTACTCATCACGATCGTGGGAATAGCTCCACGATCACGTAGAACAAAATTTGGCCCAAAATTTACCCTTCGCGATCGCGGGAAAGGCTTCGCGATCGCGGTGAACAAATTCCGGTTCCTCCGGACAAGCTTCAGTATAATGGTCATAAAGTTTTGCACACAACTCCGAATGATTAATGGTTTGATGTTCTGGAAACTAGACACATAGGACTATAACGTTCATTTGATCCTCATTTCCTGAATCCGTATACATTTCGAGATATAAGCTTTCGAATTTATACATGTGTATTAGAGATCCTTCTCAGACACCCTAGAGTGTAACGTCCATCACGTTTTACAAATATGTCAAAATGAAGCTTACTTTAAATGTTATGGAAACTAGATACGTAGGGCTATAACTTTCATTTTTGAATCACCTAAAAATTCCTTGTAGATAAAAAGATATGAGCTTCCGAAGTAGGATCAATGCAACAGAAATTTTCCTTCTTCGCGATCGCGGAGCATTTCACGCGATCGCGATTCATTAATATTTTTCGCACATTTTACTCACCGCGATCGCATCCCATTGTCCGCGATCGCGTAGAACACTGCTACAGACATAAACCAGCAGTTAAAAATGGCCTAGAAATGGTCCGAAACCACCCCGAAACTCACCCGAGGTCCCCGGGACCTCAACCAAAAGCACCAACACGCCCTATAACCTTATTCGAACTTGTTCCAATCATCAAAACTCTAACGTTAACATCAAAATCGTCCGTTTTCAACAAATTCAAGCTTAAGTTTAACTTTAACTTCCAAAATTCACATTCGATCAAAAACTCGACCAAACGATGTCCGAATGACCTGAAATTTTGCAGGCACATCCAAAATCACATGACGAAGCTACTGAAACTGTCGGAATTCCATTCCGACTCCCGGATCAAAATCTCGCCTATCGATCGGATATCGCCAAAACTCAACTTTAGCCAATTCAAGCCTAAATCTACTCCGGACCTCCAAATTCACTTCCGATCACTTTCCTAGCTCACAAATGACCTCCCGGAGCTGACCGAATCATCAGAATTCGATTCCGAGCTCTCTAACTCACAAGTCAACGTCCAGTTGACTTTTCCCAACTATTCCTTCTTCTAAGAGACTTTTTGTCTCATTTCCAACTAAACTCAACCCGAATTGACTCAAACTCGCCAAACATGCATATTGAAACATTAACAAGCATTTAACGGGGATAACGAGGTGATAACTCACATGATGACGGGCCGGGTCATCACATTCGGCCAGGGCCGAATCTTACATGTCCCTAATTTTAGTAGGAGTTAAACGTACTTACTTGACCGGCGATGGGGCTTTCCCTGTGCCTCAGTTTAACTGGTAGTTTACTGACGAAGGTGTATGGCATGAGTTATGATTCAACTATTGTTGATCTTTGTTGATTGTTCAGAGTCGAGGGCGTGTAGCCCTAGTCCTATTTCAACCTTGGTTGAATTAGTTGGCGAAGGCGCATGGCCTGAGTCCCAGTTCAACTGTGGTTGAACTTTGTTGATCGTTTGGAGTCGAGAGCATGTAAATCGAGTCGTATTTCAACTGTGATTGAATTAGTTGGTGAAGGCGCATGGCCGGAGTCCCAGTTCAACTCTGGTTGAAATTTGTTGATCATTTAGAGTCGAGGGCGTGTAAACCAAGTCCTATTTCATCCGTGGTTGAATTAGTTGGCGAAGGCGCATGGACTGAGTCCCAGTTCAACTATGGTTGAACTTTGTTGATCATTTGGATTCGAGGGCACGTAGCTCGAGTCCTATTTCAACCATGGTTGAATTAGTTGGCGAAGGCGCATGGCCTGAGTCCCAGTTCAACTATGGTTGAACTTTGTTGATAATTTGGTGTCGAGGGTGCGTACCCTGAATCCTATTTCAACCGTGGTTGAATTAGTTGGCGAAGGCGCGTGGAGTGAGTCCCAGTTCAACTGTGGTTGAACTTTGTTGATCATTTGGAGTCGAGGGTGCGTATCCCGAATCCTATTTCAACCGTAGTTGATTTAGTTGGCGGAGGTGCATGGCCTCAGTCCCAGTTCAACTGTGGTTGAACTTTGTTGATCATTTGGAGTCGAGGGCGCATAAACCGAGTCCTATTTCAATCACGATTGAATTAGTTGGTGAAGGCGCATGGCCTGAGTCCTAGTTCAACTGTGGTTGAACTTTTGATCATTTGGAGTCGAGAGCGTGTAGCCCGAGTCCTATTTTAACCGTGGCTGAATTAGTTAGCGAAGGCACATAGCCTCAGTCCAAGTTCAACTGTGGTTGAACTTTGTTGGTGAAGGCGCATGGCCTGATTTTCCAAGTGTGGGGTGGAGCAGGCTTTCTCTGATTGGGTTATTTTTCCCTTTCCCGACGTTCCCCCTTTGCTTTTGATTTCTGGAAGAGCTATGCGATCTTGCTATAAAATCCCCACAGACAGCACCAAATTGTTTGACTCAAAAGTTATCGGTTACTTTATGAATGCAAAACAATATATGTAGGTTGAGGACCAATCACAGCAAGTCGTAATAAATCGAGAATCAAGCATGCGAAACATTAACTGAGAGTAATTCTTCTAATGACAGAAAATATGGATGATCTTTATTGATTGATAATAGGGTGGTCTGTCTCCCCATAGGGAGGTTTAGAGCCTTACAATCATATTCTTTTTTATCTTCCATCTTTCTGTATTTCTTTCTAATTCTCCCTCCTTGTTTTTGCTCTGTTTATTTTAGAGCCTCCATGGGGAAGGAGAGGAACCCCCTTTCCTTTTTCTTCTTGGTATTTATAGAAATAAAATATGTTTGGCGCACGTTAGTGGTATGGCCCACGTTAAGAGATTATCTCTTGATAAAGTGGATCGGTCGCAGCCTCACTGATCATCTTAATCGGGCATTCAAAAATAACTTTGGTTTAGGGAAGCCGTACCGTTTATTAACTGTTACTTATTGTCGATTTTTGTGGTCGAATTTCAACCTATACAATCACGACCTTAAACCCGGACCCGATCATGATGACGTTTCTAGTGAAGACAAGGCCAGCTGATACATTCCCATTTCAATCTTAAATAATAAAATATTTAATATTAAGTCATAAAATAAGTATTTAACAGTATAATTTGCGGATAAACAAACTCAACTCAGCCCGATACCAAGGTGTCACTAGCCATGAGCATCTACTAAGGTTTGACTATAACTAGAGTAAAAATTATACTGAATACAGTCTAATGAAATTGTCAGGACCCCAAAACTCGGTCATGATGGCGCCCAGCACATTGCTAGGCAAGCCTGACCAATCTTATACAATACGAGCGATCAACTCTCATTTTACTTAACAATGATAAGAGAAATACAAAATTTAGCATAAGTTGCGAAAATATCCCAAAGGCAACATAACACTTCCCACAGAATCTGGGGTCATAAGTCAAGAGTCTCTTCCAAGAGTATAACAGTGATATTGAATACATAATGTATCTGACAAATGAGGAAAAGTCTAAAAGAAAGGGATAATAGGGAAAGTCGGGTCCTGCAGACGCCAAGCAGCTACCTCGACAGTCCGAATATGATCTCTGAAGCTGGGGAGTCAGCCCTGATGTGATGTACCTGGTTCTGCACACAAGGTGGAGGGAGCAGAGTGAGTAATTCCAACTCAGTGGTAATAAGCACGGAAAAATACCCAATAGACCACACAGTAAAGCTATACAATACCTCTTTTATCCTTTTAACAGTATAAGTCTCAGAGGAAATAATAACAGCTAAAGCAGTACAACAGATATTACTAAATGCAATACAGATACATGAACATGACCGCTACGGTGTGTAGCCCGATCCATTTGGATACCGACGCTCATTGTGGGGGTTCAGACTCCGGAGGGGCTCTAACAATCCCAAGCGTAATATCAGTGACATGTTGCGGCGCGCAGCTCAATTCATTACAAGTCCATCTAGATGCAATGAAAGCCTCACATGCACAATTAATTATCATTTTGAAATCTATTTAACAATAATAATAGAACTCAGTGTTCAAAAATATCAGAGTTTGAAAAATTATTTTTCAGACAGTGTTTAACTCAGGACTGATATCATGATAACATGCTATAATCATAGAAGCAATTATAACAATCCTCACGGAAGCCAAATAACTAGCTCACAGCCCAAATATATCCACAACCATCCAAGTAGGAGGTTTACTGGCTCATTTATAGCCAACAACACAGTACAATGCTTTACAATTGGACTAACACATAGTCACCCAATCATAATCGACCCTGCACTCGCAGTAGAGTACGTGTCTCGCCTCAATACAACGTCACATATTGATATACCAGGGTTTCAAACCCTCATGTCATCATCCACACTCATTACTCACCTCGAACCGGCTCAAAAACTAGTCTGCAATGCCTTTTCCACGAGAATAAACCACCACGGGTGCCGAATTTGATCAAAACCAATAGTAATACATCAAAATAGGCTAAAGGAACCTAACCCAATCGAAATAACTCGAAATACACCCAAAAATACGAAGTTGCCAAAACCCGAGCCCTGGGCCCGCTTCTCGAAAAATTATGAAATCCATATTTTAAGAATCCTCGTCTCGCCACGAGTCCATACATATAACATTTATCAAAATCGGAGTCCATTTTCCCCTTCAAATCATCAATTTACTATTTTCTTAGGCTTCAAGCAAAAACCCCTTTTTACACTTGATTCCTCCAATTTTCAGTAATATAGATGAAGATTCTAGGATAAAATCACGTAATTAATCCATAAAACATAGCTCTAATAAACAACTAGGTGAAAATCTCTTAATCCCTTGTCCGCTAGCTTCAAAACTTGCCCAACAATGGTGAAAATGAGAAACCCTCGCGTCTGAAATTTCATTTAACTGATTCTGTCCGTCATTTAATTACACTATGCGATCGCATCACGAGGCGTGCGATCATACAGAACAAATTTTCCACTCCTCCAAAATGGCTTATGCCATTGCACTCAATCACTCCTCACCTGGGGCCCTTGGCCAAATACCTATGCGAACGCATAGACACCTCTGCGGTCGCAGAACACAAAATCCCTCAACTATGTGATCGCATACACCTGATCGCAATTGCATAGAACAAAAAATAGAGCCTTCCCAAATCCTCTTATGCGATCGCAACATACCCCCTGCGATCGCATTGAACAATTACCCTGCAACACATGACAGCAAAATCTGATTTGTTTTTTATCACAAAATGGTCTGTTTGACCACCGGAATCACCTACGAGGCCCCCGGGACCTTAACCAAAACCACTAACCTACTCCAAAACACGATACGAACTTGTTCCAATCATAAAAACACATCATTAAACACAAAAATCATAAAATTAAGGTGGGTTCAAGCCTAAGTTTCAACTAAAACTTCTTAAACCTATATTTCATCAAAAACCCGATTAAATGATGTCCGAATGACCTGAACATTTGCAGACATATCCAAAATCATCTAACGAAGCTACTGCAACTGTCGAAATTCCATTATGACCTCCGGATCAAAATCTCACCTATCAACCAATTTCCGCCAAAATTCCAACTTAGCCAATTCAAGCCTTTTTCTACACTGGACCTCCAGAGTCAATTTTGATCGCTCACCTAAGTCACAAATCACCCCCGAAGCTAACTGAATCACTAGAATCTATATCCGAGCCCTCTAACCACATAGTCAACTTCAAGCTGACTTTTCTGAAACAAGCTTCACTCTAAAAGGCTATATGCCTTACTTTCAACCCGATTCAATCCAAATTCACCTGATAGACTCTATTACAGATATAGAAACATGAAACAACATAATAAGGGGTAAATGGGGCGGTAACTCTCATGATGACGGGCCAGGTCATCACATTCTTCCTAACTTAAGCAAACGTTCGTCCTCGAGCGGGTCAAGAAACATACCCGGAGTCTCAAATAAGGGAGGATATCTGCTTTGAATCTCCTTCTCGTTCTCCCAAGTAAGCTCCTCCAAGAACCGACCTCTCCCCCAAACCTTAACTGATGCAATATCCTTGGACCTCAATCTCTGCACTTGACGACCCAATATAGCTATAGGCTCCACATCATAAGTCAAGTCATCATCAAGATGAACTGTACTAAAATCCAACACATGTGATGGGACGCCAACATACTTCTGAAGCATAGACACATGGAACACCGGATTAATTCCCGATAGACTGGGTGGTAAAGCAAGCACATAGGCCACCTCTTCAATCCTCTTAAGAATCTCAAAAGGGTCCAATGCATCTCGGACAGAGCTTTCCTTTCTTCTCAAATCTCATGATGCCTTTCATAGGTGAAATCTTCAGCAAGACCTTCTCACCCACTGAATAAGACATATCCTGGACCTTCCGGTCCGTATAACTCTTGTGGCGTGATTGGTTTGTGCGAAGTTTCTCCTGAATCACCTTCACCTTGTCCAATGCATCCTGGACCAACTCGGTCACCAACAACCTAGCCTCAC
This sequence comes from Nicotiana noctiflora, assembly GCA_032618575.1. Taxonomy (NCBI): domain Eukaryota; kingdom Viridiplantae; phylum Streptophyta; class Magnoliopsida; order Solanales; family Solanaceae; genus Nicotiana; species Nicotiana noctiflora. The sequence goes on along the minus strand of JASVEL010013298.1, from coordinate 305,355 downwards.
CGGTCTCAAACCAACCAATTGGAGATCTACCCATTTCCCATATAAGGGCTTATACAGTGCCATCTGAATACCGGATTGGTAGCTGTTGTTATAAGCAAACTCTACGAGAGGCAAGTACTAATCCTAAGAACCACCGAAATCAATAACATAGGCACGCAACATGTCCTCCAAGATCTAAATAGTACGCTTGGATTGTCCGTCCGCCTGAGAATGAAATGCGGTACTCAACTCAACTTGTGAACCCAACTCACGCTGAAATGTCCTCGAGAACTGCAAAGTAAACTGAGTACCTCTGTCTGATATAATAGAAACTGGAACTCCATGCAATCTCACAATCTCATGGATGAATATCTCTGCTAACCACTCTGAGGAATATGTATTATACACGAGAATGAAGTGAGCTGACTTGGTCAGCCTATCCACAATCTCCCAAACTAAATCAAAATTCCTCGCTGTCCGAGGGAGGCCACTAACAATGTCCATAGTAATCCTCTCCCATTTCCACCCAGGAATATCAATATGCTGAAACACGCCACCGGGCCTTTGATGCTCATACTTGACCTGCTGACAGTTGAAGCACCGTGCTACATAACTCATAATATCCTTCTTCATCCTTCTCCACTAGTAATGCTATCTCAAATCCTGATACATCTTCCCGGCACCTGGATGTATAGAATACCGTAAGCTATAGGCATACTCCAATATCAACTCACGAAGGCCGTCAATAATGGGCACGCAAATCCGGTCATGCATCCTCAACACACCATCACTATCAATAGTAACATCCCTGGCATTATCATGCTGAACTCTGTCCTTAAGGACAAGCAGGTGTGGATCATCATATTGGCGCTCATGAATACGATCATATAAGGAAGACCGAGAAACAACGCAAGCCAACACCCTGCTAGGCTCTGAAATATCCAACCCAACTAGCCGATTGGCCAACGCCTGAACATCATATGCAAATGGTCTCTCCCCAACTAGAATATATGCCAAGCTGCCCATACTAATCGTCTTTCGGCTCAAAGCATCGGCCACTACATTGGCCTTTCCCGGATGATATAGAATAGTAATATTATAATCCTTGAGCAACTCAAGCCACCTCTGCTGTCTCAAATTGAGATCCTTTTGTTTGAACAAGTGCTGGAGACTATGATGATCAGTAACTCCAACTCAAGCCACCTCTACTGCTGCCTCACATGACACACCATAGAAATAGTTTCTCCAAATCTTCAAGGCATGAACTATGGCTGCTAACTCCACATCATGAACATAATAGTTCTTCTCATGAGGCTTCAACTGACGAGAAGCATAAGCAATAACTCTACCCTCCCGCACCAATACACAACCTATCCCCACTCTCGATGCATCACAGTATACGGTATATGAAACTGAAGCTGATGGTAAGACTAACACTAGAGCTGTGGTCAAAGCTGTCTTGAGCTTCTGAAAGCTCTCCTCGCACTCATCCAACCATACGAATGGTGCACCCTTATGTGTCAACCTGGCCAAAGATGAAGCAATGCATGAAAATCCCTGAATAAACCAGCGATAATACCCCGTCAAACCAAGGAAACTCCAGATCTCCGTAGCTGAGGACGGTCTAGGCCAACTCTGCATCGCCTCTATCTTCTTTAGGTCAACCTAAGTACCATCAAAAGACACCACATGACCTAGAAAAACTACAGACTCGAGCCAAAACTTGCACTTGGAGAACTTAGCATACAGCTTCTCCTCCCTCAACCTCTACAATATAACTCTCAAATGCTGAGCATGCTCCTCCTGGCTACGAGAGTACACCCGGATGTCATCATTAAAAACAATCATGAAGGAATCCAGATACGGCCAGAACACAATGTTCATCAAGTAGATGAGCGCGGCTAGGGCATTGGTCAGCCCAAAAGATACGACAAGAAACTCATAGTCCCCATATCTCATCCTGAAGGTTGTCTTCATAATATCAGAATCTCTAATCTTCAGCAGGTGATAGCCTGAACGAATATCAATCTTCAAGAACACCCTCGCTCCCTAGAGCTGATCAAATAAATCATCAATGTACGGTAGAGGATACTTTTTCTTCACCGTTACCTTGTTTTGTTGACTCCCCATATCTCATCCTGAAGGTTGTCTTCATAATATCAGAATCTCTAATCTTCAGCAGATGATAGCCTGAACGAATATCAATCTTCGAGAACACCCTCGCTCTATGGAGCTGATCGAATAAATCATCAATGCGCGGTAGAGGATACTTGTTCTTCACCGTTACCTTATTGAGTTGTCTATAGTCAATACACATCGTCATTCAGCCATCTTTTTTCTTAACAACAACACTGGTGCACCCTATGATGACACACTAGGGCAAATAAATCCCTTATCCAAAAGCTCATAAAGTTGTTCTTTCAATTCCTTCAACTCAGCGGGTGACATACGATAAGGAAGAATAGAAATGGGCTAAGTGTTCGGCACCAAATCAATACCAAAATCGATATTCCTGTCCGGCGCCATCCTTGGGGGGGGGGGGGGGCTGATGGGAACACATCTGGAATGTCTCTCACAACGGGCACATAATCAATACTAAGAGTCTCAGCTCCAACATCCCTCACAAACGCTAAATAAGATACACACCCTTTTTCAACCATTCTCTGAGCCTTTAAGAATGAAATCACACAGCTAGGGACATAATCAGTCGAACCCTGCCACTCAATCTGAAGAATACTAGGAATAGCTAATGTAACTGTCTTGGCATGACAGTCCAAAATAGCATGGCACGGGGATAGCCAATCCATGCCCAAAATCACATCGAAATCTACCATACCCAACAATAGCAAATCAACTCGGGTCTCCAAACCCCAAATAGAAACAAGACAGGATTGATAGACATGATCCACAATAATCGTATCACCCACCGGGGTGCATACATGAACAGGCAAGGCAAGACTACCACGGGTCATACCCAAATGATGAGAAAAATAAGAAGACACGTATAAATATGTAGACCTAGGATCAAACAAAACAGAAGCATCTCTATGGCAAACTGAAATAATACTTGTGATCACTACATCTGAAGCAACAACATCTCTCCTAACAAGAAGTGCATAGAAACGTGCCTGACCACCATTTGATCGCTAATCACTCCTGGGGCGACCTCTAGAAGACTGACCTCCACCCCTACTGGCCTGTGATGGTGCTGAAGTGGATGGAGCTGAAGAGGAGGGTTGATCCCTCCGCTGAGACCTACCCCTGCAAAGTTGAGGACACTGCCTCCTAACGTGGCCAAACTCTCCACACTCAAAATAACTGCCCGGCGCTGGAGAAGGGGATTGAAGGGAATCGCTCACAACAGATGAGGCTGAAGAAGAAGGTACTGAACTCTAAGCTGGGAGGGCGCTGAGTGAAGACTAGCCCTGCTAAAAACCCTGACGGCCACGGCCGGAAGAAGCTCCACTATGCTCTAGGCGACCTGACTGAGGAGGTCTAGATGAACGACCTCTGCCTTGATGAAACTGTCCCCTGGATGGAGCACCGCTATAACTGCCCGAACCTCGAGGCCTCTTGGCCTCAATCTGGCGTGTCATATCCACAACCTCCTCAAAGAATGCTGTCACTACTCTCTCCCTGGTCATCAAGATACGAATAGAAAAGTTGAGGCCTTCTATGAACCTATTGATCCTCTCCCTATCTGTCGTGATCATTCATATAGCATGTCTGGCCAACTGAGTATACCTCAACTTATACTGAGTCACTGTCACATCACCCTGCACTTGCCACTTAAATTGGCGGTGCAACTCCTCTCTGCGGGACTGCGGCACATACTTCTCTAAAAAGAGAGTGGAAAACTGCTGCCAGGTAAGGGGTGCTGCCCCTGCAGGCGTACGCCTCTCTAACTCCTCCCACCAAATGAATGATGGTCCTGAAAACTGGAATGTAGTAAAAGAAACCACCCCACTAGACTTAAGAATCCCTGTTGTATGCAACATCCTCTAACACTTGTTCAAGAATCCCTAGGCATCCTCGACCTCAGTAACACTGAATGTCGGCTGCTGAAGTCTGCCAAATATCTCTAACCGACGCTGCTCGTCGTCAGGCATCACCGGAACAACATACCCTTGGGCTGGCGCAACTAGTACAACTAGAACAACCGGTGCAACTACCTGAGCCGGGGCTACCTCTGGCATCAGAAGTCCCTGCATAATTTGCTCTAGTGTGCGAGCTGCGAAGGTGTGATGACCACCCCCGGTCCGAGATGTCGCTACTGCAGTAGTAGCCAACCTAGTGCAAACAGATAATATTTGGTCCAATGCCTCCCAAAGGCCAGGAATAATAATAGGCATTGTCGCTGCCTGAGCGGCTGCTGTTGGAGCCTCAACCACTAGGGGCTGATCCTAAATAGGGGCGACAGGCGGGTCTACTGGCAATGCCCCTGCTGCTCTACCACGACCACGATCATGGCCTCTAGGTGGTGGAAATGGTGGTTGTCCACCTCGTCTGGTAGCACGAGTCCGTGCCATCTGCGAGAGAGTAGAATTCAGAAGTTTAGTTCTCGGAACAACAAAACTGCACAATAGAGTTCAAGAATATAGGGTCATAAGTCAAGAGACTCTACCAAGAGTATAATAGTGATACCGAATACACAATGTATTTTACAAATGCAGAAAAGTCTAAAAGAAAAGGGATAACAGGGAATGTCGGGTCCTGCGGACGCCAAGCACCTACCTCGATAGTCCGAATATGATCTCTGAAGCACCTGGAGAGTCAGCCATGCTGTGATGTACCTAGATCTGCATACAAGGTGTAGGGAGTAGATTGGGTACTTCCAACTCAGTGGTAATAAGTACGGATAAAGATATTGAAGGTAAAAATACCCAATAGACCACACAGTAAAGCTATAAAATACCTCTTTTATCCTTTTAACAGTATAAGTCTCAGAGAAAGTAATAACAGCTAAAGTAGTACAATAGATATGACTATATGCAATGCAGATGCATGAACATGATCGCTACCGCATGTAGCCCGATCCATTTGGGTACCGGTGCTCATTGTTGGGGTTCAGACTCCGGAGGGGCTCCTACAGCACAAGCACAATATTAGTGACATACTGCGCTGCTCAGCCCGATCCACTACCAGTCCAGCTACATGCAATGCAAGCCTCACAGGCACAGTTAATTATCATTTTGAAATCCGTTTAACTATAATAATAGAACTCAGTGTTCAGAAATCTCAGAGTTTGAAAATCATTTTTCAGACAGTGTTTAGCTCAGGACTAATATCATGATAACATGCTATAATCACAGAAGCAATGATAACAATCCTCACGGGATCCAAATAACTAGCTCACTACCCAAATATATCCACAACCATCCAAGTAGGAGGTTTACCGGCTCATTTATAGCCAACAACATAGTACAATGCTTTACAGTCGGACTAAGCCATAATCCCCAATCACAATCGACCCTGCACTCGCAGTAGAGTACGTGTCTCGCTCAATACAGCGTCACATATTGATATACCAGGGTTTCAAACCCCCAGGTCATCATCCACACACAATACTCACCTCGAACCGGCTCAAAAACTAGTTCGCAATGCCTTTTCCACGAGAAGCAACCTCCACGGGTGCCGAATCTGATCAAAACCAATAGGAATACATCAAAATAGGCTAAAGGAACATAACCCAATCGAAATAACTCCAAATACACCCAAAAACACGAAGTTGCCAAACCCGAGCCCGAGATCGCTTCTCGAAAAATTATTAAATCCACATTTTTAGAATCTTCGTCTCTCCACGAGTCCGTACATATATAGAATTTATCAAAATTAGAGTCCATTTGCCCCTTCAAATCATCAATTTACTATTTTCTTAGACTTCAAGCAAAAACCCCATTTTACACTTGATTCCTCTAATTTTCTGTGATATAGATGAAGATTTAAGGATAAAATCACTTAATTAATACATAAAGCTTACCTCTAACCAAAAACTAGGTGAAAATCTCTTAATCCCTCGTCCACTAGCTTCAAAACTTGCCTAACAATGGTGAAAATGAGAAATCCTCGCGTATGAAATTTCATTTAACTGATTCTGTCCGTCATGTAGTTACATTATGCGATCGCATCACCAGACCTGCGATTGCATAGAACAAATATTCAACTCCTCCAATATGGCTTATGCGACCACACTCAGGGATCACATACAACAAACTCCTCACCTGGGACCTTTGGAAAAATACCCTATGCGAACGCATAGATACCTCTGCGATCGCTGAACACAAAATCCCTCAACTATGCGATCGCATACACCTGACCGCGATCACATAGAACAAAAATAGATCCTTCCTAAATCCTCTTATGTGATCGTAACACACCCCCTGCGATCGCATTGAACAATTACCCTGCAACATATGACATCAAAATTTGATTTGTTTCATCACAAAATGGTCCGTTTGACCTACAAAATCACCCCCGAGGCCCCCGAGACCTCAACCAAAACCTCCAACTTACTCCAAAACACAATACAAACTTGTTCCAATCATAAAAACACATCATTAAACAATAAAATCATCAAATAAAGGTGGATTCAAGCCTAAGTTTCAACTAAAACTTCCGAAACCTATATTTTATTGAAAACCCGACCAAATGATGTCCGAATGACCTAAACATTTGCAGACATATGCAAAATAACCTAACGAAGCTAGTGCCACTGTCAGAATTCAATTCCAACCCCCGGATCAAAATTTCACCTCTCAACCGAATTCCGCCGAAATTCTAACTTAGCCTATTCAAGCCTATTTCTACACCGCACCTCCAAATTCAATTCTAATAGCTCTTCTAAGTCACAAATCATCTCCCGAAGCTAACCGAACCATCGGAATCCACATCCGAGCCCTCTAACCATATAGTAAACTTCAGGTTGACTTTTCCAAAACAAGCTTCACTTTAAAAGTCTATATGTCTTATTTTCAACCCGATTCAATCCAAATTCACCCGATAGACTCTAATACATATATAGAAACATGAAACTACATAATAAGGGGAAAACAGGGTGGTAACTTATGTGATGAAGAGCCGGGTCATCACAGAAATCGAGAAGGAGAAAAGCGGTGTTGCGAACGTGGGGTCGCGCTACCATGCTAAAGTCTGATGACTCTATCTCTGAGCAATTAATACCCGCTACCAGATTTAGAAACATCTGAATCCGCATACAAGGTGGAGGGAGTAAAGTGAGTACTTCCAACATAGTGAGTAGTAAAAATAAATAAAGACTGAGTGATATGGAATCACAAAGAGTACATCAACATGCTATATAAAAGCAGTATAAAACTAGTAAGAAAGCAATGTTGCTATGAAATCTCTTAAGCAACTTAGATCAATTTAAACTTCTTCAAAAATGGCTTTTCAACAGTTAAGCCCTTGAATGCAAGAAATTAGAATATATACAGATAGATGATCTGCCTGTTGGGCATAATTACACAATTAACAGGTTCATGACAGGTAAATAAGAAATCTAAGTACATAAAGGTTCACTCCTGGGGCACAATGTCAACAAATCCGCCCCTCGCGCAATATCTCAGAACAATACTAGCACATCGGGTTATGTCTCAGAACCATACCAGCCCCTCGGGCTATATCTCACGTCACAATGGGTATCCGCGCTAACTAGGAGTGTGCAAAATCTTGGAGGGCCCTTTATGACCCAAGCGCAATATCAAGCCATCTCGTGGCATCACAAACAGGCTTTCGGCCTCGTAACAATATCACGCCACCTCGTGACGCACAATCTCAAGCCCTAGGCCTTATTATCTTAATTAGTATATCACTGTTGCGCGCGTGCAGCCAAATCCAAAAGTAACCTCACAATATAGGCTCTCGGCCTCACTCAGTCAAAATCTCAAAAGCCCATCGGGCATCAGTAAAATATGAAGCTTATCTCAAATATTTTTGAAAATATCAATTAATTTGTTTAAAACAGAATGACATAGATGAGTTTTTAAAATAGTGAAAATATAGCATGATAGAACACAAGTATAAATTCAAAAAATGAGGAAAATATCATTAACAATCCTCTAAGGGTTCAAACAGTTGGCACGAAGCCCAAATATGACATTTAGCCCAAAGTATAATAATATCAAACTATTAGCTACCCATTATACAGAAAAATAATCATTCAGGATGGACTAAGTCATAATCTCCAATGATGCATGACCCCCACACTCATCATCTAGCATGTGTTTCACCTCAAAAAAGCACGACGCCATGCAATCCGGTGTTTCATACCTTCAGAATAGCATTACTCACCTCGAACTAGCCCGGAAAGCTACTCTGCAATACGCTTGCCTCTCGATCCAACTTTCGATTGCTGCAAATCTATCAATTTCAGATTTTTATCATCAAATAATGCTAAACAAATGAATTCCAATTGAAAAATATCGATTTTAAGCACAAAACCCGAAATTAGTCAAAATCCGACTCCCGGGCTCGCATCCTACAACTTGACAAACTTTAGACCAAATTTTTCTTCATCATCTCACGAATACGTGCATATAAAATACTCAAAAATCGGAGTTCGTTTGACCCTTCAAATCATCAATAGAAGGTCTTATAATCTCAAGCCCTAACTTCACTTTTTTCACTTTGAAATCATCAATAAAATCCCAAAAATGAAGATAGATTCATCAAATATAACCAAATGAATTCATCAAATATAACCAAATCGAGTAGAGAATACTTATCCCATTCCATATGGTGAAAATCGCCAAAATTCGAGCTCCCTAACTCAAAATATGATTGAATGAACAAACCTAGTTTTATATATTATTCTGCTAGCTATTCTGCATCGTTTCTCATGCCAAAAAATTTTGAAACTCATATTTTATTCCTACAATAGATTTCTTGTGAAATTCTAGTCAAGTTAGGCTTTTGAATCACTTAATTTGACCTAATAATGAATTAGATAGGTACGTTTTAATATTTGCAAATAATGCAAATTTATAAATACGTTGTCAGTAGCAATTTCGTAATTAAACTTAAAACAATTTAGGCAACCTTATTCTTAGTAAAATGACCATAAAATTCTCATACGATATCTAAATTCGACGATTCTTTTTGCTACGAGTCCGTAATTACGATATAGATATGATGAATCAATCAAAAAATAAATCGGAGTTAATTTGTTCTTTTATACTTGAAGAAACGGCGTCGGAACATAAGAAAAACAAGCGCAACACAACCCAAACCTATCCAAAACTCACCCGAGGCCACCAAGACCTCTACCAAACATGTCAACATATCTCATAACATGATTCAAACTTGTTTCAACTTTCGGAATGTTCAAAACAACATCACAACACCAAATTCGCATTGATTCAATCCTAAATATTTTAAAATCTTCTAAATAACACTTGTGATAAAAACCCAACTGTCTTGACTCTCAAATTTATGAAGGTATGAGCTCAGGCTGGTCACCAGTCAACTTCAACGTCCACATTAGATTTCTAGAAACATCTTTATTCATTTTCTTGCATTGCTAGTTTTCTGTAACTAATGCTTATTTAGAAACGGTTCATCTACGGCTACTGTCTTGCATTCGTGCTTTACATTGCACAGACTTCTGAAACTTTTGCAGCGAAGCTACCATTTTTTCTTTTCGTTTGTCGTTTCTACAACACTTCTTTGCATATATGTTTTTGGTTTCTATTGGGTCTACATTAAGAGAATCATGGTTCTAGAAGACACAACCATATGGAAAGCATATGAACAAAACACATGCCTTTAGTGTTCTGGTAGTATACACTTTTATATCAGTGTGGTTTGTTGGAGGTCTTACTGCTTTTTCATCTATACCTCATAAGTACTAATCAGGCACGATCATCTATACCTTTGTATAATCCATACAATTAGAATCCAAGATTATTATGCTTCCCTTTGTTTAGCAAGGTGATTTGGATTTTGATGTGTACTATGGGTGACATCTATTTTCTGGCTACTGCAGGCTACTTATGAGAATTTTAGATACCGGCATGATTCGCGTCTCTCTTTGTTTAAACTCTCAGATTCCCTCTTTGTTCTACTTCTGATTTATGCCTTTATGGGCAGCTAAAAAAAATAGTCAGTGATTCACCTGCATTGTAAGTCAATTATTCCAATATTTGTAGAAGTGTATGCTTTTCTGTGAAAAAACAGACTAATAGAATTTATGTCTTCAAAACAACTAAACTCTTCTTCATTTTATTCATTCTATTTTTTTTTTTAAAGTTTATATCATGCTGATATTTAATTTTATTGTATTGTTTCAGGTCATATGCTATGATGTTCAGAAATTTGACATGTGGAAGACTTCACTATGATAAAGAGTTAGAGAATTGTTATGCGTCCTATATCGTCTAGTATTGTAGTAGCTGTTACCAGTTGTTGGACACAAAGTGACATTAATAACTATTAAATTTGAATAGTTTAAATTTTTTGTTGTTGATACATTTAATGAAATGTACTATTATTATTTTTTAAGTTAAATAGGCATAATTGATTTAGAAATATTTGGAAAGTCCCTTATTTATGTCTATTGGCAATAAAAAAGTTGTTTAATATAATATTTGTCATAGAACAACCTTCTTATCAATAATATATTTCATTATTTGAATACAAATTAATATTGTATGTTATAACAATTATAAGTATCGCTAATTATGACACTTTACAGTGACAATTTTATTTTATCTGTAAACATAATATTACATAATATTTTTAGCGACGACATGATAGTTTTCAACTACAAAATTGCAAATCATTTTTGTAAAAGCAAAGTCGTCGCTAATTTATTCATTTAGGGATGAAATAATTTTTTTGTATACAAAATATCGTCTTTAGTGACGAAATCACGTTTGTTAAGCTATACAATATATACTCCCTCTGTTTCAATTTATGTGAACCTATTTGACTGGACACGGAGTTTAAGAAAAGAGAGAAGACTTTTGATCTTGTGGTATAAAATGAGGCACCTTTATTTTGTGTGGCTATAAATCGTTGCATAAAGGTAAATTGTTTCCAAATAAGGAAATGAGTCATTCTTTTTGGCACGGAATAAAAAGAAAATAGGTTCACATAAATTAAAACGGAGGGAGTATAACTTTAGAGACAATTGACATTGTCACTAATTGAACTAATTAATTAGTGACAAGGTATTTTTGTCATTATTAATAATTTTATAAGTGACGAAAACACATTATCACCTACAAATTTTTAATACTTTTTCTGACAAACAATTTCGCCTTAAATACTAAGCATTTGCGGACGAAAAAAGAGTTTTGTAGTTAATCTATCTTTATTTAGCGACGAAATAGTAAGTTGTCTTTGTATACTTTTAGTTACCCACTTTTAAGGACCAATAATTGACAATTTTTTTCCGTCACAAAAGGCTTTTTGTGACGAAATAAGGATTTTAGGTGACGAAATAATTTGTAACCGATAACCAAATTTGTTGTAGTTACCATATACAACTGTAACGAAAGTATTTATGAAAAGAATTCCTGTAACTGTATCGATTTCCCTTCCTTATTTATGATAAGTTCGTACATCTTCCCTTCTTAACAATCTAAATTTATTCTCCACCCTTCTTTCTCCTTTTACAATTATCAGGTCCGGCTCTTTTCTCAATGTAATCCAGACGGTAGTTCTCCCGTGCCTTTTTTGCATTCGTTAACTCATCTAATTCTAAGATGCCACTTGTTGCTATATTGATGGTCCAAGTATGATGTCCTGTCACCACGATAATAGTCCACGTTTCATGCATTTTTTCCACTAATACAATATCATACGGAGAAGTTCTAAAAAAAGTGTTTAATACGCGAAACAGCTAGTATATGTAATACTCATATACTTGGTGAAGGTGTAAAATTCTCGGTTCTTGAACTACAAAGAGTTGTTGGTCATATGGACCTTAATATGCTTTCTTTTCCCTATTTCTTAGATCCGTAAATATTCCATCTAAGAAAAATTCTATCACTCTTATGAAGAGCTAATTAAATACATAATAACTACGTATACGTATCTTATTATTTGTACTATCGAAAGTTTAAAAAATTTGTTAATCTGCATTAGTCTTTTGTTATGTACCTGCAGTAGACAACAACTTCAAGGAAAGTTCATAACTGGTATTACAGGAGGCCTTCACTCCACCAGCCAACCGAAGAAAAAGTATAATATATCACTAAGAAGCAAATTCATAAGTTCATTGCTTTCACATTTGTAACATTAAATTTTTTGCTATTACTTTCTTATAGATATACAGAAAGTATATCTTGCATGCATGCTTATGTTATCTAATCTGAGCAACACTTGTTATTCGATTCATTAACTTCATCAAGTGCTTAATTAATGCTACTATACCAGATACTGACGTACGTAGATATATATTCATAATATTGACTTTTTCTTAACCTTACATAGAATGTATCATTCCTTTATCTTGTTGAATACAACGTTACAGTGGAAAGATTAAGTCCAGATATGACTTTATGTACTGCAAATTCAAACAAAGTTGATTAACTTTTCTTCCTTTGTTGATAAAATTAATTGTAAATGGTAGAGTGATTTACTTTTTCCCTTTCTTCTGAGCCGATGGTCGATTAGAAACAGTCTCTTTGCCGTTTCGGGTAGAGGTAAGACATAGTATATATTACTCTCCCAGACCCCACCTTAAAGGAATAAATTGAGTAATTGTTGTTGTAGAGTGATTTACTTTTCACCAACTTAATTGTAGTAGAATAATTGAATAACTTGGATCACATGTGGACCCTTGAAATTGATCTAGCATGACCTCATGCAATCGATAGAAACTCCTATAAATAAAGCTACCATTTTCTCTTGTTTTCTACGTACGATAACTTCAATTCCTCCTTTAAATCTCCATGGCTTCTTCCACCAAAAACAGCATGATCCTTTTAGTTATCACCATTTTGACTATAACTTTTAACATTGCTTCTGCTGCTGATCCAGATCCCCTCCAAGATGTTTGTGTTTTTTATTTCCACCATGCATGGTTAACTTATAAGTAGTTATGGTTTTCTAATCTCACTTTTTATGGACGGCTTATAGTTTTCTATATCAAATCTACTTTTGTATCGTAGTGCAGCTGATTATTTATATTTAATTACTCTTATAACCTTTTTAAATATATACGTGAAACAGCTATAACTGTAAACGGATTTCCATGCAAAAGGAACTTTACATTCACGCCAGAAGATTTCGCATCAATGGGAATCGCACAACCAGGAGTACCCAATATTTTTGGCACTCGTGTCGCTGTAGCCGACGTATTTAACATGCCTGGCCTTAATACACAGGGTGTATCAATGGCTCGAGTAGACTTTGAACGTGATGGCTTAGACCCCCCACATACTCACCCTCGAGCCTCTGAAATTATATTCGTTGAAGAGGGTACATTAGTTGCTGGATTCATCACTACAGACAATATTTTTGTTAACAAGGTCATCACAAAGGGAGAAGTCTTTGTTTTCCCAAGAGGGCTCATCCATTTCCAGTATAACATTGGCAGAGGTAACGCAACTATTATTGTGGCCTTTAACAGCCAAAATCCTGGTGTTCAACTTATTGCAATTTCCATGTTTGCGAGTAGACCTCAAATTCCAGAAGAAGTTGTGGCTAGGACATTTCAAACTAGTGTTGAGGAAGTTCGGGCGATAAGGGCAAGACTTGCACTACCTACTGCAGGCTTACCTTCAGGCTGCCAATGGGATAACCGCAATACACACTCACAATATGATAAACGTGACAATCCCAACATGCACTCACAATATGATGATCGTGACGATCGTAATATGCACTCACAATATGATAAATATGACGATCGTAACATGTACTCACAATATGATAAACGTGATAACCGTAATATGCACTCACAATATGATAAACATGATGACCGTAATATGCACTCACGATTTGAAAAACGTGACGACCGTAATATGCACTCACAATATGATAAATGTGACGACCGTAATATGTACTCCCGATATGATATTATGTAATGACCTAAAATTAAATTGTAATCGTAATAAAAAATAAATAATGGATATATATGAATAATCTCATCAGCTTTTGCTTTTGATTTTGATTTCTTAGAATGCACCTTTGGTGTCTTTTATATAACGAACAAAATTTCGGCGACTCTTAATTATGTCTTTTGTTATCCTTTAGGGTAAACAGAATACGTTGATCAGTTACTAATTCCAGTTTAAGCTCAAAGAAGACTTGGGTAAAAGTCTTTTCCGTACTTTAAAATCATTGAATTTCACAAATTCTCCAGAAACTATATGTGAAGGGGTTCATTTGGTTCATATGTTAGTTATGTGATGATTAATTATAATGCATGATTGTTTTATTGGAATTTGGACTTACGTTAATTGGTTATAGCCTGAAAGGACAGTGACGTGGCTCAAGTAGTGGATGAATAAAAGGACTAATGTTAAATATTATGTGTGTGGATAATTGAGACACAATAACTATTGGCCTGTGATGGGTATGCATTCTTTATAAATAGAGGCCAGCCCCCCTTTCCCAAGCGTATTCTGCCTCTTGAATACGTGGTAACGGTAGACGTCCTATCAGTCAAGTTCTCCGGGCTGTGAAAGCGCGTAGCTAGTGTGGATCGTGGAGTTGGTCTCAGGCTTAATCGCCGTTTGTTCTCCCTCCTGAATCCATAGAGTTTAACGGTATGCTTCCTAAGACTCTAACTCTAGATTGATTGTGTGATTGTGTCTTAAACACTGCTATGACTACAGATTAATTATCTTACAGTTGGTATCACAGCCACCATAATCAGGGATTAAGATCAATGAATTAATCTTGAGTTTCCTAGTACATAGTCTGTTATCGCTTTTCAGACAACGGCAGAAATGATAATTGTACAAAGCAGGAGTTATGCACTGGGTTCCTTTTATTGAAAATCTGTCTTGTAAAATACAAGGCTTAAATCGTTGTTTTTGGTTATTGGAATACGGCGGCGGCGGGTCGTTTGTGTTTCCGCTAGGGATTGCCTCGCAGGGGCGAAGCTACATGGTAGCAAGGGTGGTCAACTAACCACCCTTCGTCGAAAAATAATATTATATATATATATATAGAGTACATATTGAACACCCTTGTAACAATGTAGAGCCATAGCCTAGTGTCAAAGGGTGGTCAAAACAGCTTTAAGGATGTAGGATCAAACCCGCAGCTTTGCATTTATTTTTTCGTGTTCAAGTTTGAACACCCTTAAATAATTTTCTAGATTCGCCACTGCCTCGTGTTAGTTATATTTGTTTAAATAAGTTTATGCTCCTGTTCTTTTTACTGATCATGCCTTCTTAGTTAGTTTATTTCAATAAATAAATATAATCTACACACACAACCTGGAAACTAAGTGATGTGGCATTATTGTGAAACTAGGTTTAGATGGAAGTAGTGAAATTTCATGTTCAAAGAGCTAATTGACGTTGTTGGTTTGGTGTCAAAGTTGTCTATTTGGTTGACTGCTTAACATAATTGCAGTATTGAACTTCTAGCGATTTCATTATTATGTCATTATTATTATTACTTTAGTCAGAGATGGATTCTAAATTAATATAGGAAGTAAACTGAAAGGTTTAAATTATATGGGTGTTTCGCATATATTAACTTGTATAATTAAGAAACTGTGATTTATAAATAGTGTGACCAAAGTGATCTAATTATTTGGAGTCACTGAAAAGTTTTTAATATTAAATATACGTGAGATCACTTAATACATGGATTGATAATTATGATTAATAAATAGCTTCTGCTAAAGTGGTCTATTCATTTAAATATTCTCAATTTATCATGTCTAAATTGTCCTTTACTAGAGTGCGTTAGTGTTGGAGGTTTACCTTTGATAATAGTGACGCCTAATTAATACGAGAATAGGTATTGTGTTTTTCACCTGAAGGAAGAACATAATATCTTGAATTTTCATGTGTATAAATAAGGATAATATGTTATAAGAGAAGGCTTTGCGTCTCTTACCTAAAGAAAGGACACAATGTATGCATTGTATTCTTGGATAAAAGGGAGTAGGCTGTGTATCTCTTGCCTGAAGGTGAGGATGCAATGAATGACTTGGACTCCTTAATTTATTACAATGGGAGACAGTTGCATCTTCTATCCAAATGAGGGATGTGATGGAGGTCTTTGACTCTTTTATTCTATATATTCTAGCCCATAATTTTATCTAATTTTTGTGTTATTTGCTTATACAGCTGTTAACAACATGACTACTCAATTGAATTTCATTGAAACTCTGACTCGTAGCAACTACAAGAAGTGGAAACATGATGTTGAAATAGTGTTAGGCCTGATGAACATGGACTTTGCGTTGACTAAACAGAAACCTGCTGAACTTATAACTACTAGCACTGTTGATGAAAAGGCTAAGTATGAACAATCGATGAAGGCTAACAAATTGATTCTCAAGATCATGAAGAGATCAATTTCTGATCACATAAAGGGTGCAATTAAGGATAATGGAAATGCAAAAGATTTTCTGAGTGCCATTGGACCGAAATTCCTAGAATCTGAAAAAGCTGAGATAGGTAGCCTGATTGATTCCCTGTCTACCATAAAGTATGACCTTGTAGGTAGTGTTCGTGATCATATTATGAAATTTGTTAACAATGCTACCAAACTGAACAATTTAGGTGTAACCATTACCGATGATTTTCTTGTTCATCAATCTCTAAGGTCCCTTCCCGAGCAGTTTAACCAACTTAAGACAACATATAATGCCCGAAAAGATAAGTGAAGTATTGATGAACTTATTACTATTTGTGTGGTAGAGGAAGGGAGGATCCAAAAGGAGAAAGTTGAGGGTGTAGTGAACTTTGTTAGTTCGTCTAGAGTAGCTGACTATCCCTTTTATAAAAGAAAAGGTGGGCCCAAATTTCAAAAAAAGAAACATGATCATTCTCATCATCCACGTGGTAATAGTGGACATATTAATAAGCCTAGTGTTAACCAAGGCCAGTATCATAATTCTCTTGGACCTCAAGCTGTAATTAAGAAAGAAATCTAGTGCCGGGATCGCAAACAAGTAGGTCATAAGAAAGTTGGTTGTCCTCTGAAAAAGAAACCAGGTAATCTTTTGGCTTTTGTCTGCTTTGAAACTAGTCTTGTTCATGTTCCATTAAATTCCTAGTGGTTGGATAGTGGAGCAACTGTTCATGTAACCAATGACTTGCTGGATCTAGTATATAGACGGAAGCCAAAAAAGGATGAAGCTAGTGTTATTGTGGGCAATAGACGCAAAGAAACAATAGATTTTATAGGGATATCTATTTTACCTTTTAAGAATAATTCTAGTATTTGTTTAAAAAATACTATTTTTGTACTATCTATGAGGCGGAAATTAGTTTCGATTTCCCATCTGGACAAAGCTGGTTATTCATTTCAACAAAATAATAGAATTCTTAAAATTTCCTATGATTCACGTATTGTTGCTGATGCTTTTTTTAGTGATGGTCTATATCGCTTAAATATATTGAATCAAACTTTTTGTGCAATGCATGTTGAAAATATCACGCACAAAAGGTCTGTTATGAGTAAAATATCTTACCTATTATGGCATAGGCGTCTTGGTCATATTTCTAAAGAAAAAATTGAATGATTGATAAATGAAAATATTTTACCTGTTCTTGATCCAAAGGTTTTAGAAACTTGTGTGAATTGTGTTAAAGGTAAAATGACCAAGGTTAAGAGAAAGGGTGTAACGACCCAAAGGGTCATCACCTGTTTTCCTCATCTATTCTGTGCTTCTAAGGCCTTGAAAATCTCATTTTATATTGGCTGGGTTTACATGCGCAGTCCGGGAGTGTAGCCAAAAATTTTTATGTGGAAATATGTGAATTCTGTGAAACAATTAAAGAATTTTGATATTAATATGACTATAGTTGACTTTGGTCAATATTTATTGTAAACGGACCCGGATTGGAAATCGGACTGTCCCGGAAGGTCCGTAGAAAAATATGGGACTCGAGCATGTATCCGGAGTCGAAATACGAGGTCTAAAACCTGAGTAAAAGAATTTTTCTGTTAAATTATTTTTTCAAAAATTAATGAGGAAAATAAAAATTAATTAAAAGATCATGGTATCGGGCTCGTATTTTGGTTTCGACACCCGGTACAAGTCTTATATATTGTTTAAGCGCTTCCTGTAAAGTTTGGTCGAAAACGGACGTCGTTTGACATGTTTCGGATAGGTTTGGGTTGCGTTGTGCTCGTTTTGCTAATGCTTCGACATCGTTTGTTCAAGTGTAAATGATATCATATTGAACAAATGAGCTCCAATTACTGTTTGAATGAAGCATTAGATCAGTATCGTAATTCCGGACCCGTAGCAAAAAGAATCATCATTTTTGGACATTGTATGAGGATTTTATGGCCATTTTACTAAGATTGCCCAGATTTTCAGTTTAGTGACGAAATTACCCCTGACGGCTTATTAAAAACCATCCCTATTTGCAAATCGTAAAACCTACATATCGCCTTCATTATAAGTTAAAATTGAGTGATTCAAAAGCCTAAATTCATTAGAATTTCACAAGGAATCCATTGGGAGCAGTAAAACTCATGAACAGTATACCTATAATGAGCAGGTCGAGTTTTCTTTTAATTTTTGAACGGGAAGAAGTTTCTAAGGCAATATTTAAGAGAGAAAATCAGTGGGTATCATAGAGGTACGTGATTTGATTATTAAAACTCATTTATGGGTGATTATAAACCACAATTCCATTCTTTAATTCATGAAAACAGTAGAAAAATAGGATTTTGGAGCCTGGAATTATGAGACCTTTAGGGATCGATTTGAGGGGTCAAACAGACTCCGATTTTAGTGTTCTTTATATGTATGGACTTTTTGCACGAAAAATCCGTTGGTATGATTTTCTAAATTTTTTTACCAAGCATGCCTGGGGTCAGTTTTACAATTTTTGGACAGCATGTTAAAAAATACTTTAATTAGGCAATTGGGCTGGTTTGTTAAGTAGAATTGATGATATTAAATAAATTGTGTATAAATATGATTGATTTGGAGCCAAATTCGAAAGGAAAGGCATTGCTTGAGGATTGAGTGGACTATAGGTCGTCGAGGTAAGTGTTTGATCTATCATAGCTTGAGGGAATAGGAGTAGAATATAATAACTTTCTAATTGCTAAATGGTCGAGTGCGGTGTATAGGCGTGGTGACGAGCATCTATACACCGGCGTCTAGCATGACCGTGAGTCATTGTTGGTACATGTTGTGAACTAATGTGGAATTCTCCTATGTTATATTATTGAGCCCTTGCCGGATTGTGAAGGTTGTGTTATTGTTCCCTTGCCGGGACCTTATTGTTGTTGTTGTTATTGTTCCCTTGCCGGGATATTATTATGCCTGTTGTTACTCCTTTACCGGGATGGTTCTTGTTGTTTTTTTCATTCTTCTTACCCTTGATTATGACTGTTGTTTGGGTGAGGAAGAGTGATAAAGCGCAAAGGGTGATGCCGTGCCATTTTTAATTATAATCGCACGAAGGATCATTCTGTGCCATGTTTTACGATTTATGCACGAATGAACATTCCGTGCCATTGTTAATTAAATCATGCACGAATGATCATGCCGTGCCATGAATGTGAGGATGAGAGTAAAAGGACGAAGGGTGATGCCGTGCACTTTTATTTACTTATTTGGTGAGGATGAGAGTAAAAGTACGAAGGGTGATGCCGTGCACTTTTATTTGCTTATTTGTTAAGGATGAGAGTAAAATCACGAAGGGTGATGCCGTGAACTTTTATTTGATTATTTGGTGAGGATGAGAGTAAAAGCATGAAAGGTGATGCCGTGCACTTTTATTTGATTATTTGGTAAGGATGAGAGTAAAAGCACGAAGGGTGATGCCGTGCAACTATTCAATTTTCTTGTTTTGTGATAACTGTCTATTGCATTCTATTTTTACCTTACTGATGAATTATACATATTCGATTGTGCTCCCCATAGCATGTTACCTCCCTTGCTATTTGTGTTGCTTAGTATTTCTGTTATTTTGTGGTACATATGTATATAGAACTGCACAGGTTTATGTGAGTGTCTTGTCCTAGGCTTGTCACTACTTCACCGGGATAGGCCAGGCACTTACTAGTACATGGAGTCGGTTGTGCTGATACTACATTGTTGTGCATTTTTGCACAGGTCTAGGTCTTGAGCAGCAGCAACAGTAGTAGTCTTGTAGTAGGATTTTTCATACCGCCGAGACTAAGGTAGCTCGCAGGCGTTCACAAGCCTGACGTCTCTTCTATATTTTTATTTATACTGTAGTCTCATTGTTTCGAGGCAGACAGTTGTTATATTTCTTTCAGACCATTATGTGTAGTTATTTTTAGTAGTTCGTGAGTTAGTGAGTCCACATCTTAGGTAGAGGATTTATGTTGAGTATTTCATAATTATATTCAAATTTATGCAAGTAGACTTCCGCAGTTAATGTTATTATTATTATTATTCATGTTATTAAATTAACAACATGATGGTTTTTAGTAGTGGAAAGATGATGAGTAAATTGGCTTGCCTAGCTGCCATGAGTAGGTGCCATCACGATCCCAACGGTGGGGAATCCGAGTTGTGAAAAGTTAGTATCAGAGCACTAGGTTACATAGGTCTCACAACTCATGAACAAACTTAATAGAGTCTGAGGGGTAGGTACGGAGACATCTGTACTTGATCGTCAGAGTCTATTGAGTTAGGAAGAATCTCTCTTTTGTTCTTTCCTAACGTGCGAATTCGTTCTTCAAATGTTAAATTGAATTTCTACTCTTGTCTTCCCACGAATGGCGAAGGCACGTACCGCTTCTTCAGCCGAACAATGGCACATGCTGGTGATAGATCAACTACGCCTTCGAAAGTTTTACGGAGGTCGGATAGGTTTCACCAAACTCTTCCCTACCACCTTCAGCGGTGCATCTTTTGAGAACCCACAGGGTTGTGCTTGATCGCTGTGATAAGGTATTACAGAACGTGGGAATAGTCGAAAGCGAGGGGGTTTATTCTACTGTGCTTCGAATGGCAAATAGAAGTAGTGGGAAGATAATGTATTTAGCACACCAGTTATGGTTCCAACGGAAGATGCAGATGTATCAGGAGATCACTTGATGAATCATGTGGGTTTTCAATAGACCTTGACGTCCGGTTGATTTCTTTATGTTGCGAAGGACAAATATTGTAAATTATTGGATGTTGTGACTCCGACTTACAGACAAAAGGGAAACTCCAATGTTAGTAAATGGACCGAATGGCCATGTATTACGTCAGTTTGGCTTGGAATGTATTTATATATGGCATTGAAATGTCCCACAAACAAACTATACATATTTAAGGTTTGGTACTCTGTAAGGGGTAAGAATCGCCCCAGAGAATAACGAAGAGTATATGAGTAAATAGGGTAGCTCGGCAGTGTTAAGCCAACATAGCAAGAGAGGGCAAACCGTCCAATGCAACACTACTTACTCAACTCTATTTTAAGGAAATGATCTAAAGGAGTTTACCTCCTAGATTCTCTGCATGGTATATGCGATTTAAACGGTTGTACCGGTCACCATGACAGTATTCGAATATATCGTCATGTGCAATAAGTTAGCCGAGCATCAAAGGATTGTTGTGAATGTGGAATTTGGAGAAATGTAATTTTAGGAAAGCACTCAGGCTACGTGCTCCATTGCATTCAATACTTATATTACATGACCATCCAGAGGTAGAGGTCATGATGTTAGAGGTGGAGGTGAGAATCCTATAGGTGGAGACCCAACCGTTAATATATTTTCTATGGCGAGTCCTTTTAACATGCCGCACTCATGAGTGAGTTTTGCAACCATCAAATCTACTTATGAGAATACTCACGTGTGCAATTATATGGAGATAGCTATCTCTATTATTATGTGTTGGTCACTAAGAATATTTATGAGGCTAAAAGTGACTTTATATTACTTACTAAAATGGGAGTTGATGTAATTCCTGGAATAACTAATTTCAACTGTTAATTATATACCATATCGGCATGAGGGTTCATTTTATGTCGTGAGTTTCTTTGGCGGACAATTATCGAAAAGAAGAAAGAGAGGAAATATAAATTTTTGGCTGGCACAATGTGCAAGTACTTATGATTCAGAGTTGAGGATGAGGTCCTCAAATTTTTGCATAATGTAAAATATTTTTAAACCGAGCTCCAAGCTGCGGTGGATATCATATGAGGACAAGGTCCTGGTGGTAAAATTTAATATGTTTTAAATTTTCCTTTTATGAAATTAAAAAAAATTGTATTATATTTTAAATGGGAGTCGTGCCTGTTAGGATTATTTGACAATTCTTGTATAGTTTCAATTCATATTTAGCCATTTATGTTTTGTAACCGTTGAGTTTTAACCTTTGAGATGAGCACCTAGGTGGGGCTAAATATGCATGACTCATTAATTCGGAAAAGTAATCATGAGGTCTCCATACCTCACTGTGAGTAAAGTGGGTGTTTTGGAATAAGGTATTTGATAATGCACGATTAATTGGCAATGTTGTAAATTAGGGACAACTCTTATGGCCAGAATGGTTATGTGCATACGTATGAGGTGTTCATGCCTTATTTAGACTTGTTTGTGATAGTCTCCGTTGATAACGTATTGACATGCTCCCGCAGTCAGGAAGAGCATGCGCAGCATCTCAAAATGGCTCTCCAGACTGAAAAATAATCAGCTATATGTAGATGTTTCCAAAGTATGAGTTCTGGCTAAGTAAATTTGCATTCCTAGGTCATGTTGTGATGGCATAAGGTATACAGACTGATCCAAGGAAGATGGAAGCAGTCAAGGACTAGCCTAGACTAACATCAGCAACAAAGATCCGGAGTTTCTTAGGATTAGCAGAGTATTATTGGCGGTTTGTGGAGGGGTTTTCATATATTACAACCCCGATGACCAGATTGACCCAGAAAGGTGTCCAGTTTGAATGGTCAGATGAATGTGAGGCGAGCTTTCAGAAGCTCAAGACAGCTCTGACTATGTCACCAATGTTAATTTTGCCCACGGGTTCAGGGCCTTACACAATCTACTGTGATGCTTCCCATACTGGGCATGGAGCGGTGTTGATGCAGGATGGCAAGGTTATTGTATATGCATCGAGATAGTTAAAAATCCCAGAGAAGAATTATCCGGTTCATGACCTAGAGTTGGCAGCGGTTGTTCGTGCCTTGAAAATTTTGAGGCATTATTTATATGGTGTGGCGTGTGAGGTATACACGGATCACAAGAGTCTTCAGTATTTGTTCAAGCAGAAGGAGTTAAATGTGCAGCAGAGGAGATGGCTAGATTTGTTGAAAGATTATGATGTTACTATCTTATATCACCCATGTAAGGCTAATGTAGTGGCCGATGTGTTGAGTAGAATGTCTGCCAGCATGGATAGTCTTGCTTTTATCAGGTCAGCCAGAGACCCCTTGCCTTAGATGTTCAGGCCTTAGCCAACCGATTTGTTAGATTAGATATTTCTAGGCCTAGAGAGTGTTGGCTTGCATGGTTTCTCGTTCTTCTCTATTGGAGCGTATCTGCAATCGGGAATTTGATGATCCTTATTTATGTGTCCTTAAAGACACGGTTCATCGAGGAAGTGCTAAAAAGGTCACCTTAAATGCTGATGGAGTTCTGAGATTGCAAGGGCGAATTTGTGAGCCAAATGTTGATGGACTTCGAGAGTGATTCTAGAGGAAGCTCACAGTTCCCGGTATTCTATTCATACATGCGCAACAAAGATGTATCAGGATTTGCAACAACATTATTGGTGGCGTAGAATGAGAAAGGAAATTTGTGGCAGATGTAGCGCGGTGTTTGAGTTGTCAGCAGGTCAAATATAAACATTAGAGGCCTGGTAGTGTATTTCAGAGAATTGAGCTTCCCCAGTGGAGATGGGAGCGGATTACAATGGATTTCATTACTGGACTTCCGTTGACTCAGAAGAAGTTTGATGCTATTTGTGGCATTGTTGATAGGCTGACCAAGTCAGCACATTTCATTCCAGTAGCAGTCTCTTATTCATTCGAGAGCATAGCCGAGATTTATATCCGGGAGATTGTTCTCCTACATGGGGTGCTGGTATCCATCATCTTTGATAGGGGTACGTAGTTTACCTCGCACTTCTGGAGAGCGGTTCAGCAAGAATTAGGCACCCAGGTTCAGTTGAGTACATTATTCCATCTTAAGATGGACGGTCAGTCCGAACGGACTATTTAAGAGAGGCCGCGTTCGACTTAGTCTAGGCAGAAGAGTCATGCAGACCGTAAGGTCCGAGATGTAGATATCATGGTTGGTGGGTGGGTAAGCTCCCGGTGTCGCCTATGAAGGGCATGACTTGCATCCCATGGTCGGTACGAGATTGTTTATGACTAGGGATTGTGACTTGGTCCATCCCGAACAAGAATGTTTCTATATTAGCGATTGATACGCACTCTCTGTTGACTATATCTGGGCTTATTGCCATGTCTGAGGCCTTGTGCCGATCTGTAGGATCCTTAGAGGATGAATATCATTGTGATATCATGCTCTGTATAATCACTGATCTTAGTCATATATGCTTAATCACCATTATCAAATAAGTCAGTTTCCTGAAGTTAAATATTGAAAGTATATTCTTCTTAACAAATTGGAAACTGGGAAATTAATTGAATCAGTACGTGACTCATATTCATACTATGGACTAAGTATGGATCGGGCTGCACGTCGCAGCGAAGGATATGATTAAGTACGGATCGAGCTACACGTCGCAGTGAATGTTATGATTGAGTATGGATCGGGCTGCATGTCGTAGTGTATGTTATGATTGAGTATGGGTCGGGCTGCACGTCACAACAAATGTAATAATTATACTGCGCTTGGGCTAAAAGAGCCCCTCCGGCGCCGTTATCCACATTTGTTCCTCGACTAAGGTACTTCTTTCTTTTGTCCGTTCGAGGACGAACATTTGTTTTAGAGGTGGAGGATGTGATGACCCAAAGGGTCATCGCCTATTTTCCTCATCTGTTCCGTGCTTTCGAGTCCTTGAAAACCTTATTTTATATTGCCTCGATTTGTGTGCACAGTCCGGGAGTGTAGCCGTAAAGTTTTTATGTAGAAATATGTGAATTCTGAAAATGTTTTGAAGAATTTTGATATTAATATGACTATAGTTGACTTTGGTCAATATTTTTTATAAACGGACCCGGACCCGAGATCGGACTGTCCAGGAAGGTCCGTGGAAAAATATGGGACCCGGGCATATGTCCTCATTCGAAATCCGAAGTCTAAAACCTGATTAAAAGAATTTTTATGTTAATTTTTTTTCTAAAATTAATAAGGAAAATAAAAATTAATTAAAAGACCATGGTATCGGGCTCGTATTTTGGTTCTGATACCCGGTACAAGTCTTATATATTGTTTAAGCGCTTCCTATAAAATTTGGTCGAACATGGACGTCGTTTGACGTGTTTCGGATAGGTTTGGGTTGCGTTGTGCTCGTTTTTCTTATGCTTCAACATCGTTTGTTCAAGCGTAAATGATATCATATTGAACAAATGAGCTTCGATTACTATTTTGAATGAAGCATTAGATCTATATCATAATTACGGACCCATAGCAAAAAGAATAATCGATTTTGGACATTGTATGAGAATTTTATGGCCATTTTACTAAGGTTGCCCAGATTTTCAGGTTAATGACGAAATTTCCTCTGACGACGTATTAAAAAACCGCCCTATTTGCAACTTAAAACCACATATCTCCTTTATTATAAGGTCAAATGGAGTTATTCAAAAGCCTAAGTTCATTAGAATTTCACAAGGAATCCATTGGGAGCAGCAAAATGCGTGAACAATACCTATAATGAGCAGGTCGAGTTTTCTTCCAATTTTTGAACGGGAAGAAGCTTATGAGGCAATTTTTAAGAGAGAAAATCAGTGGGTATCATAGAGGTAAGTGATTTGATTATTCAAAACTCATTTATTGGTGATTAAAAACTACAATCCCATTCTTTAATTCATGAAAACAGTAAAAAAATAGTATTTTGGGGCCTAGAATTATTAGACTTTTAGGGGTCGATTTGAGGGGTCAAATAGACTCCTATTTTGGTGTTCTTTATATGCACGGACTTGTGGCGAGATGAAAAATCCGTTGGTATAATTTTCAAAATTTTTTGACCAAGCAGGCCCGGGGTCGGTTTTACAATTTTTGGACAGCATGTTAAAAACACTTTAATTAGGCAATTGGGCTGATTTGTTGAGTAGAATTAATGATATTAAATAAATTGTGTATATATACGATTAATTTGGAGCCATATTCGAAAGGAAATGCATTTCTTGAGGATTAAGTGGATTATAAGCCGTCGAGGTAAGTGTTTGATCTATCCTAGTTTGTGGGAATAGGAGTAGAGTATAATAACTTGCTAATTGATAAATGATCGAGTGCGGTGTATAGGTGTGGTAACGAGCATCTATACACCAGCGTCTAGCATGACCGTGAGTCGTTGTTGGTTTATATTGTGAACTAATGTGGAATCTCCTATGTTATATTACTGAGCCATTGCCGAGTTGTGAAGGTTGTGTTATTGTTCCCTTGCCGGGACCTTATTGTAGTTGTTGCTATTGTTCCCTTGCCAGGATATTATTATGACTGTTGTTACTCTCTTGCCGGGATGGTACTTTTTGTTTATTTCATTCTTCTTGCCTATTGATTGTGACTGTTGTTTGGGTGAGGAAGACTAATAAAGCACGAAGGGTGATGTTGTGCCATTTTTAATTATATTCGCACGAAGGATCATTTTGAGCCATATTTTACTATTTATGCACGAAGGAACATTCTGTGCCATTGTTAACTAAATCATGCACGAATGATCATGTCGTGCCATGAATGTGAGGATGAGAGTAAAAGCACAAAGGGTGATGCCATGCACTTTTATTTGCTTATTTGGTAAGGATGAGAGTAAAAGCACGAAGGGTGATGCCGTACACTTATTTGCTTATTTGGTGAGGATGATAGTAAAATCTTGAAGGTTGATGCCGTGCACTTTTATTTGATTATTTGGTGAGGATGAGAGTAAAAGCACGAAGGGTGATACCGTGCAACTATTCAATTTTCTTGTTTTGAGATAATTGTCTGTTGCATTCTGTTTTTACCTTACTGATGAATTATACATATTCGATTGTGCTCCCCATAGCATGTTCCCTCCCTGGCTATTTGTGTTGCTCAGTATTTTTGTTATTTTGTGGTACATATGTATATGGAACTGCACAGGTTTATGTGAGTGTCTGGTCCTAGGCTTGTCTCTACTTCGCCGGGATAGGCCATGCACTTACCAGCACATGGGGTTGATTGTGCTGATACTACATTGCTGTGCATTTTTACACAGGTACAGGTCTTGAGCAGCAGCAGCAGCAGTAGTAGTTCGGTAGCAGGATTTTTCATAGCCCCGAGACTGAGGTAGCTTGCAGGCATTTGCAGGTCCGACGTTTCTTTTATATTTTTCATTTATACTGTAGTCTCATTGTTTCGAGGCAAACTATTGTTATATTTCTTTCAGACCATTATGTGTAGTTATTTTTAGTAATTTGTGAGTTAGTGACTCCACATCTTGGGTAGAGAATTTATGTTGAGTATTTCACAATTATATTCAAATTTATGTAAGTAGACTTCCATAATTAATGTTATTATTATTACTTATGTTATTAAATTGACAACATGATGGTTTTTAGTAGTGGAAAGATGGTGAATAAATTGGCTTGCCTAGCTACCACGATTAGGTGCCATCACGATCTCCGGGTCGTGACAAATGGTTCCATTAGGAGCTCTGAATTCTTAGAAATACTTCATACCGATATTAGTAGACCTTATGTACCTACTTTGACCAATCATAAGTATTTTATCACATTTATTGATGATTTTTCAAGTTACTGTTATATATATCTTATAAAGGAAAATCTGAAGCACTTGATAAGTTTAAAATTTATAAGAATGAAGTTAAAAAATAGCTTGGGAAGTCCATTAAGATAGTAAGGTCTGACCGCGGTGGTGAGTACTATAAAAAATATGATGCGTCTGGTTAATGTATGGGGCATTTTGCTTTATTTTTTCAAGAATGTGGGATAGTAGCACAATATACCATGCCAGGTACTCTTGAGCAGAATGGTGTGGCTGAAAAACAAAATCGTACTCTCATGAAAATGGTGAGAAGTATGATGTCAAGGACTAGCCTACTTGAGTCTCTTTGGGGTGAAGCCTTAAAAACAACCAGTTATATCCTGAATAGAGTTCTTACAAAATCTGTCTTGAAAATTCCCTTTGAACTATCGACAACCTAAAAACCTAGCTTGATCCATTTTTCACATTTGGGGATGTCCAGCTGAAGTTCATATTTATTCACCCACAGAAAAGAAAACTAATCCTAAACCTTCCAGTTGTTTCTTTATAGGCTATCCTGATCATTCTAAAGGTTTTAGGTTTTTCTGTCTTGGGCGTGGCACTAGAATCGTTGACTCTATTAATGTAAAATTTCTTGAGCACGATATTTGTGATTGTGATTGTTTATGTGGTAAGGAAATTTTATTGAAAGAGAAGGAAGTCATTGTCCCTATTCCTGTTATACATAAAAAGGTGGTAAACCAACCTATTCATGAGGGGGAGAATCAGGGGAACAATGACGTAGATCCATAGTTCCTGAACAAAATGTACATAAGAACCACTATGCCGGTCACAAAGAGAAAGAAGGTCTGCCATTTATGATGATTTTATCATATATGTGACTGAAAACCGTAGTGATACTGGAGAGCTAACTGACCCTTTATCATATGCTCAATCTATTTCCTCTCCATTTGTTGATAAATGGTGTGAGGCAATGAATGATGAAATGTTCTCCATGGAAACATAGACCGTTATAAAGCAAGGTTGGTTGCCAAGGGTTACACTCAGAAAGAAGGTATTGATTAAAAGTAACATTTTCTCGTGTTTCATCCAAGGATGGATTTAGAATTGTGATGGCTCTTGTGGCTCATTTTGATTTAGAATAGTACCAGATGAATGTTAAAACTGCTTTTCTGAATGGGAGGATACTTGAAGAGGTTTACATGATTCAACTTGATATTTTTAAAGAATATGGTATAGAACATCTAGTGTGAAAGCTTAACAAATCCATATATGGGCTTAAACAAGCCTACAGGCAGTGATGAATGTGTTTATCTTAAAATAGCTAATGGTAATTTCATTATCATGGTTCTAATGTCACAAATGATTTGGGCTTGTTGAGTGAGACCAAACAATTTTTGTTTAGGTCTTTTGATATGAAAGATCTTAGTGAGGCCTCTTTTGTTCTTGGGATAGAAATTAAAAGAGATTGGTCACGTGGTTTATTGGGTTTATCACAGTGTTCCTACATTGAGAGTGTTCTTAAAACTTTCAATATGCAACACTGTACACTTGGTATTGCAGCTGTTGTAAAATGAGACAAACTTAGCAAGGATCAATATCCGAAAAATGAAGTTGAAATGAGAACTATGAAAGATATGCCATATGCAAGTGTTGTTGGTTGTTTAATGTACATACAAGTTTGTACAAGGCCTGATATTACATTTGATGTTAACATGTTAGGAAGATTCCTCTAATCATGGGTGGGCAAATTGGGTGGTTGCAAAGAAAGTGATGTGATATCTACAACGCACCAAAGATTTCATGCTTGTATACAAAAAGGTCGATGATCTCGATCTTCTAGTATATTCAGATTCTGATTTTGCAGGTTGTCAAGACACTATAAAATCAACTTCTGGGTATATTTTTATGTTGGGTGGAGGTGCTATTTCTTGGAAATATGAGAAGCAAAGTATCACTGCTATATCAACAATAAGCTGCGTTTATTGCTTGTTTTGAGACTGCTTCACATGCTGTCTGGATGAAGAATTTTCTCACTAAATTATAAATTATAAATTATAGATTTTATATCTAAGCGGGTGACCATTTTCTGTGACAATAGTGCAGCTGTGTTCTTCTCCAAGAACAACAAGAGAACAAGAGGCTCTAAGCATGTTAGCCTTGAGTTTCTCAAGGTTAGAGACATGGTAAAAGAAGGTGATATATATATTGAGCATATTAGCATAGAATCTATGTTGGCTGATCATTTGACTAAAGGTCTTAGGCATGTAGTGTTTAATGAACATGCTAAAAATATGAGTATTTTAGAGTCTTTTGATGTGCTTTAGTCAGTGGGAGTTACTTTGTAATTGCTGAGTGAGATATTGCTTTTGATAATTTTTATTTTTTATGCAAGCTTGTGTTATTTGATATTTGTTATGCTTATGACAAACATGATAATTTATTTATTTTTTATTTTCAATTGAACATCGCATAAACTCATGATATCTTTGAGTCTTGTGGCTTGTTGCCTTGATTATCCCGGGTAAGGCACAAGGAATCCTCCTGAGGTGATATAATTTTGTGTCACTTGGAGGCTACTGAGGTGATACGGTTATAATATCACTTGGAGGATTATTTCTTTTTAAGAGGTGTGAATCTATTCACCTTGATTAGAAAGATAAAATGCTTAGCACATATGTTTGATCCATGTTGATGGAAATTCTAGCATATATGATCATAGATAGAATTCATACCTTAAAATGGTGTGATGCCTACTATGATTCATTGTTACTCTTCTTTATTGAGGCTGAATGAATTGTTATATGGGTCATTCTATCCTTGGCTATGTGAGTAGTGTGGCCACTGTCGAGTTTAAAATCTTTTCAAAATGAGTTTCTTAAAACTTAAATATTTTAAAATTATTTTCTTGTCCTCAATTAACGTTGGCATCCAAGTGAGAGAATGTTAGAATTTGGACTTACGTTGATTGGTTATAGCCTGAAAGGATAGTGACGTGGCCCAAGTGGCTAAATAAAAGGCCTAATGTTAAATATTATGTGTGTGGATAAGTGAGATCCAATAACTATTGGCCTGTGATGTGTAGGCATTCTTTATAAATAGAGGTCAACCCCCCTTTCTCTAGCAATTATAAAACCCTAGCGTATTCTGCTCTTGAATACGTGGTAACGGTAGACGTCCCATCAGTCAAGTTCTCCAGGCTGTGAGACTTTGTAGCTAGTGGATCGTGGAAGTTGGTCTCAAGCTTAATCGCCGTTTGCTGTCCCTGCTGAATCCATGGAGTTTAACGGTATGCTTTCTTAGACTCTAACTCTAAATTGATTGTGTAATAGTGTCTTAAACCCTGCTATGGCTACAAATTAAGTATCTTACATGTTTACATCGTGATTAATAAGAAATTAAGACATTGTTATACATGATTATTTTGTGAAGTGATGATTATCTTATGGATTACTTATTCAGATATTATTTTTCAAATCATGCGGCCAACTTAGACATTGTACTAGTTTATACGAGATTTTATTTTAAGATAAATTATTCATATACCATCAACCAAACGACCCTAAATGATTAAATCAGTCAAAAACTTTAGGAATAAACTAGAAATTTATTCATAAATGAAAATCTAGAAAGGTAAGAAGCGTAGAAGCGATAAACTAGAAATTTACGTTGTAATCTTCCTTTCAGATTAAAAGCAACGTAGGAAATACAAATTCACTATCAAATACGAGTCAAGAATTGGATTAACTCCAAGACTGAAAAAAACAATCACGCTGAACAAAAAGGAGAAAACATACAACAAGAGGGATCTTTACACAAATAGCTAGTAGAATTAACTATTTTGTTTAGTCGTTATACATTGACTATACACTAATTATATACAGCTATACACATATTATACATCAATACTATAATCTCCCGTTTCAAACTAAACGACATATTCCGCTTATTGAGAGTCAAACTATATAAAGTTTGACCAATATTTTGAAATAAATTTTTTTAATCCTATTAACATAAGAAGAAAAATTACAACTTATAGTATTTCCTATATAGTTTTTGAATATCAAAATTTTAATTTTAAAATATTGAGTTGTGCTAATCCAATTTAGCTTCGAAGTTTAGTAAATTGACTCTCGATAAGCGAAATGTGTCATCTAAATTGAAACAAATTGAATTTTTACCTCCTATAGCGAAGGTTAACACCTTATTTATTTTAAATAAATATTATTTAAAAAAATTATATTCTATATATACCTTTTAATATTTATAACAAGATATTTAATTTTGGTTAGCTCCTAGCCATAAGTCACTAAATACGCTAATCAATTACACTTTTTTCTTTCTCTCTCTACTTTGATACATTCCAGTATCTTCTCCTATCCCATTAAAATTTTTGATAGCGGAAGGGAAATAATCTTTGCATGAGGCCATCTCCAACCTTGCCCCCATTTTTTGTCCCCAAAATGAGAATTTCCTTATTTTGGGGACAACTTACTCCAACCATTCCCCCATTTTTCCCCCCAAACTTTTTTATATGCTTCTCTCTTCTATATTATATTATTATCTTTCTTTTTAATTTCCATTAAACAAATTTCATCTTTCATTTTATTAATTTATAATTTCCATAATTAAAAAAACCCTCAAAATTTTTAAATAATATAATTTGTCAGCAATTATTATAGATTAACTAATAATTCAAATAAAACTGAAATCATTGCGATACAAGATTAATTAAATATATATAATTTTACATAAATATAATAAATGCGCGAAAATTAATTTTTCAAAATTGTACATCAAAGTTAAGATATAATATTAATATTGTAAAATATTACATAAACATTATTAAGTATATATAAAGAGATAAAATAAAAAATTAAATAATAAAATAATAATAAAATTGTCACGACCCGGATTTTTTTCCCCAATATCGGGATCGTGATGGCGCCTACTCGTGGTAGCTAGGCAAGCCACTGTGTTCATACTATCCTATTTTTAACACAATTTTAATTAAATAAATGCGGAATACTTTATCGAAATGGAAATAATAAATCACGAGGTAAAAATCATACTGAAATCCTCTACCCAAGACTTGGAGTCACCAACTCACAAACTACTATGGAATACTACACATAAAAGTCTGAAGGAAATATAACATAATTCTGTTTGTCTCGAAACAATGAGACTACAGCTATTAACATAATTAAAGGAAGAGACGCCAGGCCTGCGGACGTCTGCAAGCTACCTTAGTCTCAAATGATCAACTTCCACGCAATCTATTTACTGCTGCTGCTGCTCCTGATCGTAACCTGGACCTGTGCAAAAACGCACAGAAGTGTAGCATCAGCACAACCGACCCCATGTGTTGGTAAGTGCCTGGCCTATCCCGGCGAAGTAGTGACAAGCCTAGGACCAGACACCCACATAAACCTGTGCAATTCAATATATATATATGTGTACTACAACATAACAAGAAATAATCAAGTATTAACACAATAAGGAATATCTTGAAGAATTCAACAATTAACCACAGTTAATAATTTCACAAGGAAAAACAAAGTGTAATGTAAACACAAATAATATCAATTCAAGGAATAGCAAACAGTTGCACGGCATCACCCTTCGTGCTTTTACTCTCATCCTCACATCCATAGTACGGCATGATCCTTCGTACATGGTTCAATAATAGGGCACGGCATGATCCTTCGTGCATAATCAATAATAAACATGGCACGGCATGATCCTTCGTGCATAATCAATAATAAACATGGCACGGCATGATCCTTCGTGCATAATCAATAATAAACATGGCACGGCATGATCCTTCGTGCATAATCAATAATAAACATGGCACGGCATCACCCTTCGTGCATTATCTCTCTTCCTCACCCAAATAACAATCACGGTTAAGGGCAAAGAAAGAAACAACAATTCATAAATCGTCCCATCAAGGGCAATCAATAATTATCTTCACAACAAGTCCCAACAAGGGAGAATAATAACGATTTACCTATAATATATCTCAAAATATCATTTTCCAACGACTCACGGTCATACTAGACGCCAATGTATGGATGCTCGTCACCACAGCCCATACACCGCACTCGATCACATAACACATAACACATAATCCTATTCCCTCAAGCTAGGATAGAACAAACACTTACCTCGAATGCTTATGAACAATTCACCCCGTTGAAATGTCTTTTCCTTTTGAATTTGACTCCAATCCAATCGTATCTATACACAATTGATTTAATATCATCAATTCTACTTAACAAACTAGTTCATATTGCTAAATATGGTTTTTACAACATTCTGCCCGGAATAGTAAAAACCGGCCCCGGCCCACATAATCGAAACTCAAGTTTCGAACCAAAATAATTTCACCCAATCTTCCATGAGTTCAAATATACAATTTGTTCTTAAGTTCGACTCCAAAACGAGGTCTAAATCGTAATTTCTTTGAAAGCCCTAACTATACCCATTTCTCAAATTTTCAACCAATTTATACATGTTTAAGCCTAAGGATTTGATTGATGTTGATGAAAAATGAAGAAAATGAGTTAACAATACTTACCCAATGAACTTTGATGAAGAAATGCCTCAAAATCGCCTAAAATGCTGTGGGGAAAAGAGTTGAATAGAAATGGGATTTTTATCCCGTTTCTGTTCTGTTTCTGTCTTAAATTCACTGGGCGAAAATTTACTCTATGCGATCGCAGGGCCTGTGATGCGATCGCATAGAAGGAAAAATGGGGACAGCAAAATTACTCTACGCGATCGCGGAGGTCTTATGCGATCGCATAGAAGGAAATGAATGAACTGAAATTACTCTATGCGATCGCAAGGAATGGTACGCGATCGCATAGAAGGAAAATTCTGGGCCTCAGTCTTACTCTATGCGATCGCGAAGGACAGTATGCGATCGCATAGGAGGAAAAGTGGAAGCTATGCGATCGCATGGGATCTATTGCGATCGCACAGAAGGAATTTGGGACCTCTATTCTTTGCTCTATGCGATCGCAGCTACACCTATGCGATCGCATAGAACAAAATCCCCTGCAGAAACAGCAGAATTTCTGCTGTGTTTTTCAAATCCGAAAACACCCCGAACCACCTCCAAAACACTCCCGAGCCCTCGGGGCTCCAAACCAAATATGTATACTAACTCAAAAACATCATACGAACTTGCTCGCGCGATCAAATCACCAAAATAACATCATTATCAAGGAATTTAGCCTTAAAACTCAAGAATTCTCTAAAATTTCATAATTTCCAAAATTTCCAATTTAAGGCCGAAACACGTCAAACGACGTCCGTTTTCAACCAAACTTTACAGGAAGCGCTTAACCAATATATATGACTTGTACCGGGCGTCGGAACCAAAATACGAGCCCGATACCAGTACCTTTTAATCAAAATTCAGTTTTATTTTCCTTAAACATTTTCAGAAAACAATTTAACAGAAAAATTCTTTTACCGGGGTTCTAGACCTCGGATTTCAATTCCGGACATATGCCCAAGTTCCATATTTTTCTACGGATTTTCTGAAATAGTCAAATCACGGATTCGGGTCCGTTTACCAAAAATGTTGACCAAAGTCAACCATATCAATATTAATATCAAAATTCTTCTACTTTTTCACATATTTCACATATTTCAACATAATTATTTTTCCAACTTTGTGCCCGGACTGTGCACGCAAATCGAGGCAGCTATAAATGAGGTTTTCAAGACCTCCAAAGCTCGGAATGATTAATAAAACAAGTGATGACCCTTTGGGTCGTCACAATCTCCACCTCTAAAACAACCGTTCGTCCTCGAACGGACAAAAGAAAGAAGTACTGAGTCAGGAAACAAATGTGGGTAGCGGCTCTGCATATCAGACTCGGACTCCCAGGTCGATGCCTCAGGAGGCTGACCTCTCCACTGAACACGCACAGAAGGATAACTCTTCGACCTCAACTGTCGAACCTGCCGGTCTTGAATGGCTACCGGCTCCTCCTCGTAAGATAGATCATTGTCCAATTGGACAGTACTGAAGTCTAACACATGTGTGGGATCGCCGTGGTATCTCCGAAGCATAGATACATGAAAAACCGGATGCACGGCTGATAAGCTAGGCGGCAAAGCTAATCTGTAAGCCACCCCTCCCACTCTGTCTAGAATCTCAAATGGACCAATATACCTAGGGCCGAGCTTGCCCTTCTTCCCAAACCTCATCACGCCCTTCATAGGCGACACTCGGAGCAATACTCGTTCACCAATCATGAAATCTACATCTCGAACCTTACGATCCGCATAAGTCTTTTGCCTAGACCGAGCTGAACGCAATCTCTCCTGAATAGTCTTGACCTTATCCAAGGCCTCCCGAACTAAGTCCGTACCCAACAACCGAGCCTCTCCCGGTTCAAACCATCCTACCGGTGATCGACATCGCCTACCATACAACGCCTCATACGGAGCCATCCGGATGCTAGATTGGTAACTGGTTATTGTAGGCGAACTCTGCCAATGGTAGAAACCGATCCCACGAGCCTCCAAAATCAATAACACAGTGCTCGAAGCATGTCCTCGAAATCCGAATAGTCCTCTCGGACCGGCCATCCGTCCGAGGATGAAATGCCGTACTCAACCGAACCCGGGTGCCTAACTCCTGCTGAACCGATCTCCCGAACCGCGAGGTAAACTGCGTACCCCGATCGGAGATAATAGATACCGGCACCCCATGGAGACGAACAATCTCCCTAATGTAAACCTCCGCTAACCTCTCCGACGAGTAGGAGACAGATCCTGGAATAGAATAAAGTGTGCTGATTTGGTCAATCTATCAACAATGA
Organism: Nicotiana noctiflora; assembly: GCA_032618575.1. Lineage (NCBI taxonomy): Eukaryota > Viridiplantae > Streptophyta > Magnoliopsida > Solanales > Solanaceae > Nicotiana > Nicotiana noctiflora. The sequence goes on along the minus strand of JASVEL010013298.1, from coordinate 268,570 downwards.
CCCAAATAGCATCAAATTTCCTCCGAGTCAAAGGAAGTCCTGTAACGAAGTCCATAGTGATCCGCTCCCATTTCCACTCGGGAATTTCAATCCTTTGGAATACACCACCAGGTCTCTGGTGCTCATATTTCACCTGCTGACAGTTTAGACACCGAGCGACATACGCAACGATATCTTTCTTCATTCTGCGCCACCAATAGTGTTGCCGTAAGTCCTGGTACATCTTCGCGGCGCCTGGGTGAATAGAATACCGCGAACTGTGGGCCTCTGCTAAGATCAACTCTCGAATCCCTTCGACATTGGGCACACAAACTCGACCCTGCAATTTCAATACCCCATCATCATCTAGATTTACCTGTGTGGCACCTCCCCGCTGTACCGTATCTCTCAACTCACGCAAATGAGGATCATCAAATTGCCTCTCACGGATACGCTCTAATAAAGAAGAACGAGCGACCGTGCAGGCTAACACTCTGCTAGGCTCAGAAATGTCTAATCTCACGAACCGGTTGGCTAAGGCCTGGACATCTAGAGCTAATGGTCTCTGATTGACCGGAATATATGCAAGACTACCCATGCCGGCATACTTTCTACTCAATGCATCGGCCACCACATTGGCCTTACCTCGGTGATATAATATAGTAACATCATAGTCTTTTAGCAACTCTAACCATCTCCGTTGTCGTAGATTCAACTCCTTCTGCGTTTGAACAAGTACCGTAGGCTTTTGTGATCGGTGTACACCTCACATGTCACACCATATAGATAATGCCTCCGCTTGATCAAACAAACGAAAACAGTCAAGTGATGATCATGAACTGGATAATTCTTCTCATGTATCTTTAATCGCCTCGAAGCATAAGCGATAACCTTACCATCCCGCATCAATACCGCTCCAAGCCCCGTACGAGATGTGTCACAATAAACCGTATAAGGCCCCGTACTCGTAGGTAGTATCAACACCGGTGCTGTGGTCAAGGCGTTGTCTTGAGCTTTCGAAAGCTCGCCTCACACTCTCTGGACCACCGAAACCGAACACCCTTCCGGGTCAACCCGGTCATCGGGCTGCAACAGAAGAAAACCCTCTACAAAACGACGATAGTAACTCGCTAATCCCAAGAAACTCCGTATCTCGGTCATCGAAGCTGGTCGAGGCCAATTCCGGACTCGCCTCAACCTTCTTTGGGTCTACTCGAATACCCTCCACGGATACAATGTGACCCGGAAATGCTACAGAAATGCTACCGAACTCACATTTTGAAAATTTGGCATATAGTCGATTATCTTTCGAGTCCGAAGAACCACTGCGAGTGCTCGCTCGTGCTCTTCTCGGTCGCGGGAGTATACCGGGATGTCATCTATGAAGACTATCACGAACGGATCTAAGTAAGGCTTCTGAATACCCGATTCATCAACTCCATGAATGCTGCCGGGGCATTGGTCAACCCGAAGGACACGACCAAGAACTCATAATGCCCATATCTAGAGCGAAAGGTCGTCTTAGGAATGTCAGCCGCCCTGATCTTCAGCTGATGGTAGCCCGACCTCAAGTCTATCTTAGAGAATACCCTCGCTCCCTGGAGCTGGTCAAACAAATCATCAATCCTCGACAGTGGATATTTATTTTTGATAGTCACTTTGTTTAACTGCTGGTAATCAATACACATCCGCATCGAGCCATCCTTCTTCTTTACAAATAATACGGGTGCTCCCCAGGGGGAAACACTGGGCCTGATAAAACCCTTCTCAAGAAGGTCCTGCAACTGATCTTTCAACTCCTTTAACTCCGGCGGGGCCATACGATAGGGTGGAATAGAGATGGGCTGAGTGCCCGGTGCCAAATCAATACAGAAGTCAATATCCCTGTCGGGTGGCATGCCCGGCAGGTTTGAAGGAAAAACCTCAGGAAACTCCCGTGCAATAGGGACCGACTCAATGGAAGGAACTTCTGCGCTGGAATCACGAACATAAGCCAAATAAGCTAGACACCCCTCTCGACCATACGTCGAGCCTTAACATAAGAAATAACAGTGGCGAACGGAGTGGCTTGAGGTACCCTTCCACTCTAATCGGGGTGATTCGGCAAGGCTAAGGTGACAGTCTTAGCATGACAATCAAGAATAGCATGGTATGGGGACAACCAGCCCATCCCCAATATGACATCAAAATCTACCATATCCAAGAAGCAACAGATCAACACGGGTCTCAAGACCCCCAAATATAACTACGCACGCACGATGCACCCGATCGACTACAATAGAGTCACCCACCGGCGTAGCCACATAAACCGGAATATCCAGAGCATAGCTGGGCACAACCAAATACGGTGCGACGTAGGAAGACACATAGGAATAGGTAGATCCAGGGTCAAATAATACCGAAGCACCTCTCGTCACACACAAGAATAGTACTCGTAATCACGACGATCCGATGCCTCTCGCCTCCGGCTCGGGCCGGTAAAGCATAGAATCGGGGATCCGCACCTCCCTTCCTGAGCCGCGTCCCTAGGACGACCATCAACCGGCCGACCTCTACCTCTCGCCGGACCGGTCTCCACCCCTACGGTCTCGACCTCCACCTCTATAATCCCTACCCCCGCCTCTCGCTGGCTGGGCAGGCTGAGGGTCAGCCGGGCCTCGAATCATAGGACGAGGACCTCGCCGCCGAGAGTTGCCCGCCGCTATAGGGCAATCCCGATAAAATGACCCGGGTCGCCACAACCGTAACGAACTCTTGGGACCGATAGGCTGCCGGCCCCGACGACCTCGAATGGCCTCCACGAACGCTCCGAAGAGGCCGAGCACCAAGAGGAGACCGGTCCGAATAATACCCCGGGAACCACGATCACCGATCCACCCTGTGAAGCTCGAAGGGCGGAATGAAAAGGCCCGGAAGACCGGCCTCTATCAAAGGATTCTCTCTGCTACCAGAGGAAGAAGCACCAAACCTACCCGAATGACGAGGCCTCTTATCCGAAGAATAACCGCCTCCTCTAGCGAGAGCCATCTCAACTCTGCGTGCTGCATTGGCTGCCTTCCTGAAATGATATGTCACTCCCCACGCCCATAGCCATCCGGAGTCTAATCGGATGATTAAGCCCATCTATAAACTTGCGGACCCTCTCCCGCTCAGTGGGAAGTATCACCATTGCATGACGAGCCAAGTCAATAAATCTCGTCTCATACTGTGTAACTGTCATAGTGCCCTGACGGAGGCGCTCAAACTGCCTCCGAAGTAAATCCCGCTGAGTAGTAGGGAGAAACTTCTCCATAAATAGTTCCGCAAACCGGTCCCATGATAGAGCTGGGGACCCTGCTGGTCGAGTCAGGCAATAATCTCTCCACCAAGTCTTGGCGGATCCTGCAAGTCTGAAGGTACAGAAATCAACTCCGTTTGTCTCCACGATCCCCATAGTCTTGAGAATCTCATGGCAACCGAATAAAAAGTCCTGAGGATCCTCTGATGCGGTTCCACCGAAAGTAGTGGTAAATAGCTTGGAGAACCGATCAAGCCTCCATAACGAATCGGAAGTCATGGCCGCTCCATCGCCGGCATGAGCTGTGGTACCTGACTGAGTGGCCACAGCTGGCTGAATTACTGGTGCCTGAGGCTGAGGAGCTACTGGCTCCGGAGTATGAGCAATAGGAGTCTGGGCCCCTCCTCCAGCCTGAGAAGTAGCTGGGGCAACTGATAATAAACCCGCTCTGGCAATGCTGTCCATGAATCCCGCTATTCTGATCAAGGCATCCCGGAGATCTGGGGTAATTAAAGCCTCTCCTGGGACCTGAGCTGGGCCCACTGGAGCTGCTGGAATCGGAACCTCCTCATTAATCTCAATATGGGGCTCCACCTCTGGGGTAGCTGCCTGGGGCTGAGCTCTACCCCTACCACGGCCTCTGATACGGCCTCGACCCCTGCCCCTCACAGGAGCTGTCTGGGGCTCAGGCTGCTGGTCGGCGGACGAAGAAGTGCGTGTCCTTACCATCTGCGAAAGGACAGAATAGAAATTCAATCAGTAATTGAGGATCAAGTAGCACGACAAGAAAGAACAAATGAGAGACTTTTTCCTAACTCAATAGACTCTGAAGGACAAGTACGGACGTCTCCGTACCTACCTCTCAAACTCTACTAAGCTTGTTCGTGAGTGGTGAGACCTATGTAACCTAGAGCTCTGATACCAACTTGTCACGACCCGGATTTTTCCCCAATATCGGGATCGTGTTGGCGCCTACTCGTGGTAGCTAGGCAAGCCACCGTGTTCATACTATCCTATTTTTAACACAATTTTAATTAAATAAATGCGGAATACTTTATCGAAATGGAAATAATAAATCACGAGGTAAAAATCATACTGAAATCCTCTACCCAAGACTTGGAGTCACCAACTCACAAACTACTATGGAATACTACACATAAAAGTCTGAAGGAAATATAACATAATTCCGTTTGTCTCGAAACAATGAGACTACAGCTATTAACATAATTAAAGGAAGAGACGCCGGGCCTGCGGACGTCTGCAAGCTACCTTAGTCTCAAATGATCAACTTCCACGCAATCTATTTACTGCTGCTGCTGCTCCCGATCGTAACCTGGACCTGTGCAAAAACGCACAGAAGTGTAGCATCAGCACAACCGACCCCATGTGCTGGTAAGTGCCTGGCCTATCCCGGCGAAGTAGTGACAAGCCTAGGACCAGACACCCACGTAAACCTGTGCAATTCAATATATATATATATGTGTACTACAACATAACAAGAAATAATCAAGTATTAACACAATAAGGAATATCTTGAAGAATTCAACAATTAACCACAGTTAATAATTTCACAAGGAAAAACAAAGTGTAATGTAAACACAAATAATATCAATTCAAGGAATAGCAAACAGTTGCACGGCATCACCCTTCGTGCTTTTACTCTCATCCTCACATCCATAGTACGGCATGATCCTTCGTACATGGTTCAATAATAGAGCACGGCATGATCCTTCGTGCATAATCAATAATAGGGCACGGCATGATCCTTCGTGCATAATCAATAATAAACATGGCACGGCATGATCCTTCGTGCATAATCAATAATAAACATGGCACGGCATGATCCGCTTCGTGCATAATCAATAACAAACATGGCACGGCATGATCCTTCGTGCATAATCAATAATAAACATGGCACGGCATCACCCTTCGTGCATTATCTCTCTTCCTCACCCAAATAACAATCACGGTTAAGGGCAAAGAAAGAAACAACAATTCATAAATCGTCCCATCAAGGGCAATCAATAATTATCTTCACAACAAGTCCCAACAAGGGAGAACAATAACAATTCATCTGTAATATATCTCAAAATAATCATTTTCCAACGACTCACGGTCATACTAGACGCCAATGTATGGATGCTCGTCACCACAGCCCATACACCGCACTCGATCACATAACACATAACACATAATCCTATTCCCTCAAGCTAGGATAGAACAAACACTTACCTCGAATGCTTATGAACAATTCACCCCGTTGAAATGTCTTTTCCTTTTGAATTTGACTCCAATCCAATCGTATCTATACACAATTGATTTAATATCATCAATTCTACTTAACAAACTAGTTCATATTGCTAAATATGGTTTTTACAACATTCTGCCCGGAATAGTAAAAACCGGCCCCGGCCCACATAATCGAAACTCAAGTTTCGAACCAAAATAATTTCACCCAATCTTCCATGAGTTCAAATATACAATTTGTTCTTAAGTTCGACTCCAAAACGAGGTCTAAATCGTAATTTCTTTGAAAGCCCTAACTATACCCATTTCTCAAATTTTCAACCAATTTATACATGTTTAAGCCTAAGGATTTGATTGATGTTGATGAAAAATGAAGAAAATGAGTTAACAATACTTACCCAATGAACTTTGATGAAGAAATGCCTCAAAATCGCCTAAAATGCTGTGGGGAAAAGAGTTGAACAGAAATGGGATTTTTATCCCGTTTCTGTTCTGTTTCTGTCTTAAATTCACTGGGCGAAAATTTACTCTATGCGATCGCAGGGCCTGTGATGCGATCGCATAGAAGGAAAATGGGGACAACAAAATTACTCTATGCGATCGCGGAGGTCTTATGCGATCGCATAGAAGGAAATGAATGAACTGAAATTACTCTACGCGATCGCAGAGAATGGTACGCGATCGCATAGAAGGAAATTCTGGGCCTCAGTCTTACTCTATGCGATCGCGAAGGACAGTATGCGATCGCATAGGAGGAAAAGTGGAAGCTATGCGATCGCATGGGATCTATTGCGATCGCACAGAAAGAATTTGGGACCTCTATTCTTTGCTCTATGCGATCGCAGCTACACCTATGCGATCGCATAGAACAAAATCCCTCTGCAGAAACAGCAGAATTTCTGCTGTGTTTTTCAAATCCGAAAACACCCCGAACCACCTCCGAAACACTCCCGAGCCCTCGGGGCTCCAAACCAAATATGTATACTAACTCAAAAACATCATATGAACTTGCTCGCGCGATCAAATCACCAAAATAACATCATTATCAAGGAATTTAGCCTTAAAACTCAAGAATTCTCTAAAATTTCATAATTTCCAAAATTTCCAATTTAAGGCCGAAACACGTCAAACGACGTCCGTTTTCAACCAAACTTTACAGAAAGCGCTTAACCAATATATATGACCTGTACCGGGCGTCGGAACCAAAATACGAGCCCGATACCAGTACTTTTTAATCAAAATTCAGTTTCATTTTCCTTAAACATTTTCAGAAAACAATTTAACAGAAAAAATTCTTTTACTGGGGTTCTAGACCTCGGATTTCAATTCCGGACATATGCCCAAGTTCCATATTTTTCTACGGATTTTCTGAAATAGTCAAATCACGGATCCGGTCCGTTTACCAAAAATGTTGACCAAAGTCAACCATATCAATATTAATATCAAAATTCTTCTACTTTTTCACATATTTCACATATTTCAACATAAATATTTTTCCAGCTTTGTGCCCGGACTGTGCACGCAAATCGAGGCAGCTATAAATGAGGTTTTCAAGACCTCCAAAGCTCGGAATGATTAATAAAACAAGTGATGACCCTTTGGGTCGTCACAAAAATAATCGTGAATAGTAATGGGGGATGAATAGTGTACCCCCATCTTTGAGGGAACACTATTCATCCCACACTGTTCTCCTAGTTTGATTCATTTAAGGCCGGCCCAAGGGTAAAGTTGCTGCTTTGGGACTCATATTTTTGGAGCCCCAAATATTTCTAATACGTTATATATTAATTTATATTTAAAAAATATTTAGTATTTAAATGAGAATTCCAGATTTTCATTGTAAAAAATTAAGATTAGATTATTGATCATAAAGTTAAAACCTTTTTTATATATTGAAAATTATTTTCTAGACTATAAATTGAGAAAGAATTCAATTATTATTTGTAATTCAAAAAAAAGGTTGAAATTTATTTTAATACAATCCCAGAACCTGCCACTAATAAAATTTTAGCAAATAATAAAAACCTTAATTAGAAGGTATATCTCAAGAGAAATTAAATGGATTAAATAAAATTATTAATAACTTTGCCTATGAAAAGTGTGAAATATAGAATTTAAATAAAATTGTATATGATTTTTTTTCTTTCTTATATAAAAAAAAAAAAGGCCTTTCGCTGAAATTTTGCTTTAGTCCATATTTATTGAGCCGCCCCTGAATTCTTCTTCTGGTGGCTTCGATTCACCGGGCAAATACCCAAGATAATATGTCGTTTGAGATGTTGGTGCCTGGTTTGAACATGTTATGGATAAAAGATACGAGACGATTATCAATTTGTGTGGTTACTTGTCAGATAGTTGCGAAAGTTATACTTTGCATTCATTTGCAGAATTGTCATATCACAAAGATAAAACCAAAGATTCGAAGAATGATAAGATGTCCGATTTTGGTGAACGACGAATTCGCGAGAAATTAGGGTTTGTTCTTGAACAAAAACGATGCAGTTTGGGGTTGTGCAACTTGATTTTTTGTTAATATATTTCAGTCTATTCTCATGTAAATCATTGTATTCTTTCTCTTTTTTTTTTTCATTTTAATTCAATGTATCTCGTTGTATTTCATTGATTCACAGTTTTTTTCTCTCAATGTATCCCGCTATATTCTATGTATTTCATTGTATCACTGTCTCGCTATATGCCATGAATGTTTTTATAAGTTTTTTTTAGAATTACTATAATTTATGTATTCAAATGTATTATGTACGTAATTTCTCTGAAGATTGTTATGTTTTGGGGGTATTTTTCGATTGAGAATTTTTTTTATAACTGATTCCCATGTTTCACTCCATGAATACAATCTACACTCGAATACAACAGATTAGCTGAACTTCCTTGATTCATGTCTATTTTTGCTACAATATTCATGAATACAATAGTTTAAAGACATCAAATACATCCTATAACCACATAAAATGTATCTATAATCTGTAATATAGCAAATGATATCTATAAATGGCTAATTACTACTAAAAGATAATACTTTATAAAAATTTATCTTCAATTATCCACCGTCTATATTTAGTTCAAGAGCTTAAGTGAGCGACAAAAATTGAAAAATTAAGGCCCTGTTTGGAAAGGACCTTAGCAAAGCGGGAGAAATTCAAAAACATCCAGATTTACCACTGGTTGGTGAAAAATAGCAAAGTTTCAAAAGTTATCGAAATTTAGCCACTTTAAATCTAAGCGAAAATATTGTTCAAAATACGGAAAAAATACGCCCGCAAATTTTATGGGAGTTCCAACATAAGTATGCTTGAACTCCCGGAGATTTTACCGATGTTCCAGGATAACTATGATGGAATTCCCGCAAATTTTATGGGAGTTGAATCATAATTATGCTAGAACATCCACAAGTTTTACGGGAGTTCCAGCAAGTATAATTGTCCAGTATAATATACAGGAGTTTGGAGCACTGATGTCCAGTCTCTCGCGAATTTTACAAGAGTTAGCAAAGTATACTGGTCCAGTATAATATGCTAGAGTTTGTACACAAATGCACCAGAACTCCCATATATTATACTAGACGGGTCCCTCTTGCAGCAAAATTGTGTGCATTTTTCATTGACTTGGTAAACGCTGGCTATTTTTCATTTACCAATGTGAAAACTGGCTATACCGTGATATTTTAACTAGTAAAGCTTAATGATGTAACGACTCTTTGGACCAGGCCCAAATATTTACGTGAGAAATTTAAAAATAGCCAGATTTACAATTGGTCATTCAAAAATAGCCCAGTTTCAAATGTAATCGAAATTTAGCCACTTTTAATGAAAAGATAAATCTGAGCAAAAACACTATTCAAAATCCAAAAAATACGCCCGCATATTATTCGGGAGTTCCAGCATAAGTATGCTTGAACTCCCGCATATTATACAGGAGTTTCACGATAACTATTATGGAACTCCTGTATAATATGTGGGAGTACAAGTATAATTTTGGTGGAACTCCCGCATAATATATTGGAGTTCAAGTAAGTCTAAATGTCCAGTATAATATACTAGAGTTTTGAGCACCGGTGCTCCAATGTCCTGTATATTATACAAGAGTCAGCAAAGTATACCGGTCCAGCATAATATGCTGCAGTTCGTACACAAATGCACCAAATACCCATATATTATACGGGACCGATTTCTGTTGCAGCAAAATAATGGCTATTTTTTATTGACTTGATAAACACTGGCTATTTTTGATTGACCAATGCGAAAACTTACTACATCGTGCTATTTTGATTGTGTTGTGCTCTCGCTAGTATTCGAAAGCATAACATAAAGGGACAACGGACCAGGATGAGATCCTCTCTGTCTCTTCTATTTTGTCATAGATTAGAATAGTATAGCAATTGAAATACATTAGTAGATTGCTAGATTGGATTGTGGAATAATGCTGTATTTTGTCCCGGGCCTACATGGGCCTGGCGGCCGGTCTTCGTGGGCCTGCGCCTGGCGGGCTTGAGCTCTGGCTGTCCCGGGCCTGGCGGTCCAGAAGGGTAGAACCGGCCCGTGACGGGCATAAGCCCATGTGGTCTTGGGCCTAGCGGGCCTCGTGGGCTTTTTAATAAAAATATTTTTTTTGTTTAATAATGATAAATTATGTACATATGTTAAGTGTGTATATATATATATATATATATATATGTTAAGTATTATGTATATATATAATATATATTATGTATATATATTATGTGTATATGTATTAAGTATATATATTATATATTAAGAGATATTCAAAGAATCAAAGAAATGTGTAATAATTTTTATTACAAAAAATGACATATCTTTATTAGTCTTCTTCCACCAATGGAATGAGCACAACAAGGTACCACCATTAAAAGGAAAAAAAACTAAAGAAGATGTGCCAAAGTACAAGTTACAATACAATCTACATTGTATCTCTAACAAATCTCATAAATCCTTCAAGGTTTGGAGGAGGTTCCGTTGGTGGTGGTGGAAAAGAAGCTTGTTCATCACCACTTCCCGGCGAAGTAGCATCCTCTGCAAGTTCAGCTATCATTTCTTCGTAAGCTTCATCCACTTCCGGTTGTGATTCCGCAAGTACAAAGTTTCTTCTTTCCGAGCGGATCCAATCTCTGAATAGCACTGATTTTTCCAAGCTCTCCATCATAGATGCTCTATGATCACCTATTTGAAGTCTTGCTTGACTGAAGGCGCACTCTTATGCAACAGTTGAAACTTGAATTGATTAAATATCGCGAGCCATCCTTGCAAGAACAGGAAAATATTTTTCCCGTAACTTCCACCATTCAAAAAGCTCAAAACTCCCGTCTGGACTCCTTCTCAAGTCCCTGCGACAAATAAACTTGAAGCTCATTTAGATGGGACCGGCCCAGGACCGCTACCCGGTCTCGCTCTTTGCGGTCCCGGTCTCGTGGGCTTAGAGGTTGGAACCGGCCCGCCACGGGCCTTGAAGACCACATGGGCCTGGCACACCAGGACCGCTGTCCCTATCCGGGCCCGTCCGAAACCGGCCCACAATACAGTCTTATTGTGGAATCGATCAAATTAGTATTTTTAATATATACATACATACATATATGTCAATGTAGAATATAAACTACTTGGATATACTATGTGAAAACAACTGTAACTATTTTAAGAACTCAACCTTACGCTACATTTCTTTTCAAATAATAATACGGTAACCATCCAGTCAACACATAAAACAAAAGTCAGTGGCAATTATCTTAAATTGGCAAAGAGTTCTAACGTCGCAGGAAGGTGCTTGTTTCTTGTAAAGCGTCTGATTGCATATATATCTTAGATCAGAGATAGTGTTAAATTAAGATGCATTTGCCACTTGAGATTACCTATTTCCGCTTTCTCCAAGCATTTGGAAAAAAACATCAGTTATGAGCTTACTACTTAATAGGAAATTGATGTTAATATCAAAAGGCTTTATTTAATTCAATACGCAGCTTTTACACCAATTAGTATATACCAGACGTGAATATTACCTGGATAAAGGAATGAGTATAGTGATTTAACATTAGTTTGTATCCAATGGATCACTACTAGTTTTACAGCAATCTCGACATTTCATACGCTTCTTATTTCCTTTCTGGAGAAAGAAATGAGTACAGTAAATAAAACACTGCTAGTTAGCACTACAAGAAAAAGGGTTTTTAGTGGCAAGTATTAGTGGCGACTTTACTAATCGCCACAAAAGTTTGGGATTTAGTGGCGACTCTAACGAATCGCAATAAAAAGGTAAAGTTATTTGTGGCAACTATAACAGGTCACCACAAAAAAGACATTATAGTGGCAACTTTATCTAGACCCAGTATAATCACACAAATAGGGTTTGGGGAGGTTAGTTCAAAGACCTTATCCCTACCATCGAGAAGGCAAAAAGGTTGTTTCCAAAAGACCATCGCCTTAGGAAAGATAAAAGGAAGGGCAGCAACAAGCACGCCAATTAGAAAACCGAAGCAAAATATAAAGATACAAAACTAAAACTGAGTATTATAATGAGAAAGCCGAAACAAAAGCAGCAACAAGTATACAAAAATATACAAATAACGCTAACTCATGTACTAAATCGACTGTTACAAGCAAGGACAATGCTAGGTGACCTATCCTAATCCTTTACCTTTATTCTCAACTTCCACACCTTTCTATCCATAGTCATATCCTGAATGAGTTGGAGCAACGCCATATCTCGCCTAATCACCTCTTTCCAATACTTCTTCAGCCTACCTCTACTTCTCCTTAGGCCCTTTTAGGACCAAGCTTTCACACCTCCTCACATGTGCATCTATACCTCTCCTCTTCATATGCCCGAACAATCTAAGTATCGCCTCTCGTGTCTTGTCCTCCATAGGGGGTACACCCACCTAGTCCTAAATAATGTTCATTTTTAATTATATCTAGAATGGTATGACCATATATCTACCTCAACATACTCATTTTAGCGATCTTCATCTTTTAGACACGGAAGTTCTTGACTGGCCAATACTCCGCCCCACATAACATAGTCGGTCTGACCACCACTCTAAAAAACATAGCTTTAAGTTTAGGTGACACATTCTTATCACATATAATACCTGAAGCGAGACCTTATTTTATCCATCCTGGCCCAATACGATATATAACATCCTCGTCGATATTACCATTCCCTTATATAACTAATCCAAGGTATTTAAAACTCTCTCTCCTAGGGATGGCTTGAGACTCAAACCTCACTTTTTCGTCCACAACCTGAGTCGTCCCATTGAACTTGCACTCCAAGTATTCTATCTTGGTCCTACTCAACTTGAAAACTTTAGACTCTAGGATCTACCTCCAAATCTCTAACCTTCCTTTAACACCGCCTTATGTCTCGTCAATTAGAATAATGTCATATGCAAATAACATACACCACAACACCTTTCCTTGTATGTGGCACGTCAGCGCGTCGGTTGCCTAGACAAATAGAAATGGACTGATGGCTGACACCGGATACAACCCTATCATAACTAGTAAGTGTTCCAAGTCTCCTCCCACGATCGTCCCTCGAGTCTTAGCTCCATCACACATATCCTTATAACTATAAAGTAAGCAACATGAACACCTATAGACTCCAAAAATCTACCCAAAACCTCCCTTGGCAATTTTGTCGTAAGCTTTCTCTAAATCTAAGAACACCATCTGTAAATCCCTCTTCCTCTCCTTATACTCCTCCATCAACCCGTTAACAAGTTAAATAGCTTCTGTAGTCGAACATCCTGGCATAAATCCGTACTAGTTTTTAAAAATACCCACAACCTCCTCATCCTCAACTCCACACCAAACTTTCATAGTATGGCTTAGTAACTTGATGCCCTAGTAGTTGCTGTATTTTCGATATCATCCTTGTATTTGTACAACGCAACCATCGTATTCTATCTCCATTCTCCGGGCATCTTCTTCATCCTAAAAATGATATTGAATAACCCAGTGAGACACTCCAAGCCCGCCCTATCCATGATCTTCTAAAATTCCACCGGGATCTCGTCATGGTTGGTCAGTCTCCCCCTACTCATCTTATGCATAGCCCTCTCAATGTCATCGGCTCTTATACGCATACAATACCCAAAGTCCCGAAAAACCACAGAGTTATAAGTCTCTTAGATCGGTGTTCCTATCCTTCTCTTTGTTCAAGAGTTTATGGAATTAAGTTTGTCATCTACAACAAATAAGTGCCTCATCCAACAAAATAATATCGTCCTCGCCCTTAAAGCACACATATGACGACTCGGTCTGTCGTCTCCTGAGTTACCGCTGTGTTCTCCTATATTTGCTTCTTTATGATTTGTTATCCGTATTTTATATGATCGAGCTGATTAGTTTGTGTTCAGAGAGGATTTGCTAAGATATGAGACACTTAGTCTCTTTTAAGAAGGTTTAAGTTGGAAAAGTCAACCAGATATTGACTTATGTGTTAGAGGGCTCGGATGTGAGTTCCGCTGGTTCGGTTAGCTTCAGAGGTGATTTGTGACTTATAATCATGATCGGAATGGGTTTTTGAGGTCCAAAGTAGAATTAAGCTTGAATTGGCAAAGTTGATATTTTGGCAATTTTTGGTTGGTATGTGAAATTTTGATCCGAGGGTTGGAATGGAATTCCAAGAGTTGCAGTAGCTTAGTTGTTTCATTTGGATATGTGTGCAAAATTTCAATTCATTCGGGCGGGTTTGGTTAGGTTTTTTATCAAAAGCGTATTTCAGAAGATTTTAGAAACTTAGGCTTGAATCCGATGAGTTTTGAGTAATTTGATGTTGTTTGAGGCGTTTTGATTATTGGAACAAGTTGAATAAGGTTTTAGGATGTGTTGGTGCTTTTAGTTGAGGCCCCGGGGGCCTCGGGTGAGTTTCGGGTGGTCAATCGAACCATTTTTAAGTTGGAAAAATTGAGAAATTGCATGTTCAACTGTTGTAGACTTTTGGTCTTCGCGTTCGCGTGAGGACCCTCGCGTTCACGAAGAGTAAGTTGATGAAGGTGAGAAGTTGGCCTTCATATTCATGAGCAGGCTTCGCATTCACGTAGGGCAACGATTTCAGTTCATCGCATTTGTGAGCGTAGTGTCGCGTTCACGTAGAAGAATTGGGGCATGTGGATTGGAAGCCAAAATGTGCTTCGCGTTCGCGGAACAGAGGTCGCATTCGCGAAGGGGAGCCTGGGTGAAGCATCGCATTCGCGAAGCCTTGGTCGTGATCACGTAAAAGGGAAAAATGGTCAATATAATTTTGTACTTCGCGAACACAAGGTGTTAACCGCGTTCGCGAAGAACGAATGTCAGACCTGGGTAGAATGCTATAATTTTATTTCATCCATGATTTTGGGTATATTTTCACTCAAATTTAATCATTTTAAGAGATTCTTGGTGGAGATTAAAGAGGGGTTCAAGGGAAATCGACTGGAGGTAAGCGTTTTGAAATTAAAACTCATTTCTATTCTGAAATCTACCTAGAAAATCATGGAACTTAAGCTAAAAATGGAAGAAACTATGGCTTGGGATTTTTGAAATTTGATTAAGGGATTTGAAGGATCAATTGGGATCGGATTTGAGAACTTTTGGTAACTCATGAGGAGATAAAAAACCCATTGATATAAAAATTTCCAAATTTCGAGAAGTGGGTCCGGGGCTCGGGTTTTGGTAATTTCGGGATTTATGACCGATATTGATTATTTTTGCTTTGGCTTTGTTTCCAAAGCATATTGTGCTATATTCATTCTGATTGTGGATAGATTCGATGCACATGAAGGCCAATTTTAGGGGCAAAGGCATCGCGAGTTAGAGATTTTGCCGGTTCGGTGAGTAATGATTGTAAATGATACTATGAGGCTTTGAAATCCCAAATTGCACATCGTAGTGCTATATTGAGGAGAGTTATGCGCTTGATGATGAGCGTCGGGTCATTTACTATTGGGGATTGTGACTTGGTCCATCCCGATTGATGATTTTACCACGTATTTGACCGAAACTTATTTGTTGACATCATGACTTGGGCTGATTGCCTTATTAGAGCTTCGTGCTAACTATTTGAACCATTTGGGGATTTTTATCACTATTTCCTCACTGTATTGACGTATTACGTGAACTCAGTCATGGTGTTTTTCACTGTTTTACAACTCAGCCATTTTTACTTAGTTTTAGACTTAAATGATATTTTTAAATGATGTTTTGGGCTGAGAACTACTATTTTAGTAATGCCCGAGGGGCGTGTGATAATTTTCAGACTGAGTGCGGTCGAAGGCAAGATGTGAGGATATAGTGAGTGATATGAGACCGAGGGCCTAAGATACATATTTACGCCACGAGGTGGCTTGAGTGATGTGAGGCCGAAAGCCAAGATTTGATGCCACGAGATGGCTTGCTATTGTGCTTGGGTCGTAACCCTCTCGGGGTCTGTACACCCCCAGTGAGCGCGGGTACCTATTGTAATCTGAGAGTGAGCCCGAGCGGCTTAACTTATTTTGAGAGTGAGCCCGAGGGGCTGATGTGGTTATGAGAGTGAGCCCGAGGGGATGATATTGTTCTGAGAGTGAGACCGATGGGCTGATATTATTCTGAGAGTGAGCCCGAGGGGCCGATATTATTCTGAGAGTAAGCCCGAGGGGCTGGCACTGTTTTGAGATATTGCCCGAGGGGCGAACCTTTATGTGTTCATCTTTCATATTTACTTGTCATTTCACTTGTTATACTGTGGTATTTGTGCCCGAGGGGTGGATTTTCCGTGCTTATCGACACTAACTCTTTTGTATTCATTTGCGTAACTATTAAAAAAGCCTTTTTCAAAAGAGGTTCAAAATGAGCTAAGATGTTCCTAAATATTTCACAGCTTCATTGCTTTTTATCAAAAGGTTTTACACTATTCTATACAACATGTTGATTTGCTTTACGCAATTTCTCACTGCTCAATTGTTATCTACCTTTATTACTCACTGAGTTAGAGTACTCACTTTACTCCGTGCACCTTGTACGCAGATACAAGTATTTATATACCCGGTAGCAGGTTTTGGCTGAGCGTAGGCAAAGTTATCAGAGTTTAGCAAGGTGGCTGCCACCATTCACAGCACTGCTTTTCTCCCTTTTCGTTCATCAGTCCTATTTTATAATATTTTAGATCTTCAAGTTGTATTTATACACTAATGTATAGATGCTCGGGACTTGTGACACCCTGGTATCGGGTTGTGTTTTAGGCTATTTTCCACGCATTATAAAAATCTATTGCTTATTATGTGGCTATCTATTCATACTCAAACTGTTTGTTAATAATGAACTATGTTGTAAAGGAAAAATGGGTTAGTTGGTTGGCCTTGTCTTTACGAGAGGCACCATCACGACCGGATCGGGGTTTGGGTCGTGGCAACATACTTGGTCTATGTCACGGGCATTCCTCTCTCGCACCTTGGCTAATTTGTAAACTTCTTATCCCCTCATCTACCTCTGAGTTCTTCATACAAGTGTTCAAACGCAGCGATCTTGACCGCATTAACTTCTAACCATGCTTCCTTCTTAGACATGTTATACGGCTCCCTATTCATCCTCTTCACCTCCTCATCCACACTCTCCAAATGCTTTAGACATGTTGTTTTCTTGGCCTCCACTTTACCTCGTACATAGATCAGGTTGGTCCGATATTTTCAATTATCAAGCCAAACTAATGGTGTTGGGTGTAAATCTATAAAACAAACTAAGCCAATAAAGTTAGATTTTTCAATCTCAGGCTTTTTTTTTTCGGGTGTTCGGGTTTTTCAGTAAAGTCTTCATAGCATAAGTATGTAACTTGTGCTCCAAATATTTCTTTAGTCCTAGAATTATACAACTATATTGTGTATTTTCAAAGAGAATTACACAATAATATAAGATAAATCATAGCATTATACTAAAATATTCAGCAACAAAGATAATAAAATTGCATAAAGTAAATATTGCTAATTAATAAGCTATAATAAAAATTAGTATAATCTAAAAATACTATTTTGTTCATTCTAAGATAAGTATAGTTAATATGTACTATTAATTACATAACTAAACACTAAAGAAAAAGACAAACTAAGTTATGCATTTCATTATAAAACCAATGTAAAACTTAAAAACTAGATATATATCTAACACTATCATCATTCCTAGTGTTGAATTGAATTTCTTTGTACACAAAGCATTAGTATTGATTTGAACTTTGTTTGAGTTACTAAAATTATGGGTTAAAAATTTATTTACCATTCAAGAATGCTAAGTGAAAACTTGAAATAATACACTAAAAGATAAAAGTGTAAAAGATTTTTTATAAATTATATTACAATAAATATTTGTATATATAAATCAATTTTAAAAATTATATAGATGTATTATCGGGTTGGTTTGATGTAAGTTTGACTTTTTAAAGTTAAAACCAAACCAAACCAAATCAATTAAGGTTGGAATTTTTTTCCAATACCACAGTCAGTTTTTTTTTTTCGTTTGACTCGAATTATTAGATTGGTGCAGTTTATCGGTTTTCTTTGTATACTCATGCTACTAGCGAAGGAATTTGTCTTCTGAGTGGAAACTCTTTTACGTTTTTCATCAATTTCGTTTTAAGTATTATTTTTTTTCATTTTACTAGGTAACAAATTATGAGAGAAGGTGGTCTTCTAGATGATTACATTAATTTGATTTAGACATGAAAGTAATATCACTGCCATGGTGCAATTGTATTACTTTAAAGGGGACTAGGCTTGCACCCATAAGAGATTTGAGATATGATTTGCAAAATATTGTTACTATCATTCCTTCCGTGTTGGAATCTTTAGAGTGAATGATTGCGTTAAGGATCACTTATAGAGCCATGGCTAGACCAATAATGATCAAGAGAAATCCTATATATGAAGCCCCTCAAATATTAATTATAAATAAAGCTACCATTTTCTCTCCTTCTCTAACTTCCTCCAATCCTATCCATGGCTTACATGATGCTTTTCAAGGTAGCCATCACCATTTTAACTAGTATTATTTTTAACAGAGCTTCTGCGTCTGATCCAGATCCACTCCAGGATGTTTGTGTCGCAGATTACAGCTCATGTTAGTATTTTTTTTTCAATCCCACATATACTTTTTATATATGCGTGTTTTATATACATATAATATAGGAGTATAAATTTTATATTCTTTTTAGCTAGTAAATGCAATTAATTTTGGGTGACTGACCAATATTATACTTGCCATCTTTTAGATATTATATAACTTAAGTTTTTTAGTTTTATTATAGTGCTAATTCATAGTTAATACATGAAACAGCTGTAACGGTGAATGGATATGCATGCAAAAGTGATTACACATACACACCAGAAGATTTTGCGTCAATGGCAATTGCACAACCAGGAGAACCTACTATATTTGGCACTAAAATCGGTGGAGCCAACGTGAACAACATGCCTGGCCTTAACACATTGGGAATGTCATTGGCTCGAGTAGACTTTGAACCTGACGGTTTAAACCCTCCACATACTCACCCACGAGCCACAGAAGCAATTTACGTACTTGAAGGCGAATTAGTTGCTGGATTCATCACTACGGACAATGTTTTTGTTAACAAGTTGATCAAAAAGGGTGAAGTCTTTGTTTTCCCAAGAGCTCTCATCCATTTCCAGTATAATGTTGGCAAAGGTATCGCAAGTATACTTGTGACATTCAATAGCCAGAATCCTGGTGTTCAGCCTGTAGTTTCCATGTTTATAGCTAAAATTCCAGATGAGGTTGTGGCTAAGACATACCAAACTAATGTTACCGTAGTTCAAGACATAAGGAGAGGACTTGGAGTACCTGCAAATGTGACCTTCAATTACCCTCATGATATTATGTAGTGAAATACAATTGTAAGCGTAATAAATAAATGGTGGATATATATTTATATATATATATATACGAATATTTGTTTAAGTATACTGCTCATCTCTTTGTCTCTAGCTACAACGGGACGACGTCCTAGATCATTTGATTGTGATTCTACATCTTTACCTAATATTCCAGATGATGTTCTGGCGAAGGCATTCCAAACAAGTGATCTGAGGAAGTTCGGGCCGCAAGAGCAACTGTTACGATCCGGATTTTCCACTTTCGGGAGTCGTGATGGTGCCTACTAGTGGAAGCTATAGGCAAACTGATTATTCCAATTATATTTTTACCTTTTCCATTTTAATACAGTTGTAAATTTACAATATATAAACAGCAGAAATAATAAAGCGGAAGAATGACATACAACAATTTAATAATAATACGGATACCAATCCTTAAACTTAAGCTACCCAGATCTGGTGTCACAATATCACAGACTATCTAGGCGTACTACAAATAGGGGTCCGAAAGATAAATACAAGCTGTTTCTGAAATACATAGAAAAGACAATATGAAAAGGTAGAAGGAGACACCAAGGCCTGCAGACGCCTGCAGGACTACCTCGGGTCGCCTGGTGCACAGAAGGCAGCAACCTCATTGTGGTCCAAAAGTCCCATCACCGGGATCTGCACGTAGTGCAAAGTGTAGTATCAGCACAACTGACCCCATGTACTGGTAAGTGTCTATCCTAACCTCGGCGAAGTAGTGACGAGGCTAGGACCAGACTACCAAATAAACATGTGCACAATGTCACAGACTGTCTAGGAGTACTACAAATAAAGGTCCGAAAGATAAATACAAGTTGTTTCTGAAACACATAGAAGAGACAGTATAGAAAGATAGAAGTAGACGTCAAGGCCTACAGACGCCTGCAGGACTACCTCGGGTCGCCTGATGGACTTAAGGCAGCAACCTCACAGTGGTCCAAAAGCTACAACATTGGGATCTACACATAGTGCAGAGTGTAGTATCAGCACTACCAACCCCATGTGGTGGTAAATGCCTAGTCTAACCTCGGCAAAATAGTGACGAGGCTAGTGCCAGACTACCAAATAAACATGTGCAGTTAAATCATATACAACAGAAAAATAAAGGCAAAAATTTACAGTTAAAGATAGGTAGGGGAAAACATGATGCAGGGAATATCGGGTAACAACATAAAACCAATAGAGAAATTGTCACGACCCCCAACCCGGTTGTGATGACGCCCAACACTAATGTTAGGCAAGCCTGACCATTCGCTCTCTCAACCCAAGCATGGAGCTCAAAACCAATTAATTAAATACTTAAATTAAACATCAATACTCCTAGTGGAAATACTCAAACGATAAAAATACAAAACTCTAACATAAACTTTAACTCCCAAAGACCTGGAGTCATGAGTCTAGAGCCTCTAAACAAACTGGATTATAATATCTGAATGAAAATTCACAAGTCTGGAAATGTATATATATAAATAAGACTGAAATAGGAAGAGTAGTCAGCTCCTGCGAACGTCAAGCAGCTACCTCAACAACTCTGATAAGCTTTAAAGATAAAGACTGCTCAACTAAGCCTCCGGTGTACCTGAATCTGCACACAAGGTGCAGAGAGTAGGGGTGAGAACTACCGACTCAGTGAGTAATAAACATATAAAATTTCTAAAGATAAGAAATCCACGAAATGCCACAAAGTAAAGCTAAAACTAACAGTCCGACACCTTACTACGAACCAATAGCAAACTTCAAATATAACAGTCAAGTATAATGCAAGGATGCAATGCAATTCAGGTGAACTCGCTGCCACGTACAGCCCAATCCATTTAACGTCATCGGTGCTTACTAAGTGTGTGTACAGACTTCGGAAGGGCTTTTACAGTCCAAGCGCAATATCATCATATCATTACTACGGCATGCAACCCGATCCATTCTCAGTCCACAGTATGCATATGAGCCACGTAACATATTCAATTAATTTCCCAATTTCCAATTTATTAAGACGAATATACTTTATATTTTTAACTTCAGGAAAATTGACTTAGCATTTCATAACAGTGATTAAACATAGGACCGAGATCAATGATTATACTAAGCATGCTATCACAATGATATTCCTCTAAGGATGCTATCGATCAACACAAGGCCCCAAACATTGCAATAAGCCCAACATTCTTGTTCGGGATGGACCAAGTCACAATCCTAAGTCATAAACAATCCTACACCTGCCATGGAGTGCGAGTCTTGCGCTAAAATAGCGTCACAATGTGATAAACCGGGGTTTCAAACTCTCAGGCAATCATCTACACAAACTACTCACCTCTAACCGGCCATAGAGCGGTCCGCAATGCCTTTTCCTTTTGTATCGACCTCCTCGCGCGTTGAATCTAGTCAAAATCACAACGAATACATAAATATAGGTTAAAGAAACATAACCTAATAAAAAATACTCAAAAAGTACTAATATTCACGAAGTTGGTAAAACCCGAGCCCCGGGCCTACTTCTCATAAAATTTCAAAAATCACACCAATGGATTCCTCGTCTCGTCACGAGTCCGTACATATAAAGTTTACCGAAAACGAAGCTCATATGGCCTTTCAAATCCTAAAACTTCATTTTCAAAAACCAATTCCTAGTTCTCCACAATTTCTACTCACTTTCATGAATTTGAGGGTTGATTCTTCCATAAAATGATATTTTCTAGTCAAGAGACTTACCTTCAACCAATACCCATTGAAAACCCTCTTCAAATCGGTCAAGAAGCTCTCTTAACGGAGTAAAAATGGTGGAAAAATAATGTGGGTCGCGGACAAATGGGTTTTAAACATTCTGTTCGACTACTGTAGCAACCCCTATGCGATCGCATCACTACCCCTGCGATCGCATAGGCCAAAAATCCAGGCCCTCAAATTCCTCTTACGCGATCGCAGGACAGGACATGCGATCGCAGAACAGTGCTTTCCCCTCCTACGCGATCGCATGAGACCCCTCGCGACCGCACTGCCCAATCACCTCAAGCCTATGCGATCGCAGACACCTTTACGCGATCGCATAGAGCAAATCTTCATTCCCCCCAGAACCTTCTATGCTATGGCAGGCATACCTACGCAATCGCATAGAGAAAAATTCCTCTGCAATTTTCTGCTACACTATTCATGTTCAAAACCCCTCGTTACCTATCCGAAATTACCTGGAGGCCCTTGGGACCTCAACCAAATGCACAGATATGTTCTATTACTTCATTCAAACTTGCTCGTAACATAAAAATACTATCATAAACATCAAAATCATCGAATTACCATGGATTCAAGCCTAAGTTAAACTAAAACTTCCGAAACTTGC
This sequence comes from Nicotiana noctiflora, assembly GCA_032618575.1. Lineage (NCBI taxonomy): Eukaryota > Viridiplantae > Streptophyta > Magnoliopsida > Solanales > Solanaceae > Nicotiana > Nicotiana noctiflora. The sequence continues at coordinate 245,839 of JASVEL010013298.1, read as the reverse complement.
ATTTGATCTAAAACCCAACCTAACCACCTCCGAATGACCTAAAACTTTGCACGTATATCCAAAATACCTAACGGAGCTACTTGAAACTCTTGGAATTCCATTCTAACACCCGGATCAAAATCTCACCTACCAACCTAAATTCGCCAAAATTCAACCTTAGGCAATTCAAGCCTTATTCTACACCGGACCTCCAAATTCAATTCCGATTGCGCTCCTAAGTCACAAATCATCCCCCAAAACTAGTCGAAACATCAGAAATCCATTCCAAGCCCTCTAACTGATAAGTCTACATTCGGTTGACTTTTCTAAACTAACCTTCTCATAAAGAGACTAATTGTCTTATTTCTAACTGAACTCTATCCGAATTACTTCAAATTCTCTAAACACCTATAATGAAACAAATTCAAGCATAAAATGGGGAAAATGGGCGGTATCTTTCGTAATTACGGGTTGGGTCATTACTGTAAGGCCCCGTAAAATTTTTGTCCTTAAAACCTAGTAGCCTGTGGTGTCATGGTCCGAATAATGTGTTAGGATTGCGTAGAATTCTTCGCGGCGAGCTTGCTCGCCGCGGTTCGGACCCTTTGGTAGTGATTTAAGCTTTAAAAATTGAAAGAATAAATTTTTCCAGAAAATGTTAATTCTACGGTCGCAAATCTGCTATCCGGACCGCATTCCTACCGTAGAGTGTAACAGAATGTTTTGCAAATTGGTGTTAAAAATGCGGTCCAATAAGCGATCGCATGACGAAAATGCGGACCGCAAATTCATCGTATAATTTCTTAAGGATTTTTTAGTGTCAATTCTGCGGTGCATTCACGATTGCAGAACACGAATGCGGACCGCATTCTGGTCGCATATCGTAACAGAACAGGTGATTTTTTAGAGCAATTCTGCGGTCTATTATGCGGACCGCATGTTGATTCTGCGATCGCAGATGCGACCACAGATTTGACTCGGCCCAGATTTTTATAAGATTTTAACCCAATTCCTTCTTCAATAAAACACCTCAAAACATCATTTTCTCGTATTTTCTTAGCAAAACAAGAGAGAGTAAAGAGAGGTTCTAGAGAGAGAAACCTAACAATCTTCAAAGTTCGTTTCTAATCGCTTGGTCCGGAAGATCATAGGGCAAGTGTCATATTCCCCAATATCTAAAGGTAATAGCCCTAGCCATTTTTCTTTAATTTTCAGTTGTCAAAGGGAAAGAAAGATTTTCATGCATTAGCTTTTGAAAATAGAATTTTACACACATGCATGTTCTTTGAACTTTAAATTTAGTAAAAAGAAGTGGGTAGGAGTGAGGATTTGCAAAGGCGGAGTTGGAAACATAGGATAACTTGGATGAACTTAAAGTAGGAGATTGAAGGAAGTAAACCCGACTCCAGGTATGTATGGCTAACTTTGATCCTTGTGAAATCGCCCTTATGTGTACAATTCATTTGGTCTGTGACAATCTTGAAAATTGTTGTGTAATTTATTGATATAGTTGTTGGGTGTTCAATTGATTTGATCTATGTGTTGTGTGGTATGGGATGTGAATCGAAAGATGAAAAGGGAAATCAGAATTGGTAAAGAAATTGAGAACAATTGTAGTGATGGCATACTTGGCTTCTTGTGGGAAACTAATGAAACAACTCGAATTGTGATGAATTGTCAAACAAAATGGTATGGATACTCTGGGATATGGGAATATTGTAACTTTGTTGTAATACCAGCTTAAAAAGTGTTTGGAAACATGAACCAATTTGTAATTTGCTTATTGCACTTGTTTGTGATCTTGTGTAGTGCTCTTGTTTGCTGTTTGTGATTGTTGTGATTTGAAACTATACGGTGGGATCGGGTTACGCGCCGCAACATGAAGTAATAAGGTGTGGGTTGGGTGATAAGGTGTAATGACCCGGCCCGTCGTTACAGAAATTTCCACCCCGTTATGTTGTAAATACATGTTTTATGATTTTATATCAGGTGTTAGAGTCTATCGGGTGAGTTAGGAGTGATTGGGATTGGAAATGAGGCATATAGCCTTTGTGAAGGACACTTGAATAAGGAAAGTCAACCCGAAGTTGACTATTTGGTTAGAGGGCTCGGAATCGGATTCTGATGATTTGGTTAGTTCCGGGAGGTGATTTGTGACTTAGGGGAGCGATCGGAATTGAATTTGGAGGCCGGTGTAGAAATAGGCTTGAATTGGCTAAGGTTGAATTTTGGCGAAATCCGAACGGTAGGTGAGATTTTGATCCGGGAGTCGGAATGGAGTTCCGACAGTTGCAGTAGCTCCGTTAGGTGATTTTGGATATGTCTGCAAAATTTCAGGTCATTCGGACGTCGTTTGGTCGGGTTTTTGATTGAATGTGTAATTCGGAAGTTTTGAAGAAATTTAGGCTTGAATCCGTGTGTAATTGGTGATTTTGATGTTTAGGATGGTGTTTTTATGATTGGAACAAGTTCGTATCGTGTTTTGGGGTATGTTGGTGGTTTTCGTTGGGGTCCCGGGGCCTCGGGGTGAATCCGGACCATCATCCGGCATTTGGAAGCAAGAAAAGACCTGCTGTAATCTGCAGATCACTGGGCAGTATTTTGGCCTTCGCGTTCGCGAGGGCAAGGCCCGCGTTCGCGTAGGCCAGGTCCAGCATGCTTCGCGTTCACGTGAGAGGAGGTCGCGTTCGCGTATGAGGGTGTTAGGACACATCGCGTTCGCGTGGGTTTATGTCGCGATCGCGATGAAGGAATTGGCGAGGCCACGCGTTCGCGTGGGAGACTACGCGTTCGCGTAGAGTAATAATCTGGAGGCTGGGAAGTTGACCTTCGCGAACGCGTGAAGGGGTGACGCTTTCGCGATGAAGAAGAGGAAAAAGGCATCGCGTTCGCGTGAGTGGCGTCGCGAACGCGATGAAGAAAACAGGCTGGCAGTGAAGTTAAGTTCAGAACAGAACCAGTCGCGGGTTTCATACCCCAAAACGCCATTTTTGAGTTCCAAGAGAAGAAATTGACGGGAATTGTTGGGAATTCATCGGGGATTCGTTGGAGGTAAGTTTTGTGGCTTAATTACATCATTTTAACATGAAATCATTGGTTAAATTTCGGTAAATGGAAGATTAAAGGTGGGTTTGAGCCCGAGGCCTAAATTGAAGAAAAACACTGATTTGAGTGGCCAAATGGAGTCCGATTTTGGTAAATTTTATATGCCTAGACTCATATCGAGATGAGGATTCCGAATATGTGACTTTTGTAATTTTTCGACAAGCGTACCGAAAGTCGAGTTTTGACAACTTTGGGAATTTCGATGTAAATTGAGTTATATTGATTGGGTGTCGCCCCATTGGCCTAATTTGTTGTATTTCTACTGTATTTGATCAGATTCTACGCATGTGGAGCTTGATTCTCGTGGCAAGGGCAATGCGGAGTAGTCGTCGCGCCGTATTGAGGTGAGTAATAGATGTGGGTGATGACCAGCGGGTTCGAAACCCCGGTATACCACTTTGTGACGCTGTATAGCGGCGAGACACGCACACTCTCGAGAGTGCGGGGTCGATCATGAACTGGAGACTATATATTAGTCCGACCTGTTGATACTGTATTATTGGCTATTCTCGAGCCGTTGAACCCCTTCTTGGGCGGTTGAGTATATTGTGGGCTGTGAGCCAGTTATTGGATCACGCGAGGATCGTTATCATTGTCTTATCATATAGACATGCTAGTTTACTACTAGTCCGCAGCTATTTTTGTTATTATGCTAATTCCAATCTCTGGAACTTAATATTAGTGTTTTCCAACTGAAAAATGATAAAAGAGTTTTCAAAAACTACTTTTGAGCCTGCGAGGCTGTATCTGCATATTAGCTGACTAGTAGTGGATCGGGCTGCGCGCCGCAGCGAGATATATGTTGGATCGGACTGCACGCCGCAGGAATATCTCTATGAGATGTGCTTGGGCTGTAGGAGCCCCTCCGGAGTCTGAACCCCCACAATGAGCACGGGTACCCAAAATTGGAGTCGGGCTACGTGCCGTAGCGGTCATATCATGCATTGCATTGCATTTAGCTACATCTGCTAGCTGTTATGCTATTTATTGGTATTTGTTGGTACAGGTACAGTGAATATTGATTCTATGACAGGGTAGCTGATTATAGTTTTACATAGTGCTTTATTGCGGATTTCTTATCTGCGATGTCTTACCCTTGTTTATTACCACTGAGTCTGGCAGTACTCATTTTACTCCCTGCACCTTGTGTGCAGATCCAGGTACCTCTCAGCGGACTTGATTCGGTAGCTACTCGGAGGCATTGTGCGGGATAGTCGAGGTAGCTGCAGCGTCCGCAGGACCTGACTCCCCTTCTAGTTGTCATTTCTTATCTTGTTGTCTTTCTTTTCCGCATTGAGTTTGTTATAAACTTTATTACACTTATGTTCTTTAGAGGCTCATGACTCTTGACCCTTCGGTCTATGGGAGTTAGTATATTTTGGGACTTGGTCTCCCCATTGTTGGTATAAGTATTACTATTGTTTCATATTTTGAAATGCTTAAATGGGTTAAAGAGAGCTTCTAGCTCCGTTGTTGATATTGATTGGTCAGGCTGGCTTAGCAATGCTGGGCGCCATCACGACCGGATTTGGGGTCGTGACAAGTTGGTATCAGAGCCTAGGTTTGCTAGGCCTCATGAGTCTTGAGCCGGTTAGTAGAGTCTTGTGGATCGGTACGGGGACGCCTGTACTTATCCTCGGGAGGCTGCGAACCTTTAGGAAACACTTCACATTTCTTGGAATTCTTATCGTGCGTACTTGATTCAGCTTGAGATATAATTTTTGAAATTCCTTCTACACGTCTGTGTACGCATCGAGCGCTCAGTAATTTAATTGCCTTATGGCTTATGATTTCCTCGAACAAGGGGCAAGATATAATCTCGGTGAGTTCTTATTGGGCCAGTAGGGATGACTTGAGGCTGGACCTTGTTTATGACTTGAGCATTGAGGTGCTGATTTTGTGAGTGGTGGCGATAGATAATGTATTGAGGGTTTGAAACCCCGTATTTGCACTATAAAGTGATGTGCTGAGATGGAATACGCGTCATGTGACGAGCGTGGTGGTATTGTGACTGGGGATTTGGACTTGATCCTTCCCGATTGATAGATTACTGTGTATAATGACTGAGACTGGCTTATATCGATGTATTTGGGCTAGTAGCCGTGTTTGGGGCCTTGTGCCGATCTGTAGAGTATTAGGGAGGCTTACTAATGGATGAGCTGTTAGTTGTTTGACTCTTATCTAATTTGTTGTGTAGCCCCGAGCTATGGGCATGGTGAATAATTATCATATCTCGTAATTGGAAGGTAAAGTGCCTTATGTGTAGTGGAACAAGTTTAAACTCGGGAAGACTAAAGTGATTTTGCTATGTGTATCCTGGTGGAAGGTATTGTGATGAAATGCTAAATTGAGAAGAAGTAGGAGGGTTGATCCTCATGTGTAATTGAAAGGTATTTGATATGTGTTATGATTCGAGCAGGTACAACGCAGGTTCAAGTATAAATTATGATAATATGATTCGTATAGTATTGAGATTTAATGTTGTTGAAATACATTGTGATATCTTGTTGAGTTGTGGGTGTATTGTTAGAATGGTTTGGTGATTCTCTGGTAGGTGGATAGGCCAATTTACAAAGGAAACTCTACCGAAATTTTAGGAAAATTTGGGACTTAGAAAGATTTCTGTCACCTAAATAGGGGGCGTAACTGTTGTGTGTGAATGAATGCAAGGATTGCAAAAGAGTTAATATTTCTGATGATTCGAATCTCCGACGAAACTTGTAAATGACTTGAGTTTAATCTAACTGGAACCTTGTGGCATCATTTGAGTAAGAATGCTATGAGTAGCTAAAAGTGCTTTGATGTATGACTCCAAGCTAAGTTGGGGAAGTTGTTATTGATTAACTGATTGCACTGTCGTGTGCTGTGAGTATGTTGGGAAATTTTGATAAAGGTTATGGTCTTTCGTAGATATGAAGAAATACTAGGATGTTGTGAACTTATGTTGGTAAAGAATGTTCGGTGTATAGAAAAGAAAGATAGCTAATTGTATCCGTATGTAATCATGATCTGCAGTGTCAGAGTTCTAATAAGGCACGAGTGGTTCTATTCAATAAGACAGTTGAATTACAGCTGAATAAGGATGACTGATGCCCGAGAATTATTTACGGTGTTCAAGATTTTACTTGTAACAGTCAGGTGTCTCAAGATTGTGCATGTGGCTAAAGATGGTGGTTTCGTTAGAAGAGGTCGGTACTTGTGTTATATTATGTGAATGATGGGATTCTATGTAATCCGTATTAGAAGGTAATGATAACGAATTCAAATCGCAAGAGGTTCTTCAAAATAAAGTATTGTAGGATGTGATCCTTCTGGGAAATATTGAGAGAGTATTCAGTGGCCTATATGTCTCAGAACGTGTGGTCTTATGTACGAGTCTCATGTGGAATGAGTTCATGTGTTATGGTGCTACAGTAGTGGCTAATATTAAATCAAAGATGAATCAGAAAGGAAACTGGGTAAATGGAACAACTTGTTAATAAACCGAAGCGGTATGATAAAGAATACGACTAATTCCTGGTATGTGGTTGAGGTAATGAATCTTGCAGATATTGTGCAATAAAGCTTTTGAGTGTTGGCAGTTGTGTAACCCGATATGGGTATAATATGGGTATAAGGACTCAGTCCTGGCAGTTTAACTTATGCAATGTGATTGGGAGAAAGAGTTTATGATGTGTTTTAATGTGGTTTGAAAAATGAGTGTATTTCCCGTTGGTATGCAAAGCTTGGAATGTGTAATGAGTTTTCTCTATATGAGATCATAAAAGTCCTTGACTAGTTGAGTGCGTTGATGTTTGCGGCGTAGGAAAGGGATAAGAATTTCCATGTTATCTTAGTATGGTATTGTATATGCGATGTGTTATGGAAAAGTTGATAATGGTATATTCTAGGTTTTGAGATCAGTTCATAATATATGGGAAGTTAATAAAATTATTGAGCAGCGCGGACAGCTGCAGGTGAATTAAGAATCGATCTTTCCGATAATTTAAGAAAATGATACTGCTATTCTATTAACTTGGCAGGGAATATGATCCAAAAAGGACAAGGTAATGTAAAATGATGATATCCGGTTGTATGGTGGTATTCTCTTGTTGGATCGACTATAATAACTGAAACGTTGATGGCATAGTGAAATTTCCGAATGGCCGTCGTGGTATGAATGGACGCTTGATGTGCGTTATGTATTCGTACGGTGGAGTGTGGAACCAGGTATAGCGATTCATGTGTTATATATGTGTTGGAGACTAGAAGTCCTCGTAATCCGCCTATGCAGTGGTTGTATATCGCGTGTATCGGCACCGTTTTGTGATTATTGGAAATCGGAAGCCCTAGTGGCTCTCTCTTAGCTTGATATGATGAATTTGGGTTATGATACCTTATTTCGGACTGGTTGACATAAGTCAGGTCGTCTAGACTAATGTGGTATGGACTATGTCGGAAAATGGCACAAATTGCGTAGCAGAGAGCATCAGAGTATGCTCCAACAGAGTAGTTGTACACAGGACCAGCGGACGGCTGGTAGGCATTGCTTTGTCAGTTGGACCTTAGTGGCGGATGTTAGTGTAGAAGTATCTACCATTGATTAGTTCTGGTATTGAGGAACTTTGTCGGATGCGTTTCTTGTGGCCAAACTTGAGGCTATATATGTTTATTATAATGAGCAACTTGACTCGACGCGTATTTATTTGACGAGGGTTACTTGGATCGGGTGGCACGCCGCCACGGGTATGGTATCTAGATCGGGTGGCACACCGCCACGGGTATGTCATTGGAGCGGGTTGCACGCCACAACAGTGTAATGTGAAAATAGAGTTAGTTATATATTACCTGGTATACAATACTTCCTCGCTTCTGAGGAAAAGACCATTTTGAGTATCGCTTGGCGAATGGCACATCGGTTGTGTCCTTTCAGGATTTAATAGCATAGGTTAATGGTTTCACCGTGGGTGAGGTTGATTGCTTGGGTTCAGACCTAGATCTGTGCGTGGCTGACCTTTTTGATCTTGGTAACTTGAGGTGCTTCATGAGTAATAATGTTGGGATAGAATCACGAATCGTGGCAAGGCCACGTGATGTTATGACCTCTCGAGGAGGATTCAGGTACTCTATTTCTATAATGCGAGACGCGATCTCAGTTCTATGTTATGATGGCATAGAGGAACTGAATTGCAGCTCTATTTGCTGGAGACAATTGTCAGGGTTTGAGCTGTCATGATTCGAGTGTGTTCAAACGTTTCTATTGGAGCCTATGTTGTGCTCGTCGTGGCTTAGGTCGGTGTTGAGGTGTCAAATCACCGGTGCGGTGTGTTATGATCGAAATGAGCGTTGGAGCCAATAGTGAGTGTGAGTATATGTGATTTCAGCTGGTTAGAAAGGTAATACCGAGATTTGGGTCCGAAATCTGTTGTGGTATCAGTTAAAAGCGAAATGGATTCATGAATGGTTGACCTGAGCGATGGGTTCGATATATCGCGTGTTCGGTTGTCGTGGGCATGATATGAAGGTGTTGGAACAAGACTCTATCTAATGAAGAGGGTTTTTCAGTTGGTATTTGGTTATCATGGGAAATTGTGTGATTAGAGACTATTGTCTCGAGTGATTGGGTTGTTTGATACATCATATGATCTCACCCAGGAGTAGTGAATATGGGTTATTGTAGTGGATTCGAGTGTATCCCGAGTATAGGCATGGGATTTGCATTTGGCATATGATTTCAGAAAGTGCAATGTGATTTATAGTTCAGATGGTTTGTGAAATTCTGACTATATGTTTTTTTTCGGACTGATGTGAGAAAGGGTGACGTATGATCGCCCGGATATATGCTTGGTAAGGTCATTCGGCTATTGGGTTGCTTCCAGTACAACTCTGAGTCCGCTCGAGGACGAGCGTTTGTTTAAGTTGGGGAGAATGTAACGACCCGGCCCGTCGTTACGGAAATTTCCACCCCGTTATGTTGTAAATACATGTTTTATGATTTTATATCAGTGTTAGAGTCTATCGGGTGAGTTAGGAGTGATTGGGATTGGAAATGAGGCATATAGCCTTTGTGAAGGAAACTTGAATAAGGAAAGTCAACTCGGAGTTGACTATTTGGTTAGAGGGTTCGGAATCGGATTCTGATGATTCGGTTAGTTCGGGAGGTGATTTGTGACTTAGGGGAGCGATCGGAATTGAATTTGGAGGCTCGGTGTAGAAATAGGCTTGAATTGGCTAAGGTTGAATTTTGGCGAAATCCGAATGGTAGGTGAGATTTTGATCCGGGAGTCGGAATGGAATTCGACAGTTGTAGTAGCTCCGTTAGGTGATTTGGGATATGCTGCAAAATTTCAGGTCATTCGGACGTCGTTTGGTCGGGTTTTTGATAGAATGTGTAATTCGGATGTTTTGAAGAAATTTAGGCTTAAATCCGTGTGTAATTGGTGATTTTGATGTTTAGGATGGTGTTTTTATGATTGGAACAAGTTCGTATCGTGTTTTGGGGTATGTTGGTGGTTTTCGTTGGGGTCCCGGGGCCTCGGGGTGAATCCGGACCATCATCCGGCATTTGGAAGCAAGAAAAGACCTGCTGTAATCTGCAGATCACTGGGCAGTATTTTGGCCTTCGCGTTCGCGAGGGCAAGGCCCGCGTTCGCGTATGCCAGGTCCAGCATGCTTCGCGTTCGCGTGAGAGGAGGTCGCGTTCGCGTATGAGGGTGTTAGGACGCATCGCGTTCGCGTGGGTTTAGGTCGCGATCGCGAAGAAGGAATTGGCGAGGCCACGCGTTCGCGTAGGAGACTACGTGTTCGCGTAGAGTAATAATCTGGAGGCTGGGAAGTTGACCTTCGCGAACGCGTGAAGGGGTGACGCGTTCGCGATGAAGAAGAGGAAAAAGGCATCGCGTTCGTGTGAGTGGCGTCGCAAACGTGATGAAGAAAACAGGCTGGCAGTGAAGTTAAGTTCAGAACAGAACCAGTCGCGGGTTTCATACCCCAAAACGCCATTTTTGAGTTCCAAGAGAAGAAATTGATGGGAATTGCTGGGAATTCATCGGGGATTCGTTGGAGGTAAGTTTTGTGGCTTAATTACATCATTTTAACATGAAATCATTGGTTAAATTTCGGTAAATGGAAGATTAAAGGTGGGTTTGAGCCCGAGGCCTAAATTGAAGAAAAACACTGATTTGAGTGGCCAAATGGAGTCCGATTTTGGTAAATATTATATGCCTAGACTCGTATCGAGATGAGGATTCCGAATATGTGACTTTTGTAATTTTTCGACAAGCGTACCAAAAGTCGAGTTTTGACAACTTTGGGAATTTCGATGTAAATTGAGTTATATTGATTGGGTGTCGTCCCATTGGCCTAATTTGTTGTATTTCTACTGTATTTGATCAGGATTCTACGCGTGCGGAGCTTGATTCTCGTGGCAAGGGCATTGCGGAGTAGTCGTCGCACCGTATTGAGGTGAGTAATAGATGTGGGTGATGACCAGCGGGTTCGAAACCCCGGTATACCACTTTGTGACGCTGTATAGCGGCGAGACACGCACACTCTCGAGAGTGCGGGGTCGATCATGAACTGGAGACTATATATTAGTCCGACCTGTTGACACTGTATTATTGGCTATTCTCGAGCCGTTGAACCCCCTTCTTGGGCGGTTGAGTATACTTGTGGGCCGTGAGCCAGTTATTGGATCCCGCGAGGATCGTTATCATTGTCTTATCATATAGACATGCTAGTTTACTACTAGTCCACAACTATTTTTGTTATTATGCTAATTCCAATCTCTGGAACTTAATATTAGTGTTTTCCAACTGAAAAATGATAAAAGAGTTTTCAAAAACTACTTTTGAGCCTGCGAGGCTGTATCTGCATATTAGCTGACTAGTAGTGGATCGGGCTGCGCGCCGCAGCGAGATATATGTTGGATCGGACTGCACGCCACAGGAATATCTCTATGAGATATGCTTGGGCTGTAGGAGCCCCTCCGGAGTCTGAACCCCCACAGTGAGCACGTGTACCCAAAATTGGAGTCGGGCTACGCGCCGTAGTGGTCATATCATGCATTGCATTGCATTTAGCTACATCTGCTAGCTGTTATGCTATTTATTGGTATTTGTTGGTACAGGTACAATGAATATTGATTCTATGACAGGGTAGCCGATTATAGTTTTACATAGTGCTTTATTGCGGATTTCTTATCTGCGCTGTCTTACCCTTGTTTATTACCACTGAGTCTGGCAGTACTCATTTTACTCCCTGCACCTTTGTGTGCAGATCCAGGTACCTCTCAGCAGACTTGATTCGGTAGCTACTCGGAGGCATTGTGCGGGATAGTCGAGGTAGCTGCAGCGTCCGCAGGACCTGACTCCCCTTCTAGCTGTCATTTCTTATCTTGTTGTCTTTCTTTTTCGCACTGAGTTTGTTATAAACTTTATTACACTTATGTTCTTTAGAGGCTCATGACTCTTGACCCTTCGGTCTATGGGAGTTAGTATATTTTGGGACTTGGTCTCCCCGCTGTTGGTATAAGTATTACTATTGTTTCATATTTTGAAATGCTTAAATGGGTTAAAGAGAGCTTCTAGCTCCTTTGTTGATATTGATTGGTCAGGCTGGCTTAGCAATGTGCTGGGCGCCATCATGACCGGATTTGGGGTCGTGACATTAGGGTGGACGAGGTAATAAGGGTGGCCGAGGTAATAAGGGTGGAAAGCGATCGAAATCGCAATTGAAATTGATATGAAATCATTGATGTGAAATTGTGAAAGGAGTCAGCAGGAGAGTTTGCAACCTGTGGGGCACTGAGTGCCCCTTTGTTTGACTTGATTGTGCTTTCCGTGTATGTTTGGTTGTTGCCTTCCTTGTTGGTCTCTAATTGTACTTGGGCTGAGGATTTCTTGAAACAAAGTAAGTGTGGGAACATGATTGGCTCGCTTGGTTATTTCTTGGTGTATTTGTTGGTTGTTCTATTATTGCAATTTAATTGTTTATGGCTTGAGTTTATTTGGGACAAAGCTTGTCCATACATACCAGTACAATTCCAGTGTACTGACGTCCCTTTTGCCGGGGACGCTACATTCGTGTTATGATTGTAGGTGGATTCGTAGCAGGTACTTCAGCTCATCGGCAGTAGCATTCTTCACCTTTCACAGGCCGTTTTGATGAGCCCTTTTCCTATCGGGGCCCTGCGTGGCTCATGGCACTTCTATTTTAGACTTTATTTTGATTTTTTTGTAAGGTATATCCAGGGCCTTGTTACCGGTAAGTATTGTATCATCCTTTGTATCCTAGAGGCTCTGTACACACTAAACTGTGAGATTATGGTCTACGTATAAATGTGTCGGGTGTTGTAATTTGTAAACTTGTTAAGAAGTTAAGTATATTGTTATATTTGTTAAAAGTGTGATTTCAGTTATAAATTTGTAAATACTTTAATTTGTAAGTAATGAATAATACAAAGGTAATGCGTGGGTTAGGAAGGCATCCAGGTCTGCTTGACTAGGGCTACCCGGTCAGGAGCCGGTCATGTTCCTCGATTTGGGGCGTGACAATTACATCCTCCCCAACTTAAACAAGCGCTCGTCCTCGAGTGTATCGAGAGTTGTTCTAGAAGCCAACTAGTAACTGAATGATCTTAGCAATCATAAACTCGGGGTGATCCCTCGTCACCCTATCTTGCATAGACCCGATAACACAATATAGCCAAACTTTCACAGTCCATTTAATCCATAAACCAAACCATAGAACCGCGTTGCACTTTCCGAAATTCAAACACAAGATCAAAAATTCACATTTGTACTCAGAGTAAGCCCGAACCAGCTGTAATAACCCATACTTGCCCCTCAGGGGAAAACATATGATATACCGCCTATGATGAATGAAACACGCTATAAATCGTAATCATCTCTCAGATCAACCATTCCTGAAACCACTTCCCTTGACTGATATCACAATAGATTTTCGGGTCAAACATCGATACTATCTTCCTAATAAGATGACACCAAATACGTCCATATTTATCAATGAACCCAATGATCACCTTGAATCCAACACCACTCTAGTGATATGATACCTCGATACAAGTCTATACCACATCTTTCATAATACACGCACCTGTAAGAAACGATCTGAACACACTCAAATCATAACAAATGACTCAAACAAAAGAGTTGTACCTCAAGCCCTCAATGCCATTATAATACAAGTCTGAGACCCCGTTTCACATCATAGAAATAGAATGCATGCACCTACCACGAAAGGTTATAACTCCCATAGCCTCGCTACAATGCGCTATCCTGTCCCAACGCTGTTAAACCTGAAGCACCTCAAGCCGCTATGTTCAAAATCAACAACCACACACATTTAATGTCTGAAACCAACACAATTCATTACACCCACGGTGAAACAGAGAACACATGATACACAGCCCGATGGACCATAACAAATGCTCCATACACTGAGCAACAATCAATTGCTCTTCCCGCTCGACTTCCTCTATGCATATTCAATAGATCCGTGCCATATGTTCCTATAACTATTAAATCACAATGTCCCACAACATCGAAAAATAACTCATAGTTTCCCTCAAAACGCTAACAAGCTCAATGACGATAGACTCAACCTATTCCTCAACAATACAACTCAGGGTCATCCAAACTAACTCAAGCTAAATGCGTAGCCATATCGGCCTGCCAACAAACTCAGTACCAAGCAGCCTGAAACTGTTTCTTCCACTACTATAACTCCTGCCGAAATTACGATACAGTGCTCGGCCCCAACTCAATATCGAAATCTACAATCTCGCCAACGATATGTCCGGCCACAAGAAATGCATCTGAAAAGTCCCTCAATAATGGAACAGAATGAATGATAGCAACCTCTACACTGACATCTATCACAAATGCCCAATTAAGAAAGTACTCCTTCCCAGCTGTTAGTTGGTTATTTGAAATATAAATCATTCTGCTAAAACATATTCTAACGCACTTCACCACTTAACTCGTGGCATTTCTGGCATAGCCCCTAACGCAATAGTTGAAAATAACCCAATACTAAGACAACCCGTCCGAATTCCAACATCACATCCAAAGTATAATATACCAGCAAATAAAGATCCACCACCACAACATAGCATGTACATCAGAACTCCATATAACATACCAATCCTCATACCTGATTCTAGTTTCCACCGTGCGGATACATGCACCCATTTTATACCAAATTATTCCACGACAGATACTCAATATTTACTTGTGCTACCAAGCAAACCGAATACCAATAATACTACCTAAATATAATTAGTTTAATCACATTACATTTTTATGAAACACATACTTGCGTCAAATCACTTCCACTTAGCAATACCATCTTCCCTAATCATCTGAAACTCTTTTATCTAATCGCTTAGAAGGAATCACTACACATCCCATGCTTTTCATGACATACACATGCCTTGTGCAAATTCTTACAATATTGATACGACATATGAGATCTATATACATTCTTAGCCACTGTCGCAACAACAATTCATTAGATATATACTCTTGGCAAGAACTATCACCTTATTCTGAATCAAACATTGGTCTTAGCTCTTTACATTACTTCATATTTGTACCGATCCCGAATTCAATGATCTCGTCTCACCAAGTACAAACTACTCAGGCAATAAGCCACTCCTGACATAATTAAATGTCACATATGATGCCCCAATGTGCCAATAGGCTACCAATTCAAATGCGGTACTAAAGAAAACGAGCTCTGGAAGGAATTATCAAATCGTACACACTAATACAAACTTTCCTTGAAAAACAGAAAGCAAGGCATACAAAGATGACATATAGAAAACTATACTCAATATCACACTGTTGCGGCATGCAACCCGATCCGGATAACATACCCATGGCGGCGTGCCACCCAATCCAATCATAGATATCACATAAGGAGATGAACACCAAGCCAAATTAGCTCATTACAACAAAATACCGAACATAGGTCATAAGCATGCTAAGTGCATAATAACACCTCTGAGGATTATATAGCATTATAACTACAAAACTCAAGCACAACTTAGGCGCGACATACATTCGGAATTTCAACAGCCAAGTTGCTCATATAACATCATTCCTACATGGATTCTTAACGTGTAAGCAATTTCGTAGGTTGTCTCACAACTCACACGGCACAATGCATCGCTACGCGATATATCTGACAATGAAGTATCATCTTAACTAATCTTCCATGAGGACTGCATTACAAAATGCTCACATCTGGCCGGATATAGATCCATTATTAACATTAAGTCAATTCACTGACTTCAAGCTGATTCTAATCACAATAAACTAGTTTGACAACCTTTCAAGGGTCCATAAGAACTCCTTTTTTTTCTCATAACACACAAGACAACCATCGTAATCGGAATAATCCTCCTTAGTTCACAACCCAATAGGCCAAGTGCCCTCCAGGCATGAATTCCTCAATTTAACGACATTATCACAACCTTCATACTTGGTTCACATCTTTAATCAGTCAAGTGACTGCATGCCACACTTACATAATCTTCTAGTGGGACATACTCCCACAACCTACTGCAATAATATTTAAGGCGTGCCTCCAAACCACCGGTCACACTAACGCTGAAGAGCGATCAAGAATTATTAGCCAGGATGCAAAACCCTTTTTTTCAAAAACACTGATGTTAGGTGACGCTGAAAACAATGCCAACTTGTCGTAAACATGGGAACTTATCTCATGCTCATCCGAGCTCATGACATCTTGTCAAAAATTTCCTTCACTCGTGTCATTTATGACCCAATTTCCACAATCAAAATTGATTCACCAGCATGCGTCAAATCAAAACTAACATAGTACAAAATCACACCATCCACTAACCAATAACAAGCTCCTTAACTTGGCTCGAAGCCATATATCACAACACACTATATTCATAACATATATGCTCCACTGCTGTCGTAATACCATGGTGAGATTAAACTCACTCTTTCATAAGCTTGTGAATCATCTGAAATTTTAACTCTTCTACATTTTCTTGCATTAACTCACATAACACTTAAGCCTACTCTCTAGGAGACCAAATTTTTACTAAGTCCCAAACTTTTCAAAAATTTCAACAGATTTTCCTTTGTAATTGGGCCGATCCACCTGCCAGAGAATCACCAAAACCATCCTAACAACACGGCTACAATTTGACAAACATCACAATATATATCAACAACATTAATCTTAGTACTACTTGTACCATATTATCAAAATTGATACATGGCATGCGTTGCACCTATTCGAATCATGACACATAGAAAATACCTTCCACCAACATACATATAATACATCTAATTTAGTCTTCCTGAGTCTGTACTCATACCACCGCAAGTATTGCACTTAACTTTCCAACTAGGAGATACGGAAATATTCTTCACGCAGCCCTAACTCAGGGATCACAATAGGAATCGGACACCTAACAGTTCATCCATTATCCTGCAGACTCCCTCATCACTACCAAGATCATGCAGATATATCTCACAGTAATAACATACTCATCACATGGATATCCAGCCACCATTCCCACAATTAGGGACAACCCTAAACATATAAATTCAAATCACTTGTTCACACAATCAGCACCTCGGTGCTCAAGCCATAGGCAAAGATCCGGCCTTAAGTCCTCCTGACTGGCCCAACATGAACTCATGGAGATTACATCTTGCCACTCGATCGAGGAATCACAAGCCATCAAGGCAAATATATTTCTAAACGCTCGCGTGCGCATACAGATGTGTGGAAGGAATTTCAAGATTTATATCTCAAGCTGAATCAAGTACGCACGATAAGAATTCCAAGAATGAGATGTTTTCCTAAAGGTTCCACAGCCTTTCATGGAGAAATACAGGCGTCCCTGTATCACTCCACGCGAATGTATTAAGCTGGATCATGACTCATGAGGCCTAGTAACCTAGGCTCTTATACCAACTTGTCATGACCCCAAACCCAATCGTGATGGCGCCCAACACTAATGCTAGGCAAGCTCGTCCGTTCACTCTCTCAACCCGAGTATGGAGCACAAAACCAATTAATTAAATACTTAAATTAAAAATCAATACTCCTAGTGGAAATACTCAAATGATAACAATACAAAACTCTAACATAAATTGTCACTCCCAAAGACGTAGGTTCATGAGTCTAGAGCCTCTAAACAAACTGGATAAAAATATCTGAACGAAAATATACAAGTTTAGAAATGTATATACAAATAAGACTGAAATAGGAAGAGTAGTCAGGTCTTGCGAACGTCAAGCAACTACCTCAATAACTCTGATAAGCTCTAGAGACAAAGACTGCTCAGCTAAGCATCTGGTGTACCTAAATCTGCACACAAGGTACAGGGAGTAGGGGTGAGTACTACCGACTCAGTGAGTAATAAGAATATAAAATGTCTGAAGATAAGAAATCCACGAAATGACACAAAGTAAAGCTAAAACTAATAGTCCGACACCTTACTACGAACCAACATCAAAACAACTTCAAATATAATAGTCAAGTATAATGCAAGGATGCAATGCAATGCACATGAACCCACTGTGGCATACAGCCCGATCCATTAAACGTCGACGTCGCTCACTAGGGGTGTGTACAGACTCCGGAGGGGCTCCTACAGCCCAAGCGCAATATCATCACATCATTACTGTGGCGTGCAACCCGATCCATTCTCAGTCTACAATATGCATATGAGTCATGTAACAGATTCAATTAATTTCCCAGTTTCTAATTTATTAAGAAGAATATACTCTAGATTTCTAACTTCAGGAAAAGTGACTTAGCATTTCATAACAGTGATTAAACACAGGACTGAGATCAATGATTATACTAAGCATGCTATCACAATGATATTCATCCTCTGAGGATGCTACAGATCGGTACAAAGCCCTAAGCATGGCAATAAGCCAAGATATATTCACTACATGGTGTGTATCAGTTGCCAATATAGAACATTCTTATTCGGGATGGACCAAGTCACAATCCCTAGTCATAAAAAATCCTGCACCCGGCCTTTGGGTGCGATTCAAGCCCTAAATTAGTGTCACAATGTGATAAATCGGGGTTTCAAACCCTCCGGCCATTATCTACACAAACTAATCACCTCTAACCGTCCGTAGACTGGTCCGCAATGCCTTTTCCTTTCATATCAACCACCTCACGCGTCGAATCAAGTGAAAATCACAACGAATACATAAATATGGGTTAAAGAAACATAACTCAATCAAAAATACTAAAAAGTACTAAAATTCACGAAGTATGTAAAACCTGAGCCCCGGGCCCAATTCTCGAAAATTTTTGAAAATCATACCACGGATTTCCGTCTCACCACGAGTTCGTACATATAAAGTTTACCAAAAACGGAGCTCATATAGCCTTTCAAATCTTAAAAATTCCTTTTCAAAAACCAAGCCCTAGTTCTCCACAATTTCTACCCACTTTTATGAATTTGAGGGTTGATTCTTCCATAAAATGGTATTTTCTAGTCAAGAGACTTACCTTCAACCAATACCCATTGAAAACCCTCTTCAAATCGGTCAAGAAGCTCTCTTGACGGAGTAAAAATGGTGGAAAAATAATGTGGGTCGCGGACAAATGGGTTTTAAACATTCTGTTCGACTACTGTATCGACCCCTATGCGATCGCATCACTACCCCTGCGATCGTATAGGCCAAAAATCCAGGCCCTCAAATTCCTCTTACGCGATCGCAGGACAGGACATGCGATCGCAGAACAGTGCTTTCCCCTCCTACGCGATCGCATGAGACCCCTCGCGACCGCACTGCCCAATCACCTCAAGCCTATGCGATCGCAGACCCCTTTACGCGATTGCATAGAGAAACTCTTCATTCCCCTCAGAACCTTCTATGCGATCGCAGGCATACCTACGCGACCGCATAGAGGAAAATTCCTCTGCAATTTTCTGTTGCACTATTCATGTTCAATACTCCCCGTTAGCCATCCGAAATTACCCCGAGACCCTCGGGACCTCAACAAAATGCACAGATATGTTCTATTACTTTATTAAAAATTTCTCGTAACATAAAAACACTATCATAAACATCAAAATTATCTAATTACCATGGATTAAAGCCTAATTTAAACTAAAACTTCCGAAACTTGCATTTGATCTAAAGCCCGACCTAAACACCTTCGAATGACTTGAAACTTTGCACGTATATCCAAAATCATCTAACAGAGCTACTAAAACTCTCAGAATTCTATTCTGACCCCCGGATCAAAATCTCACCTACCAACCGAAATTCGCAAAAATTCAACCTTAGGCAATTCAAGCCTAATTCTACACTGGACCTCCAAATTCAATTTCGATTGCGCTCCTAAGTCACAAATCATCTTCCGAAACTAGTCGAATCGTTGGAAATCCATTCCGAGCCCTCTAATTGATAAGTCAACATTCGGTTGACTTTTCCAAGCTAACCTTCTCAAAAAGAGACTAATTATCTCATTTCTAACCGAACTCTATACGAATTACTTCAAATTATCCAAACACATAATGAAACATATAGAAGAATAAAACTGGGAAAAAGGGGAAGTAACTCTCGTAACGACGGGTCGGGTCGTTACAAAAATATAAAGAAATCCATAACTCCATTATCAACAAGAATCAAGAAATCAATAACACATGCATCATCACCCTTCATGCTTTTACTCTTATCCTCACCATAAAAAACAACAGATTCGGCACATACCTCACATAATCATGGCACATAATTATCCTTCATGCATTATCACTCATGTCATGGCACAATATTTTACATTGTGCGGCACGACATCACTATTCGTTTGTTTACCTCAAAATATCAGCACGACATCACCCTCATGCATTAACACTCTCATAATCATGCACGACATCACCCTTCATGCTTTACAGTCTTCCTCACCCAAGTAACAATCACAAAGCAACTTGGGCAATAGAATCAATAATATCACAATAAAAACTCCGGTAAGGGAACAATCGCATAACAACAATATCTCGACAAGGAAATAATATCATGAGTAATAACATCTAGGTAAGGGAGATAATATCAAAACCAATAACATTATGACAAGGGAGATAACATCATAAACCTCTTTTCTTTTTCACAATTGCTTCACAACTCAATTCTCAACTTGAGACAACATTCTCTACAATGTCAATTGCCAACAATACTTCCATAAGACTTGTTCAACAGAAGAAATCATCTTATAAAGCATGAATAATATGAAATGGAGTTACATTAATCATAGTATAAGACTCACATACATGCTTGACACTGACATATATATACTCGTCACCATACCGATACATCGTACTCAACAATAAACATGACACAACCCCTGCCCCGGTCGTGATGGAGCCCAACACACTGCTAGGAAAGCCCGACCAATTCAAAAACCTTAAACCTTTTTAAAAAGTTCATGATTCAATTGCTTCAAATAATTACTAAGTAATAATGCTAAAACTCTAAAATATAGTTAAAGAAAAACCCAAGTAGAAATACTACTACTACACAGCCCAAAGAATCTGGTGTCACAAGTCTGAGCCTCTAATACATGGGTGTCAACATACTACATAGTACTCTAAAGAAATGCGGAAATAAAGCAAATAGGTTAGATGGAAAGATCAGGACAGCGGATGTCATGCAGCTACCTTGATGGTCCCGAATATTATGCTCGGTAGAGAAATCCTCACTCAACCTTAGTGGTTGCACCTAGATCTGCACACAAGGTGCAGGGAGTAATGTGAGTACTTCCAACCCAATGAGTAATAAACATAAATAAGGGTTGAGAGTAAGAAATCCCGGATACGCACAATGTAAGCTATAATTACAGTAGTTTAATCCAGATAATATCAACTCAATAAACCAATAAAAATAATGATGCTGCAACAGATAAGTAAATGAATGATAATCAATTAAGAAATGCAACAAAATTGTACGGTACTCTCTAGTAGCCACGGCGGCGTGCAGCCTGCTCCATTTATTTATCGTTGACGGTGCTCACTAGGGTGTGCAGACTCCGGGAGGGGCCCCTTATAGCCCAAGCGCAATATCAAGCTATCTCGTGGCATCCATTAGGCCGTAAGCCTCATATCAATATAAATATAATACTGCTGCGACGCGCAGGCCGATCCCATACTTAGTCCAGAATCATATTAGCCCCACGGGCACAATAATATATAAATATTCAGCCCAAACTTCTTTAGAACTATTATTTAGGTTCCATATTTGAGAAAACAAATGACTAAGTTGTAAATGCAGTGTCAAATACTAGGACTGAGTTCAATTATATGTAAAAATGGTCAGAAACCAGTAAGAGCAATCCCTAAAGGATTCAATCAGTTGGCACGAGGCCCAATTATGACAATTAATCCATTTTTAAAAGGATATCAACTAAGCTTCAATAAATTGGGTAGTAATTTTATTAAGCAGGACAGACCAAGTCACAATCTCCGATGGTGCTCATTATCCGGCGTGCAAGTCACCTCAATCTCCGATGGTGTAAACTCATTGTTTCAAATCCTCAACACGGTATTTACATCTATTACTAACCTCAAGCTGGCCAAAATCTTAGCTCGCTATGCCCTTGCCTATCAAATTGACCTCCTCACGCTTTGAATCTGACGAAAACCACAACGAATACGTCGGATTATGCTATAGGATCAATACCCAATCTAAAAACATCAATAATCCCGAAACTGACAAAACCCGAGCCCCGAGCCCACTTATAAAAACTTAGAAATTTTTACAGAAAATTATTCTTCATCTTCTCCCAATTCCATACATATAAAGAAAACCAAAATTGGAGTCCGTTTGACCCCTTAAATCAACGCCTAAATGTCTCAAAATCTTAGGCCCCAAAATCCTATTTTTCATGAATTAAAGACTGGGATTATGGTTATGATCACCCATAAATGAGTTTTAGTAATAATATCTCTTACCTCTAGGATACCCACTGAATTTATCTCTTAAAAATTGCATCAGAAGCTTCTTCTCGTTCAAAAATTTGAAGAAAACTCGACATGCTCATTATAGGTATAGTGTTCACGCGTTTTACTGCTCCCAATGGATTCCTTGTGCAATCCTAATGAATTTAGGCTTTTGAATCACTCTATTTGACCTTATAATGAAGGAGATATGTAGGTTTTAAGATTTTCAAATAGTGCAGGTTTTTAATATGCCGTAAGGGGAAATTTCATCATTAACCTAAAAATCTGGGAAACCTTGGTAAAATGACCATAAAATACTCATACTCTGTCTAAATTCGATGATTTTGTTTCTACAGGTCTGTAGTTACGATACAGATCTAATACTTTATTTAAAACAGTAATCAAAGTTCATTTATTCAATATGATATCATTTATGCTTGTAGAAACGATGTCGAAGCATAAGAAAAAATGAGCACAACGCAGTCCAAACCTATCCGAAACTCACCTGAGTTCCTTAGGACCGCATACGAACATACTAAGACGTCACGTATGATCATTCAAACTTAGTTGCACTCTCAAAACACCAAATATAACATCAAAACACCACATTTACATCAAATTCAAGCCTAAGTTCTTCTAAAACTTCTGAAACACGCATCTGATAAAAAAACCAACCAAATCAACTCCGAATAATCTAAAATTTTGCACACATATCCCAAATAACCTAACGAAGCTACAACAACTCTCATAATTCCATTCTGACCATTGGACCAAAATTTTACCTATCAACGGAATTCGCCAAAATACTAACTTCATCAATTCAAGCCTAATTCTATACGAGACCTCCAAAATCACTTCCGTTTACACTTCTGAGACACAAATCATCCATTGAAGCTAACCGAATAGTCGGAATTCACATTCGAGCCCTCTAACTCATAGGTCAATATACGCTTGACTTATCCAAAATAAGCCTTCCTTAAAGAGACTAAGTGTCTCATTTCCTTCCAAAAATCACCTAGCTTGTCGAGTGTGCATCCGGTATTTCACATTTCTATGCTATGGAAGTATATGGTGATCTGTCTCATGTTTTGGATTTTAGCATGGTTCTGCTAAACAGTGATTTGACTTATGATATGGAGCCAGTGCTATTTTGGAGTGGTAGATTCGAAAGTTGCGATCGAAGGAGATAGCTTCAGTAAAAGTGTAGTGGAGAGGTCGTCCCATGGAGGAGGCTACTTGGGGGACCGAGCGGGAGATGCAGAGCAGATATCCACACATGTTTGATGCTTCAAGTATGTTTCTAGACTCATTCGAGGACAAATGTTTGTTTAAAAGGGGGATGATGTAAGCACCCGACTGGTTGTTTCGTGAGTTACAGTCCCGTTTCCCTATTTATGAAGCTTTACATATTGTTAAGTTGTATTTCGTCATATTGTCGTAGAGTGTAATGAGACACGTAGTCTCTTATTTAAAAGCTTAATTGAAAAAGTCAACCGAATATTGACTTATGAGTATAAGGTTTCAGATGTGAATTTTAATGGTTCGGATAGCTTCTTAGGTGATTTTGGACTTAGAAGCGTGTTCGGAATGTATTTTGGAGGCCCATGGTAGATTTAGGCTTGAATTGCTAAAATTGGAAATTTGGCATTTTACGGTGGGCAGTGGAAATCTTGATATTGGGGTAAGAATGGAATTGAAGAAATTGGAGTAGGTATGTTGTGTTATTTGTAAAGTGTGTGCAAAATTGCAAGTCATTCGGATGAGATTTGATAGGTTTTGGCATCGTTTGCGAAATTTGGATGTTTGGAAATCCTTAGGCTTGAATCCGAGGGTGATTCGGTGTTTCGATATTTTTTTGAGTGTTCCAAGTGTTTGAATAAGTTTGAATAATGTTATATGACTTGTTGGTATTTTTGGTTGGGGCCCCGAGGACCTCGGGATAAATTCGGATGGTTAACAAAAAGATTGGGACTTGGTTTAGGCAGCTGAGGTAAATCCGCAAGTGTACACCAAGGACCGCAGATGCGGGTGTCTTCACAATTTTTAGACGAACTTGGAGCTTAGGGATGTGATTTCAAGAGGGAATAACGGGTTTTCAGTGGGGTAAGCTACTTAAGCTTTAATACTTGTGTTTATTGCAAATTTGCCGTTGTTTAATCATGATATTAGTGGAAAATTTGAGAAGAAATTTGGGGAATTAGGAATTGAAATTGGAGGGTTTAAATTGGGGATTTGAGGGACCGTTTTGATTATTTTGGTATGTATAGACTCGGGATTGAAAGGAGTTTCTAGTTTTGCAATTTTGGTTGGATTCCGAGACGTGGGACTAGGGGCCTAGTTTGAGCAAATTCGGGATTTTGGGTCTAATTTGATAATTTTTATGTGTTTCATTCCTTTATCATATATTGATGTTAATATACTGATTATTGTTAGAATCGGAGCATTTAGAGGCTAAATCGAGAGGCAAGAGCATCGCAGGTTAGAGTTTTGCTTGGTTGAGGTAAGTAACACTTCCAAACTTTTCTAAGGGTATGATACCCTGAACTATGTGTTCTATGATTAATATTGAGGCGATGCAAATGCGAAGTGACGGGCGTGTGGGTGGACACAATGAGAATTACAGCATGGATCATTCCATGGCACCTCTTAGTGAATCTTTCTTGCTGATACCTGTGTAGTGATTATGTGATTAAGTTAATAAATTATACATCATGCTAGTTATCATGTTAAGGCTTCTCGCCGATAATTGTTGAGATCTAAGAGGTTATTTATTACTTTCATATCATTAGCTTCATTGATATTCTATTCTCGAATTTATTCATGCATATTATATCATGTCTTAGTCTCAATTGTTGTTATTGGTACATCATATCGTTGTTTCGGGCCAGCTTCTTGATATTGTGAGCTTGTATGTGTGAGACTGGAGAGTTTTGATTGAGTCAAGACGAGAGCTTGATTATGAATGATAGTATGGGATCGGGCTGCACACCGCAGCGGAATATTGATTATGCTTTCGTTGGACTGTAATAGTGATTAAGATGAAAGGAGCCCCTCCGTAGTCTACACACCCCAACTGAGCGAAGTTTATATTATTGAGGGATGGATCTTCCCTGGACATAGATCTTGTCCGAAGTATTTATACCTGGAGATGGATCTTCTCCTTAGTGATAAAATGGCCTTCCTTGGTACTGGATGATTATGGCAAGTGATGCGTATATAGATCGGGATGTATCTTCACTGGGCCGGATGGACATTTATAATACCGAGTGGTTGAGAACTTAAGAGTAAAGGTACATGGTACATTTTTGCAAGCTTTCTCCATTGGTAGATAGAGATTTGCTGAGCTTTATACTCCACGTTGTTCAAATTGTATTTATTTATTGTTGAGTTGAATACTTGAACTGCAAGCATGCGCACTTTACTGTAAAGTTTAATTGTATTACCTATTGAGGTTTTGTCCGTCACTTCCTGTTAGTCCATGGTTTGGAATTGTTACTTACTGAGTCGGTGTACTCATCTTACCCATGCACCTTGTGTACAGATTCATGTATCTCGGGCCACGGTAGCGGCTGTTGACTGTTCCCGATGCGGATTCCCAGAGATAGCAAGGTGGCTTCCCGACGTTCGCAGTTCTCCCTTTATCCTTCTTATCTCCTCTCATATATTTGGATATTTTAGACTATGTTGGTCTAGTTGTATTTGGATATTGCTAATGACTTAGTCACACCCATGTTCGAGCTTTTACTTTCTGCTTTTATTTTGTTTTTGACTTTATATATTATATTGGATTTCAGTTGAAAAATGGTTTTACTTAAGTTTTAAATGTAATGTGGATTATTTTGGTAATGTGTCAGCTGGCCTAGTTTCACAATATGTGCCATCACGAACATGTTACTTTTAGGGTCGTGACAAGGTGTGGATACCGTGTCTCATAATCTAATAAACACTTACTAACATAATAAATTGGGGATTGTTTATCTTTATCTTCACGTACCAATACCACAATTACTTTTGACACGGCGGGGTAAATGAGCAATATTTCACCCTTTTTCGGTTTGGCTAACAGAGGTATATGTGATAGATTCAACATTAGGTCCTTGAGAACTTGTTGGCACTCGTCTGTCCATTCAAACTGATTATACGTTTTCAACACTGAAAAGAATTTAAAACTTTTTTCTGGTGACTTTGATATAAATCTTCCTAGAGTTGTTATCCTGCATGTTAATCTCTACACTTCTTTCTTGCGCATGAGTATATCTGGTGTTTCGTCAATAGCTTTGAACTGTGCAGTATTTAATTCAATACCTCTGTTAGATATAAGAAAACCTAAAAACATAACTAAATCCATGCCAAAAGTGCACTTTTCCGGGTTTAAATTCATATTGTACTTGCGGATAGTCTCAAAGGTCTCAAACAAATATTGAAGATGACCCCCCTCATGTGCAGACTTTACCAATATATCGTCTATGTAAACTTCATGATTTTTTCCAGGTGTTCTTGAAATATTTTAGTTACCAATCATTGATATGTGGCTCCAGCATTTGTCACGCCAAATGGCACGACTCTGTAATAGTAAGTCCCCCATCTGTGATAAACGAAGTCTTTTCTTCTTCTAGAGGGTCCATTTTTATCTGGTTATATCCTGAATATACATCTAAAAAAATTAAAAGCTCATGACCTGCGGTAGAATCAATTAACTTATCTATACGCGATAAAAGAGATGAATCTATACGACAAGCCTTATTCAAATCAGTATAGTCTATGCAAACTCGCCATTTTCTATTCTGTTTTGGAACCACAATGATATTAGCTAGCCGTCCAGGGTACATTACCTCTTGTATTAAACTAATTTTCAAATGCATTTGTGCCTCATCCTGGATCACTTAATTTTTGAAGGACCCTTGCTTCCTTGTCTTTTGCTAGCCACGTGGGTGTAATGGATCCTCGTTTAGCTTATGAGGCATCACATCCGGTGGTATACCTGTCATACCTCAATGTGACTAAGAAAAGTAATCCGCGTTAGCATGCTAAATTTCAATGAACTTACTTTTCATAACTGGGCTCAAAGTTGCTCTGATGTAAACATTTTTGTCAGACCAGTGGACAAATAATATTACAGCTTCGAGCTCCTCAGTAGTTGTTTTAATGTTCTCATTTTCCTATGGCTATTGAATCACGTCGAGTCTCGAGTTGACATTAGTATGCCCTTGCATGTTTTCAATTGAGGTTTGAACATCAGTGTCCTCAACTGAATTCTGTAATTGCTATTTTGCATCTGCATCATTGGTTATTGTGCCTGCAATCAGCTCCGAGTTGATACTCTGTGAAGCTTGTTGATCTCCATAGATTTGACAAATTCTCCTCTTTGAAGGAAATTTAAAAATTAAAGTAATGTGGATGGTAAAACATCCATATCATGAATCCACGGCCTTCCCAATATTATATTATAGGCCATGTCTGTATCTATCACGTGGAACTTTGTATCTTTGATGACCCCTTATGCAAATGTGGTAAGTATACCTTTCCCTTTCGTACAATGCTTGAATTATCAAACCCAAACAAGGACCGTGCTTTTGGTATGACCTTATCATCATCTTGCATTTCATTTACCACCCTCAATAAAATAATATTCACTAAGCTACCTGGATTGATAAAAACCCTTTTTACGTTAGTATCATGTACAAGTAAAGTTATAACCAGTGTATCATTCTGAGGAATCATCAAGACATCCGCATCTTCATCATCGAATGTTATAATGTCACCATCCAAGACTTGGTAGACTTACTTTACATAAGTGATAGTGACTTTTGATGTATTTTTCCCTGCCATATATGTTACTCTATTGACCTCATCTCCTCCAATTATGATGTTGACTGTTCTTTCTGGTGATAGAGGTTTTGGGAGTTATTGCACGTTGTTCATGTATGATTGTCTCTCTTTCTCACTGAACATATCAGTAAGATAGCCTTGCTTCAATATATGTTCGACCTCTGCTTGCAAAATCTTGCAATATGTTGTTTTATTCCTATGATTATTGTAAAACTCGCACCAGAAAAATTGGTTTCTTTTGTTCGGATCTGATATCATTTCTTTTGGCCATTGAGCCTTATCTCCCACATCTCCTAAGCATTCACTAATTTAGAGGTGCAAATGTAAAAGTTATGATCCCTTATTCTTGCTTGCGTTCTAGAGTCATTTCTTCGGACATTATCTTGAATCAAATCGTGCATTCTCTTGTTTAGATTAGGGGTCTCGCCTTGCAGGTCCCATGTAGCCCTTGTACCTATTTCTACCGGACCTTCTTTTTTATTTTGAGCATTTCGGACTTGGTCTTTTTTTAGCCCTTGGCTGTGTGACCGTAGCTTCTTCTATTCGCAGTTTCATACTGTATACATTGTACACATCGTTCCAAGTTGTTACAAGAAATTCTCGCAAACTTTCCTTAAACTTCCTCGTGGCTTCAGAACATTTTTCATCCAAGTTACTCGTGATTTCATAGGCGCCTAGTTATCAGCTACTCGAGGCAACATTAGCCTTTCATACTGGAATTTATCTACGAATTCTCCAAGTGATTTTTTACTACCTTGTTTAGCCTTGAAGATGTCTTCTATCCTTTTTTTAACTTTTTTGAGTACCCTAATATGATTTTATAAATTAATCTACAAGATCAGCAAAAAAGATGGAGTTTTCAGGTAAAACAGAATACCACGTTAACGGTCTTTTTGTGAGTGTTTTGCCAAACTTTTTAACAAAAACTGACTCGATCTCCTGCTTGATTAAATCATTACCTTTCATGCTGGCAGGGATCGCGGCTACGCGATCCTGAGGGTCAGTGGTTCTTTCATATTTGGAAATATCAGAAATTTTAAACTTTTTGGGAATCGGTAAAGGTGCTGCATTTGGCTTCCAATGTAGTTGTGAATAGTTGTCAATATCCTCACCTTTGATCACATGAGGTACGTAATGTATTTTCTCTATACGCTCATTTTTCTCCTTCATGTGTTTTTGCAAATTTAGCACTAAACTCTGTAAACTATTTTTTTTTGTGTACCTGACCTTATTGCCAGATTCATTGGGAATTTCTCCACTCTCGAAGTTATCAAGCCTCAAGTGTGGATTCTCCAAAGTTGTTGTATTAACTTGTGGAGGAGTTTGCATTGCGTTGCATAATCCTCTGAAAAAATGTTGCAGTGCACTGTTCACGTACTCTGCAATCAATTGCTTTAAAGCATCCTGCTCCACGGTTTGGTTGTCTCCCTACTGATCATCAGCGTGCAAAGAAGATCTTTCAAGTGAACTTTTACGGGCTTGCTGAAGGGATCACGTAGGTGTCTGGTATGGTGGAGTTCCACCTTGTTGGTTCAGCGGGTTGTTCTTGTTAACAATTTACATACTTGGTCGTTAAAAATAAAGTTTGAAAAGTGAGCAGATTATCAGATTCCTGGTAATGGAATCAATTTGTTTAACCCAAAAATATATTTCTCGGTCAAAGTCAATATCAATAAGAAATCGAGTTACTAACCTAGATTTACTTTACTTTCCCAATAATTTGAAGAATAAATCAAGGAATGGAAATAATTGAAAAACATAATATGAAATAGATTTATAATTATTCCCTAAGTTACGGTTTAGAACTTTGGGAATAAAGTAAAGCATGATTGCATAAACTTTTAATAATTATTCGATGATATTAAAAGTGAGGTTTCAGTACTTACATAGGAGCATACAATTATAACGGTTTTCATACTCAATTCGGGCTCACTAATGACATGAATTGTCTTGATTACTCGTTACCATATACAAATGTAATAGAAGTATTTATGAAAAGATTTTCTGTAATTCCCTTCCTTATTTATGACAGGTTTGTGCATCTTCCCTTCTTAACGGCATGTATTCATTCCATTGCTATTTCTCCTTTTACAGCTATAAGTCCGACTCTTTTCTCGGTGTAACCCAAAGGGTGTTTCTCCTGTGCCTTTTTTGCATCTTTAACTCGTTTAATTTTAAAATGCCACTTGTCGATTGATGGTCCACGTACAATGCCCTGTCACCTCTATAATGATTTGTCATGCCTTTTTTTCCACTATTACAATATATATGGGGAAGTTCTAAAAAAAGTGTTTAATACGCGAAACAGCTAGTATATGCAATACTCATATATTTGGTGGAGGTGTAAACTTCTCGGTTTTTGAAACTACAAAGAGTTGTTGGTCATATGGAGGTTGATATGCGTTCTTTTCCCTATTTCTTTGATCCGTAAATACATAATATGAAGAGCTAATTAAATACATAATAACTACGTATACGTATCTTATTATTTATACTGTCGAAATTTTAAAAATTTTGTTACTCTGCATTAGTCTTTTGTTATGTACCAGTAGACAACAACTTCTAGGAAAGTTCATAACAGGTATTAAAGGAGTGTAAAAGCTTTCACTCCACCAGCCAAACCGAAGAAAAAGTATAATATATCACTAAGAAGAAAATTCATAAGTTCATTGCTTTCACATTGGTTAAGTTATGGAATCTGAGCAACAATTGTTATTTGATCCATTAACTTCATCAAGTGCTTAATTAATGCTATTATACCAGATACTGATGTACGTAGATATATTTTCATAATTTTGACTTTTTTCTTATCCTTACTTAGTATGTATAATTCCTTTCTTGTTGAATACAACTTTACAGTGGAAATATTAAGTGTAGATATGACTTTATATATGTACTGCAAATTCAAACGAAGTTGATTAACTTATCTTCCTTTGTTGATGAAATTAATTGTAAATGGTATAGTGATTTTCTTTCTACCAACTTAATTATATTGTAGTAGATTAATTGAATAACTTGGATCACATGTGGACCCCTGAAATTGATCTAGCATGACCTCATGCAAACGATAGACACTCCTATAAATACAGCAACCATTTTTTCTCCATTTCTACGTAATATATCTTCAATTCCTCCTTTAATTAAATCTCCATGGCTTCTTCCACCAAAAACAACATGATCCTTTTAGTTATCACCATTTTGACTATAACTTTTAACAGTGCTTCTGCTGCTGATCCAGATCCCCTCCAAGATGTTTGTGTTGCAGATCTTAACTCAAGTTAGTATTAATAGTTTTTCTTTTTTCAAACCAACTTCTTATTTATACTACTAAATAGTTATGGTTTCCATGATAGAGAATAATGTCGATCTCTTTTTTCATTGCTGTTCTTTCTCCCAACTGTACAACTTACTCATCATGAATCTCTGATTTAAACATGATTAGCGCAGGTAGAAAAGTTTAGTTGAAACTAACTTTGGAGCAATTTAACACTCACCCCCACTCCCAATAATCCACACACATATGTATATCATTTCTGAACACTTGTTTTGCCATAAAGATAATATAAAATATTTTTACACAACACTATTGTGTAGCTAGCTAGGTACGACGTACTTAATTTTCTAATTTTCTAATCTCACATTTTATGGACAACTTATAGTCTTCTATATCAAAACATTTTATATATCGTAGTGCTGATTATTTATATTTAATTACTCTTATAAACTTTTTAAATATATACGTGAAACAGCTATAACGGTAAACGGATTTCCATGCAAAAGGAACTTTACATTCACGCCAGACGATTTTGCATCAATGGGAATCGCACAACCAGGAGAGCCCAATATATTTGGCACTCGAATCGCTGTAGCCAACGTATTTAACATGCCTGGCCTAAACACACAGGGTGTATCAATGGCTCGAGTAGACTATGAACGTGATGGTTTAATCCCCCCACATAGTCACCCTCGAGCCACTGAAATTATATTCGTCGAAGAGGGTACATTAGTTGCTGGATTCATCACTACAGACAATATTTTTGTTAACAAGGTCATCACAAAGGGGGAAGTCTTTGTTTTCCCAAGAGGTCTCATCCATTTCCAGTATAACATTGGCAGAGGTAACGCAACTATTATTGTGGCCTTTAACAGCCAAAATCCCGGTGTTCAGCTTATTGCACTTTTCATGTTTGCGAGTAGACCTCAAATTCCAGAAGAAGTTGTGGCTAGAACATTTCAAACTACTGTTGAGGAAGTTCGGGCAATAAGAGCAAGACTTGCACTACCAACTGCAGGCTTACCTTCAGGCTGCCAATGGGATGACCGCAATATACACTCACAATATGATAAACATGACGACCGCAATATGTACTCACAATATGATAAATATGATGACCGTAATATGTATTCACACTATGATAAACGTGATGACTGTAATATGTACTCACGATTTGATTAACGTGACGACCGTAATAAGCACTCACAATATGATAAATGTGACCACCGTAATATGTACTCACGATATGATATCATGTGTCCTGACCTAAAATTACATTGTAATCATAATAAAAAATAAATGATGGATATATATACAAATATATATGAATAATTTGTCCGCTTTTGCTTTTGGTTTTGATTTCTCAGAATGCATCTTTGGTATCTTTTAAATAACGAACTAAATTTTAGTGACTCTTAATTATGTCTTTTGTTATCCTTTTGGGTAAACAGAATAATTTGATCAGTTACTAATGTTGAATATAGCAAAACTCCCACATCGGTGGGGACATAAGTTTGGGGAGAATTTCACCCTATAAAAAAGAGGCATGATGTTTAAGATTTAAACACATCTCTCATTTGCCTTCTCCTTTTCTTAAGGCATTTGTATCTTGTATTTTGGAATGGAATAAAATATTGGTTATGTCCGAGGAAGTAGGCAAAATTGACAGAACCTCGTAAATTTTGGTGTTCCTTTTATTGTTGCTTTATTATCTTAATTATTATTTTGTGGCTGCCATAATTTTTGGTATAAGTAGTTGTGACTCATTTACACTATTTATATTTGGCTTCCGCAATAATTGGTATCATAGCCAAGGTACTGTCTAAGTATGGTCTGTGGTTGCAGCACAGACTGATCTTCCACATAAAAAAAGATTTATTTTGGTATTTGAGTCAAGGTTCTATGTGAGTATGCTCTGTGGTTGCAGCTTAGTATGATTTTCCACATCAGAAAGAAATAATCTTGATTTGTGTCGTTAGCTATGAAATAATATTTGTGTCAAAGATGGAAGACAATAAACAAGAAGAATCTATATCAAGTGTCAACAATACGTCATCATTGGCATCTTCGCTTACGATAAGAATTGTGTCAAATGCGAAATTTGCTGTATAAATTTTTGACGAGTCCGGACATGTTGGGATGTGGCAAGGTCGGTTTCTAGATATCCTTTTTCAACAAGGGCTAGATCTTACCATTGAAGAAAATAGACCAGATGTTATTGGAGAAGAAGATTGGAAAATTATCAACCGTATTGCTTGCCGTACCATTCGATCCCACCTTGCTAGAGATAAGAAATATCGATACACGAAGGAAACTTCTGCAAATAAATAATGGAAAGCACTGAAGGACAAATTTTTGAAGAAACAGTCAAAATAAATTGTACATGAAGAAGAGACTATTTCACTTGTTACCATGATGAATGAACATATCACAAGTTTCAATAATTTGGCCACAGATTTGCAAAATATGGATACAAATTTTGATGATGGTGACTTCGACTTGATGTTGTTGGTGTCACTTCCTGATGAGTACGGGCACCTTGAAACTACTCTACTCTATGAAAATGATTAAGTTTCTTTCAGATAAATTTGTTCGGCTTTGTACAGCTATGAACAAAGAAAGGGAGAAAAACAGAAGGACTTAGGAGGAGAAGCACTAGTTGGGAGGGGTCGTCCTCAAAATCAAATGAGGACAAAGAAGGGAAGATCCAAGTCAAGATCTAGACCTAGCAAATATTAATGTCCTTTTGTCAAGAAAATAGGCACTAGAAGAAAGACCATCCGAAATTGAAGAATAAGGCCAAACATAATAATGAAAAGGCCATTATGGATCAAATGCAGCTGATTGTGATGATTCAGACTTCTCATTAGTTATAACATAGTCATCAACATCATCAGACATATGGTTGATGGACTCGGCTTGTAGCTATCATATGCGTCCCAATAGGAATTGGTTCGTAGAATTTCAAGAAGGAGAATATGGAGTCATCTACATATCGGATAAGAGCCCCCTTACCTCATATGGAATTGGTTCAATATGATTAAGGAACTGTGATGGAATGATCAGAATATTAAAAGATGTTCTATATGTACCGAATCTGGAGAAGAATCTCATCTCTGAGGGAGCCGTAGAATCAAAAAGGTTCAAAATCATTGCAGAAAATAGAGTGATAAGAGTATGTTCCGGTGCACTAGTTGTAATGAAGGACAATCAGAAAAACAATATCATGTATCGTTATCGCGATAGTACAGTTATTAGGACAATGACATTGACATCCAGTGACGAAAAAGAGGCAGAAACAACCAGGCTATGGCACATGCGCTTGGGAGATGCTGGAGGGAAATCCTTGAAAAATCTATTAGATCAAGGATTGTTAAAGGGAGTAAAGGCTTGCAATTTGGAGTTTTGCGAGCATTGTGTCAAAGAGAAACAGACAAGTGTTAAATTTGGTACAACAATCCATAATACTAAAGGCATTTTTGATTATGTACACTCTGATGTTTGAGGTCCTTCCAAAACACCTTCGTTGGCTGGGAAGTACTATGTTGTGACCTTTGTTGGTGATTTTTCCCGAAGAGTATGGGTGTATACAATGAACAACAAAGATGAAGTGCTGGGAATTTTTCTCAAATGGAAGAC
Organism: Nicotiana noctiflora; assembly: GCA_032618575.1. Taxonomy (NCBI): domain Eukaryota; kingdom Viridiplantae; phylum Streptophyta; class Magnoliopsida; order Solanales; family Solanaceae; genus Nicotiana; species Nicotiana noctiflora. The sequence continues at coordinate 211,055 of JASVEL010013298.1, read as the reverse complement.
GATGGTTGAGAATCAAAGAGGCAGGAGGATCAAGTGTTTTCGCACAGATAATGGAGGTGAATACATAAATGATCATTTCAATAAGGTCTGTGAAAATGATGGCTTCGTCCGACACTTCACTGTCAGGCATACACCACAGTACAATGGAGTGGCAGAATGTACGAACCGGACCTTGCTGGAGGAGGTACGGTGTATGTTCTCCAATGCTAGCGGGGAAAAGAATTTTGGGCTGAGGCAATTGCATATGCATGCCACCTCATTAATCTACCATTTGTTGCTATTGATGGAAAGACACCATTTGAAAAATAGTATGGAAAGCCTTATATAGATTATGACACTTTGCACATGTTTGGCTCAACTACATAGTATTGTGACCGAGTTAAAATTAGATCCAAGGGAAAAGAAGGCTAGTTTATTGGGATTACTTCTGGAGTCAAGTGATATCGCTTATGGTGTCCTATGACAAAAAAAGTGATATTCAGCAGGAATGCTACCTTTGATAAATATGCTATGATAAATAAGGTAACACAAGATACGAAACAAAATGAAGGTGCTTCTAAGGAGGTAGAGGTTGAGGGAAATTTATTTTTCCTACACAAGAAGCAGATAAATCACAGAAAATACATACGGGTCATCCTTCTTCACTCTCCATTTTTAATCCACAAGCTCCCATTACTCCATAGCTCCTTGGGTAAGTTTCCTAACATCGTTTCTTCGTTATTTCTTTATTAAATCATAGTTAATCCTAGTCTAAATCATGAATTCAAGGTAGAAATTAGGGGTTTTGGGTAGAACTAGTGCTTGTGGGATTTTGGGTGTTCCAACCTCAATTTGAGGCCGGATTGTGAAACAAATCATATATTCTAACCTCTGGGGTTATGGGTGATTGGAATTTGGTCCGAGCCTTGAGTTTGGACCATGTAGGCCCAGTGTCAGATTTTGCTATTTTGGGTAGAATGATGGGAATTTCATTTTTAGGCTATATGATTGTGTTATTGAGCCCTAACTGATGTTATTTGATTGTAATTGACTAGATACCATTGTTTCAGAGTCGGATTCTAGAGGAAAGGCGGTGCCAGAGGAGTGATTGCTATTTTAGGAACGAGGTAAGTATTTGATCTAATCCTGGCTTGAGGGAATAGGACTAGAGTATTATTGTTGCTATTTGCTAAAAGATCGAGTGCGGTGTATAGGCATGGTGACGAGTAACTATACACCGGTGTCTAGCATGACCGTGAGTCTTAGTTGTACTTGCCTTGGAGTATATTTTGAGAATCATTCTTAGTAAATGATGAATTCTACGTGATGAGTTAGTTGAGGAATTATTCATGAAAACATGAGACTTCTTTGAGCATTGGCTCAAATGGTAATAAATTTTTATAAAGTTGAAGTTGTAAGTATTATTAAAAACATGTGGTTGGATCCCTTGTCGGGACGAGTAGATTTTGATTGTTGTTGCTCCCTTATTCGGTCGAGCGTTATATGTAATCTCCACTATATTATAATTATTGGGATCGTGTGGCACGTCGTCCACTATATTATATTATTGGGATCGTGTGGCACACCGTCCATTATATTATGATTATTGGGATCGTGTGGCACGCCATTATTATGATTATTGGGATCATGTGGCATGCCGTCCACTATATTATATTACAGGGATCGTGTGGCATGCCGTCCACTATATTATATTATTGGGATCGTGTGGCACGCCGTCCACTATATTATGATTATTGGGATCGTGTGGCACGCCGTCCACTATATTATATCATTTGGATCGTGTGGCACGCCGTCCACTATTTTATGATTATTGGGATCGTGTGGCACGCCGTCCACTATATTATATTATTGGGATCATGTGGAACACCGTCCACTATATTATATTATTGGGATCGTGTGGCACACCGTCCATTGTAACCACTTACGAAAGTAAAGGATTTGATTTTTGGTTTAATGTTATCACAGATGACCTGTTTTCCTTTCAGTTGTATACTTCACATATAATCCTGTTGTTCTCTCTGTTATTGTTGTATCTATATATATATATTTATAGAGGTTGGTTTTAGTAAGTCATGTCTAGCCTCGTCACTACTTCGCCAGGGTTAGGCCAGGCACTTACTAGCACATGGGTTTGGTTGGGCTGATACTACACTTTCTGTGCTTTTTGCACATATCACAGCATTGGAGTAGCTTATGGTCAGCAGCAGCAGTAGGATATTGTTGGTAGTTATCATCAGCTTCAGGGACTCTCGAGGTAACCTAGCCAGCGTTCGCAGGCCGAAGTCCTTATCCCCTATTTTAGTTTGTTTTATTGTATCAGAACAGACTTGTGTATTTTTCTTTGATTCAGACTTTGTTGTAGTACTCTTTAGTAGTCTGTGAGATAGCAACACCAGGTTTTGGGGTAGCGTTATGTTTAATATTTTTCTGCATTTTATTCTCCTTTATTGAATTTCTAAAAACTCTTCCGCATCGTTTCATTATTTATAGTATATTCTGTTGTTATGGATTGGCTGGCCTAGCTTCGATAGTAGGCGCCATCACGACTCCCGATGGTGGAAAATCCGTGTCGTGACAAGTTGGTATCAACACTCTAGGTTGCATAGGTCATGCTACTCAGAGACAAACTAGGTAGAGTCTGAGGGATTGGTACAGAGACGTCTGTATTTATCCCTTAGAGGCTACAGAGTTAGGAAAAAAAATTCACTTTTGTTCTTTCTTGTCATGCGATTCTGTTTCTCAAATATTTATTGTCCTTCTACTATGTTCTTTTGCAGATGGGGAGAACACATGCTTCATCTTCAACCGCACGGCAGCCCAAGCCCACAGCTGCACCCACGAGGGGTAGAGGCCGAGGTCGTGCCAGAGGCCGAGGCCGGGGCAGAGCCCAGCCCCAGGTAGCCGTTCCAGAGGTGAAGCCTTATGTTGACCATCATGAGGAGGTTCCAGCCCCAGCAGTACAGGCGGGCTAAGCTCAGGCCCCAGGAGAAGTTGTGATCACCCAGAGTTTTAGGATGCTATAGTCAGACTAGCAAGATTTATGGCGAGTGTTTCAAGAGCAGAGTTATTACCAACTGCACCAGCCACTTCTCAGGCTGGAGGAGGGGTTCAGACTCCTGTTACACATACCCCAGAGCAGGCAGCTCCTCAGGCCCATGCCCCAGTGATTCAGCCAGCTGTGGCAATTCAGTCAGGTATTCCAGCACAGGCCGGTGATGGAGCGGCCATGACTTCAAATGCCTTGTGGAGGCTTGATCGGTTCTCCAAGCTATTCACTACCACTTTCAGCGGTGCTTCGTCCGAGGATCCCCATGATTTCTTATTCAGCTGCCATGAGATTCTCAGGACCATAGGCATAGTATAGACCAATGGGGTCGATTTCTGCACTTTCAGGCTTACAAGATCCGCCCAGACTTGTTGGAGGGATTTCTGTTTATCCAGACCAGCAGGGTCTCCGGCTTTGTCATGGGACCAGTTTGCGGAGTTATTCTTGGAGAAGTTTCTCCCCGTCACTCAATGGGAGGCACTTTGCAGACAGTTTGAGCGCCTTAGCAGGGCACTGTGACGGTCACATAGTACGAGACCAGATTCATTGACTTGGCACGCCATGCAGTGGTGATACTCCCAACAGATCAGGAGAGGGTCCATAGATTTATTGATGGGTTGATCCAGCCGATTCTCCTGCAAATGGCCATGGGAGTGGGTAGTGATATTTCTTTCCAGGAGGCGGCCAATGCGTCCCGCAGAGTTGAGGTGGCCCTCGCACGGGGAGGTAGTCAGATGTCAGATAAGAGACCTCGCCATTCTGGTAGATTCAGTGGTACCTCGTCTGGAGGTAGGGATTCTTATGGTAAGGGTCAGGCATCGAGGCCCTTCCAGTCAGCTCTTCAGACTTCACATAGTAGTTCGAGTAGTGGTGGTCACGAGCAATATCAGTGAGATCAGCAACCTATCAGTGCACCACCACTCCGTTATGCTCACCAGCAGAGGTCTTGTTATGCATGTGGTAATCCAAGGTATGTTTCCAGGTTTTTTTCTCGAGCTTCGGACAGTCCTCAGCAGTAGGGTCCTCGCCCCATGATTTAGGCAGCGGGTGATTCACAGCCCGCCCAGCCAGCTAGAGGCGGGAGTAGAGATCTTAGAGGTGGAGGTAGGGAGCGTAGAAGTAGAGCTCGAACCGGTAGAGATAGAGGTCAACCAGCGGTTGATCGCCCTAGAGATGATGCTTAGGGGGGTGGGGCCCAGCCCCGTTGCTATGCTTTGACACTCAAGCCAGAAGTTGAGTCTTCTGATGCAGTCATTACAGGTACTATTTTGGTCTGTGACAGGGGTACTTCAATGATATTTCACCCTGGGTCTACATTTTCATACGTGACATCTTATTTTGCACCCTACCTGCCTATGCCTAGAGATGCTTTGGGTATTCCTGTATATGTATCTACACTAGTGAGTGATCGTATAGTGGTTGATCGGGTCCATCATTCCTGTATAGTGGTGTTTGATGGTCTTGATACCCATATTGTCCTATTGCTTCTATACATGGTTGTGAGCACATGATTTTTGCACCTAGCAAACAATTCCAAAATTAAAATAAATATATTTTTGAGTGCAATTTCATGCCTTGTTGGAAAATTGAATGCATTTTATGTGTTTGAATAATTGGAAATTAGAAAAATAAAAAATAAATAGGTTAAGTATTTACTTTGATTGAATTAGTTAGTTTTAAGAAGAAAATCATCAAAAATAGTTTTTAATAGTGGAAATTATGGAAAAATAGTAGAAAAAATTGCAAAAAAATATTAGATAATTAGTGTAAGTAGGAAATTAAGTTTTTTAATAATTAATAAAAGAAAAAGAAAAAAATGGTGTTTTAATAATTAAAAAAATCAGAAAATACAACAAATAGGTGGGTATAATAGCATTGGGCCAAACATGACCCAATTTAAAGGCCCAAATGCATCAGCCAAGAAATCCGGTCCAGGCCACACATGAGATTCAATCTCCACCGTTCAACAGGCTAAATCTATAGTGGAGATAATTGGGCGAATTAATGGTTTAATTATAATTCAAGGATTGATCACAGCCGTCCATTTTGAAATGATCAAAGGGTGTGAGACCTTTGGTCTCCTGAGTAGCCAAACGGTGTCGTTTATGTAATGTTTTGTCTGATTCGTTGATCTTCATCAGATCAACCGCCCAGATTACCTAAGACACCCGGCCTATATAAGGCTTTTGTCTGAAGAAATTTGGCCATTTTACATATCTCCTAAACCTAGCCGCCCAATATCTCCCTCTTCATCTCCTTCGAACCTTCACAAACCCTAGCCGGCCATGGCAGCCACCACTCTCCACGGTGGTCGCCGGCCACTCCCAACCCTTCTCCTCTCCTATTCCCTTCTTCTCCTTCTTCTTCACCCCATCAAACACCAAGAAACCCTAAAACAGACCCTTCGTCTCCAAACTCCGGTCACCGGAACCTACCACCGGTGACCACCAAACAATAAGGCTCCCCGTCAAACCAATGCCAATCGGACCGCCTTGGTCCGATCTACACCCCACCAACCTTAGTTTCCCTCGAATCTCCCCTCTTTGTCTCGAATCTTCAAAAATAGGTCGCCGGAACCCTAACTTCGGCCGACCTAAAAATCCACCCTTTAATAAACCTCTCCATTTTGACACCCCAAACCCATTTCCACCATTGAAATACTAAAAATACTTCGTCTTGAAGTCTAAAACCAGAAAAAACAAAAAAAATGAAAAAAAAGAGAATAAGGAAAAAGAGTCTGAAAGACTGGAAAGGAAAAGAAAGAGTGAAAGGGGAAGCTCAGGGGACAGGCCCTGCAAGCTAAGTACCCTCACCCATTCTGTGTTTTAGCTTTCTTGTTTTTTGTTTGCATGTTTACTTTTTCTTGTTTCTGTCTGTTTTTTTATTTTTGAGATCTTGAAATCCTGTGTTTCGCATGTTAGTCATACGGTCTGTATCTTTGCTTCTTCTTTGTTTCTGTTTCACACCTTTTTGCTTGTTCTTTCTGATTTCGTATGTTTTAACCTGTTCGTGATAGGGTTCTGTTTGTTATGTTTTAATCTCATGTTTCTGTGCTCTAAGTTTAAAGAGTTCATCTTTTCTGTGTCACTTTTCTCTGTTGGCTTTTGATATCTCTTCTATATTTCTTATCTGTTTTCGCATGTTAGTTTTAGTATTTTTCTGCTTATCTTTTGTTTCTTTTCTTTTTCTGATTCATCTTTGCTTGTTTTACATCTTGCATATTCTTGTCTGTTTCTCTGTGACCACATCATTTTCTTAAACTGTTCATCTTTCCTCTCTGGGTTACTCGCTGCTTTGATTCGAAAAGCCTGTTAGTGCTAGGGTTTCTCTTTGTTTTTCTTGTTTTGACTTGTTTCCTCTATTCTATCTATCATGATTCTTTCTTCTGAATTCAAAGATCTTGCCTTTACTTTGTCGTCTTGACTTATGGTTTCTGATTCATTTCAAAGAATGATTTTTGGTCTTTGTTTTATCTTTCATCTCTTACATGTTTATTCCTTTGTCTGTATGATCAAAGTCATGTTTTACTTCTAATAAGTCAAAAGTGACTTTGAATCCCTTCCTCTCTTCATTTTTTGTTAAATTATATAGTTTCTGATCTGTTTTGACTCCTATAGCATAACTTCTATTCTATTGTCATGCATACTCTGATATCTTCTCATCTTCATATTAAGTCACTTCTGTGCATTTTTCACTTTGTCTATAAGTATCTCTGTCTGGTCTCCAATGTCCCATCTTTGAAAGTAAATGTCTTTGTTTGTTGTCAGTCATGCTTTAGTTGTTTTATGTTTTCACTGTTTTCCCTCTCAATATGATTCTAAGATTAGTCATTAGACTTTCATGCCCGTTTAGGAACCACTATCTCATGATCCTTGGAGATTCTGAAGTTTTTCAAACTGTCATATGACTTGAACTGGTAGTAATTAGGTCTGAATTGACATGAATTCATACTGTATCATATGTAATCTGATGATATGAGTTAATTGACTGAAATTTAACCATATCAATTGTTTCCTCTAAGTTTGGGTTGATTAATGCATTTTATATGATTATATGTGATCTTGTGTGCAACAAATGTAGAGAATGATTAAGTTTTGCTAGTTTTTGTTAAATGTGAGTGTTTGATTAACATTGATTGAACCTTAGGGGATTGGTTATAGCTGATTAATGTTAGATTCCATGAAAATGGCTAGTTTTTAAATAGTTTTAAAACTGAAAATGAACAAAAAATAGGCTATTAGGTAATAATTGACCAAAGAGTGGTCAACTTTGCAAAGTTGATTAACTCTATAAGGTCTAAACACACTAGTCCACCTCAAAAGTAGCATGTTGTGCAAACCTGGTTAAGATTGCAAATGCAGGCTTACCAAGGCTCATATTGAGCCCTGAATCTCAGGTGGCTAGGTCTGCAAAGACCTTTAGCACAGCCTGTGATCAGTCAAAGGCTGGAATTTCCAAAATTAGGCTAAGTCTGCAAATGCAGACTTGCCCATGCTCTTTTTGAGCCCTGAACCTTAAGTGGCTAGGCCTGCAAAGGCCTTAGCCCAGCTTATGTTCGGTAATTGGGCTTCAATTGCCCAAGCTAAGTCTCAACTTGAGACTGGCTAGAAGTTAAATAGTTTAAATGCATTAATAAAGCAGGCTAGTCCTGCAATTAGTTTTAAAAGAATTTAAATAGGTCAATTATGCAAAAGATTGGCTAAGTCTTGAAATGTAGACTTGCCCAGGCTCATTTTGAGCCCTGAACCACAAGTGGCCAAGCCTGCAAAGGCTTTGGGCCCAATTGTGTTCAGCAAATGGGTTCAATTACCCAAGCCAAGTCTCAACTTGAGACTGGCTAAGTTTTAAATAGTTTAAATACAACAATAAAGTAGGCTAGTCCTGCAATTAGTTTTAAAATGAAATAAAAGGTCTTAATTGATCGAAAATGAAACAAAAGAAGCTATGTTTGAAATAGTAGAACTGGCCAATCCTTAAATACCAATGCAAGGACTGGCCATTAGTTAAATAAGTCCAAAATGCTGAAAACTTGACCTAGGTAGGTCGGGTAAATCAGCAAAGTCACTAAGGGTATTAAAGGAAGCCAAATAGGTAAAATGGTGAATTGTTAAAAACATAAAGTGTTATGGGAGTAATTTGTACCCCTGATTTCTGCAATTTTGCAGAGATTAAAGGGTATAATGGTCTCCTTAAAAAGGAAAATCAGTAAAAAGCTTCAACCCTTAGGGATACTTTGGTAAATGCTTTAAAAATGAATCTTTAGAACTTTCCAGCACATGCTGGAAGGGTTTTGGGTAACAGAAATTAGGGCCTTAGTGTAAGTTTAGTAATTTTAAGAGGGGAGAAGTGGGATTTAATCCCAAACTTTCTCCCCAAGTCATCAGCCCATTCCCTTCCTATATATACCTCCTGAAAAGAGTGCATTAGGGGGCTTCTTCAATTTTTCTGAGGCTGGCTTTTGAAAGAAAAGTTCAGAGAAATATTAGTGATATAGCAATAGGCTTTCCTGCATTACTTCGAGTAAAAAACTGTGAGAAACTCATCTGCTTGTGGGTTTTTCTACTCGAGTGCTTGCCTGGGTTTCTATTTGCTGCTGCTGTGATTTTCTATTTGTTGATATTCAACCATCACTGTTGCATTTGCTGTTCGAGTCTGTTGCTGTGCTTACTTGCTTAATTCCCCTAGACTCATTGGTTGTTACTTGCTGATTCAGGTACATCTCTATTCGATTGAAGTTATAATGGTGATTTGGCTGAAATAAAAAATGAATATCCAGCTTAAATTTTATGTTGTTATGTAGCCTGTAGCTTAATGTTATTAGTTTAAATTTGTAATTTATTTGTTGTAGCAGTAGGAGGTAGCTGAAAAACAAAACACAAAAATATTGTAATAGCTAGTGGTATAGTAAGTAGTATAATAGCAGTAGTATGTCACGCCTAGTTTAAATAGGTAAAACCTAAAATATAAGTATACAAATCACGGTTTTAATTTGCTAATAACTGTTGTTTCACAGATAACTTCGTAAACCATCACTATTTAGCTAATGTCATAGATTTACATTTGAATAAGGGATAAAAACGTTAGATCGGGTAGTGACCTTTGAATAATTGAGTTAATAATTTGCTAATAGGCTGAGTTGAAATGAAGACAGTAGTTTTAACTGTGACAAGTCTTTGAGCCACTAGATGAAAGGATTTAAGTTCTGTTAATGAATGTTTAAGCTGTTAGAACTATGTTCGTGTGATTAAGTTTCTTCATTGATAAAAGGAAATAATTAGGCAGTGAAATGGCTTAAGTAGGATAGATCTGAGATGATGGGAGGTTAATTCATAGTAAAACCAGTAGTATAATTATGTAACTGTGATCAACTCATTTAGTTTCTTCCAGGTTCCGTAAATAGTTCGTTGAATCATTCTAATCTGATCAAATCTCGTAGACAATTAAGTTGTGATTTTAGATCTTTCAACTAATAAATAATTAGACATTAGTATAAATTCTTAGTTATGAACTGATAGTGATGACGATTTGTTGAACTCTCATGTACATAGACAATTGACTTAGAACTACTGTTTTGTGTATTGATTTCCTTACTGATAAATAAAAGTGCAAGTTAATTCCTGTGTTAATTCCAAATGTGTGGGCTTTTTTTTAGTCAATTACTTATACCAGTATTATTCCTATTTTGTCTGAGCCTGATTAGTGGCATGGGCCTGGACCATGTTTATACAACTGAAGGGCTAGCAATTGAATGCCCAGGTCAAGTCTGGTTCTACAAAGACCTGGACCTGCTTATAATATAATGAAGCCCACTCTGGAGATCTAGGCCCAATAACAACAAATTTGACGGGCCTGCAATTTTAGTACTGCAAACGGTTAAGGGAAAAATATATATAGAAAATATAGTTAAACATTATGATTGGACTTTTAACAAATGATTGGGACGAGCCTCGCACGATATTAAACAACGGGGCCCCCTTTTAGTAATGATATAACAACTAGGCTCGGGAAGACTATTAGCAAATTCCATAGTCTTACCCAAAACAACTAAAAGACGATATACCATTTAGGGCACGATTTAATATACTTTCCTACGAACGAGTGTGCACCTGGTGCAACTCAAATCCTAAATCCCGGCAAAGCTGAAATATACCAAAAGTCACAAGCGTACTGGTTGCGGTGTGCCTCGAGGTGTGTTTTCGCGATGTCGTAATTCTATAAAATATTTAAGTAAAAGCGCATATATGTTGTTACAATATGTAATGAGTCAAACAAGAGTCAAGAACGACAATTGAGCAACCGTGCTAAAACCACGGAACCCGGGAATGCCTAACACCTTCTCCCGGGTTAACAGAGTTCCTTATCTCGATCTTTGTATCATGGACGTTAATAAAAGATTCAATTCCTCGGATTCGGGATTAACCGGTGACTTGGGACACCATTATTATCTCAAGTGGCGACTCTGATAATTAAAACAAAATCCCGAACCGATTGTCCTTTAAGTGGAAAAACTCCTTCCTCTATGCTATTATATCCAATCTCGGGTATTTGAACATCGAGGTATACCCTATAAGCACATTTATGTTTTTGGGGTAGTAAAAAAGGGAGGTGTGACAGCTCTGGCGACTCTGCTGGGGATCCAACCCCGAACTTCGGTTTTAGGGTTTAAGAACTCGAGCTCCTTAGAATTGCCGTTCGTGATATTGTTTGACTTCACTATATGATTTGAACAACATGCTATGTGCTTTATCGCTTTGGTACTATGTGGATTGTATATAAAAGTTGTGCCGAAAACCATTCTCTTCTTCACCCCCGAGGATGTGCTTACTGGTTGAGACTCCCCTTTCTGTTAAGTCACCAAAATTAAGAAAATAGAGGCCGGATAAGTTACAAAGCCGATTGACTCCGCGAGTCACCGGTACGTAGCCCCCTCCTCGATTCGAGTTGTCCGCTCGGGTACACGGTCTAGCATTCTATGAAACTGTAAGATGTTGAACATAGGTCTAGGATGATTATTTGCATCATATCTGACTTAGGGGACTCAACACAGGGGTTGGGTCCATCTAGGACAGGTGACCCGGAATTTGAAAAAGACCGAGCATATTATGTGTTGCATTTTTATTGTCCTTGATCGTTATGCGGACTGGCAAAAATCCCGAGGATAGAAAAATTGTTGAAAAGAAAAAAAGAGAGAGAGAGAAATAAGAGTTAGTGAAAATGGGTATCCAGAAAATCCGAAAATTTGAAAAAAAAATGGTTTTTGTTGTTGAAATAATTGGTCAACTAATCTGACCGAACTACGCAAGTTAGATTCTCGCCATTAGGTGGGATACGTAGGCAACCTTAAACGGGTCCAACCACACCTTTAGAAAAAGACCAAAAAGATTTTTTCTTTTCAAATAATCGAAGTAATTGCTATTTTTGGAAACGGCCGATTGTCCCGAAAGGACGCCGGAAGGCTGTTTTGGCAAAAATGGCCACTTCGAGAGCCATGATTCTTTCAAAAAATGAAAACATGCATTGAAAAAGATTTTCCTCTTTTCTAAATAAAATCGCCTTAATAAATATGCAGGATGAGCACAATGTTGAATGAACATTTCTCCTTAATAAATAAAATCCCTTTGGAGCTGAAATTATGGTGGCAAGACATGGAAACAGAAAGCAGGACTGGGTCAAAGGTTACTTGAAAGATCTCAAGGGGTTATTGGACATAATTCCCCGAGGCGGCGTAATTAGAGCATTTGTCACATATTGGGATCCTGCACACAATGTACTACATCTTCCGGATTTTGAAATCACTCCTACTCTAGAGGAAATTGCTTTCTACATAGGAAAGAGTGAGGTCCCCTTGAAAGGAAAATACCTGGTATCTCCAAGAACAGTAACGGTGCATCGTTTTCTGGATTCCTTGAAAATTGCTAGGAATGTCCACAACGAGGATTTAGCCAACGGGTTTTGCTCCCTGAACTTCATCTATAGTAGGTATGGACATATCGGAGGTATCAATGACTCCACGAACAAGTTATGCAGCAAGTCCAACCGAGCAAAATGGGAGGAGCACCGAAGGTTTGCTTTCTTAGTGGCATTTCTCGGAATTGTCATATTTTCGAGAAAAGATGGGCACATCAGTATAAAGGTTGACGGGGTAGCAAGCACATTGATAGTACAAGACAATTGTACTCTAGCTCCAATGATTTTAGCTGACATCTACCTCGCCTTGACTGCATGCAAAGCTGGAGCCAACTTCTTTGAAGGGTGCAATTTGATTTTGCAGATTTGGTTGATTGAACATCTATGCCATCATCCTTCGTTCTCAAATTATGGTCCGACCGGACGAACATGTCTGGAAGAATTCTGTACGAGAACAAAAGAAGTTAAATTGCCAGAGGGAGTAAATGATTGGATTTTGCATCTTCGATCATTGACTGATGGCCAGATTGATTGGACATATGATTGGATACGTCTTGACGAGGTAAATTATATGCCAATAGAAGGGTCACCTTTTTTTATCATAGGTTTAAAAAGTATCCAACCTTACGCCCCGTACAGGGCCCTGAGACTGCTGGGTAGATGTCAAGTTATACCGAGAGACGGGGACCTCAGTTCATAAGTTATAGAAATTAGTCCGGATGGGCAATTCCCGGAAGCAAAGATCCGTCAAATTTGGAATGAATGCCAAAACTTAAAAGTAGATACTTGTGTGCAAAATAGAGCTCGAGGGGAAGTGTCGTCTGGATATTCAGCATGGTATCGACAGGGCATTGAGCACGAGCGGCTTTCGAAAAGACCTCACTTGCAAGATTTGGTGGAGCAATCTAAGGAAAACCAGAATTGGGTGGACAAAGAAAGAGAATACAAGGCCAAGATCAGCTTGTTGGAAGAACAATTGAGAAATCTCCAGTTTGAAAGTGGTTTACAGGCAACATCTAATGAGGGAGAGAAAAAGCAGCTGAAGAAAGAAAATGAAATGTTAAAGGCTCAGGTTGCTCAAATGAAAATTGCATCCGAGACCCCCGTTCGCTTAGCCCGGGATGAGAAATTGATTGAAACTCTTCGGCGCAAAGTGAATGACTACAGCTTTGACTTGGACAAGGCGGAAAAGGAATTAGTCAGGGCTCGGAAGCAAATAACCAGAGATGCTGAGGAAAGAGCCAAGTTGGTTCGGCAGCTACAAGATAGGCATGAATTTGAGGTAGCTCGGCTAAGAAAGAAAATGGTTTCAGCCACGGTTAAAAGTAACAAGGTTATCAAGGATCTCGAAGAAGAGAGAGAACATTATTACACAACTATGGCTCGACTAGAGTTGGAGCTGCAGCAAATACAGAAGGATAACCAACATACCTTAGATGCTCGCACTGAACAGATAAGACGATTGCTTCAAGAAAAAGGGGATATTCGAGAGAAGATTGTTCGTATTGCTCGATACATCACCCGAAAGAGTCAGCTATGTGAACAAATGTCTCAAGAAACCTTTGTATCACCGGTGAAGCTCTTTGTGCAGCAAGTCATGTCTGACCTGGATAGGCTCCAAAAGGGATTAGCATATAGGCCCGCGGCAAGACCGAATGATGTCTCGCGGGCACTAGGAGAATTAATGTATTCATAGGGCATTCTATTTTTATGTTTCTTGACATCAGCATTACAACATCATATTGTAAATCAATGTTTTTGAGCTTTCAATGAAAATCAAGAGTTGTTGTCAACCCTTTTTCTTTATGTTATTTCTTTTAATTACGATAGGAAAATAAATAGGAACGCAATTATGAAATGAAAAAGAAAAAAAAAAGAGAGAAAAAGTGAGGAAAAAAAAAGAAAGAAGAAGAAAAAGAGATGATTGGTTCAAATAAGTAAAGGCCGGGATGATGCATGACGATCCAAGGAAAGTGTGTTTATTTTAAAATCATTGCATCTTATCTCTTCATGCGCTAACCACTAATGGGTGTTGATGTTTGTGAGATTCAGATTCTAGTGGCAACTGGCATTCTGGCTACTCACCCTTACAACACGAGATATAAGAAAATGACAAAAGCTGTGTCGCAAGAGATTGAGGCAACGGTCATGGATCCCGCCCAGGAGGAAGAAATTGTGGACGTAGCGGGGATGAAGGAAGAGATGTACAAACTAAAACAGCAGATGGCCGAAATGTATCAGGCTTGGTCGAGGGGTCAACCCTTGCCAACTTATCCTGCCAATCCTACATACATCCCTCCAACTAATCCCAATCTTGAACCACCCACGATGAATTCATCCTCTACATACCCTGACTATCACCACTATTATGCTTCCACTTCCCAAGTACCACCACCTCTGAAGCAAAACAAGTACCACCTCATCCACCCCAAGTTGCTCCAGTGTACGTGGCACCTCCACCTACTGCCCCGCACAAATCATCTAGTGAACCAATGTTCCACATACAAGATCCCCATTACTACCCACCTGAACCAACTTTCCGACAGCATGAATCTCACACTCCGCTGATAGAGACGAGCGAAGAGAAGCCTGCTAAAAATATAGGGCAGAAGGAGATGGCTAGGAAGGTAAAGAGTTTGGAAAACGCCTTTCGCAATATGCAAGTATTGGGAGAGAAAGTAAGTGTGGCATACAAGGATTTGTGTCTGTTTCCTGAAGTGCAACTTCCCTGTTGGATTTAAGTTGCCGAAGTTTGATATGTATAGCGGACATGGAGACCCGGTGGCCCACCTCGGGGGATATTGCAGTAAAATGCGAGGTGCAGGAGGCAGGGATGAGCTGTTGATGGCGTATTTTAGCAAAAGTTTAAGTGGTTCCGCTTTGGAGTGGTATACTCGCCAGGATCACACCAGGCGGTTCATCTGGGACGATCTCGCGCAAGCATTCGCGAACCATTTTCAATACAATCTAGAAATCATACCAGATAGATTATCACTCACAAAGATGGAGAAAAAGACGGGAGAAAGCTTCAGGGAGTTTGGTTTCAGGTGGAGAGTACAGGTGGCAAGGGTAGATCCGCCAATGAAGGAAGGAGAAATGGTAGATTTTTCTTACAGGCTTTGGAGCCTACTTATTATGGGCATTTAGTGTCAGCTATTGGGAAAAGTTTTAATGAGGTTGTGAAGATGGGGAGTTTTGTTGAAGAAGGTCTAAAAACCAACAAGATCATGAGTTTTTCGGCAATTAAGGCCACAAATCAGGCCATACAGACTGGGAATGGAGGAACAATTGGGAAGAAGAAAAAAGAAGAAGTAGTAGTTGTGGAAAGCAGGCCTTGGAACCGCATCCAACATCATCACCCACCAAGACCTTACCATCCATACCCACCTAACCCATCAACTCCATACAGCCCACCAACCACATATAACCCACCAACCCCATACAATACACCAACCACATATAACCCACCGTCACCATATTACCCACCAACTGCCCCGCACTACCACCACCCACAAGCCCAAACCTATTCACCACCACCACCACATGTATGGCGAGACCAAGCCCCACATAATGTTTACCACACACAAAACACATACCCTTCTTCTAGAACCTACAGAAACCCAAGCAGACCCAGGCCTGACCCGAAAATGAGGAATAGGGCAAAAAAAACATTCACCCCGTTGGGGGAGTCCTATGCCAGTCTCTATCACGGATTAAAGGAATTGGGAATGTTGAGCCCAATTGAGTCTAAACTTCCAAACCCACCTCCGAAAAACATCGATCAGTCGGTCAGGTGTGAGTATTGCTCAGGAGCACCAGGACACGATACTGAGAAGTGTTGGCATCTGAAGAGTGATATCCAGGATCTTATTGATAGCTGGAGGATTGAAGTGCAGGCTCCCGAGGCTCCAAACATCACGCAAAACCCACTGCCAGCTCACCATGAAACGCATATGATAGAATTGGCGCAGGATGAGAGTAGTCGGAAGCCGTCCCAGTCTGTTATGATGATTAAGGATAGTAGCAGAACGGAAAAGGAAGCTGAGAAAGGAAAAATAATTGTTGAAGAACCAGTGAAAAGTCAAACAGTGGTGGAAAAATTGAGGGTTGTAGTACCAGGCGTGAAGCCAGTATTAACAATGAAAGGCGCGAGTGTGGAACCAGTGATTATAAGACCGGTGGTGCAGATGCCGGTAGTGAACACCAAGACTGTACCTTGGAATTACAACAAGGTAGCAGTGATTTACAAAGGGAAAGAGGTATCTGGAGAAATCAATGAAACTCACGGTCTAACTCGGTCCGGGAGGTGTTTTGCCCCGGAAGAGTTAAGAAAAATAAAGGCAGTGAAAGAGAATCAGTTGAAGAAGCCTGTGTCCGAACAAGAGGCGGAGGAATTCCTCAAAAAGATAAAATTGCAGGATTACTCTATAGTAGAACAGTTGAGGAAAACACCCGCACAGATCTCTTTGCTCTCGTTGTTAATCCATTCGGAAGAACACAGAAAAGCTCTGTTGAAGATATTGAACGAGGCGCATGTCCCAGAAAAGATCTCGGTCTGTCATCTTGAAAAGATTACTAAGAAGATCTTCGAGTCTAATAAGATTACGTTCTCAGATAATGAATTGCCTGTTGAGGGAACCGAGCATAATATGGCGCTTTATCTTATGGTGAAAAGCACAGAGTCGGTGGTTACCAGAGTGTTGATAGATAATGGTTCAAGCGCAAACATTTGCCCGCTGTCAACTCTTGGAAAGCTGAATATCAGTCCGGATAGATATCGGAGGAACAGCATAAATGTGAGAGGATTTGATGGTGGAAGTAAGAACACGTTGGGAGACATTGTTTTGGAGGTGACCATTGGGCCTGTGGATTTTACCATGGAATTTCAGGTGTTGGAAATTGTTGTGTCCTATAATTTATTGCTAAGCCGACCATGGATCCACGCAGCCAAAGTAGTGCCGTCATCCTTGCACCAAGTGGTCAAATTCGAATGGGAGCAACAAGAAGTTGTGGTGCATGGAGAGGAAAATACCTACAGTGTTGTGATGCCATTTGATGATGCTGATAAAGATAAGGGTCCTTGGGTATACCAGGTGACAGATACCATAATAGTGAACAAAATTGCTGAGGGAGAGAAACTGCCGATCCTTACGGTAGCACCTACTGCAGTGATGGTGGCCCGGGAAATGCTTAAAAATGGGTTTGCACCAGGAAAGGGGCTGGGCAATGCTTTGCAAGGTATCACCCAACCAGTTCAATTGCCAGTGAACAATGACACTTTTGGCTTAGGGTTCAAACCCACCTATGCCGACATCCAAAGAGCCTCCAAAACCAAAAAGAACCGGACCCTGCCTAAGCCTATACCCAAACTATCCGACACCTTTACCAAGCCTGGTACTAAAAATCGGACATCTGCTGCGTCAAGGTACATTGAGACCCGACCCGATGAAGAGCTTTTGATGAGATTTGAGAAGATATTTGGGGATGTGAACATGGTTGAGATGGGGGAAGGCACTAGTAAGATAGACGTGCAATTTGTGGGATCTGGTGTTATGCTGAACAATTGGGAAGCCACTCTTTTCCCGATCAAGAAGGAGTCTCGGTAGTTAGCTCTGAAAATTTCATTATCATTTTTCCGGGAAAAAACAATTGTTACTTTTTGTAGTCCTCCCACCCCCCATGAAAAAGAAAAATCAAAATGTATCCCGAACTTTGTTCATTTTTTTATCAATGAAATGCAGTTTTCTTCTTTTTTCATTTTTGTCTTATTTTTTATCTTTTCTTCTGTACAGTTCTGTATGTGCTGATTCTGATGCCATGTCATGCATGAAGGATTCTCGACCCAGTTCTGACAGTCGCATTATCATACAAGAAATCGAGAAGGATAGTGAGATAGAATGTGAGGATGAGGAAGCTCTGGAGGAAATAAGTAAGGACATGAACCAATATGAGGAAAAGCCCAAACCGAATTTGAGTGATATAGAATCCATCAATTTGGGGAGCGAAGATAATGTCCGGGAAATAAAAATTAGTGTTCATTTGGAGACACCCCTCAGGGAAGAATTGATAAGGTTGTTGCATGAATTTAGGGACATCTTTGCTTGGTCCTATGATGACATGCCCGGACTTAGAACTGACTTGGTGGTACACAAGTTGCCTATCTACCCCGAATGCCGGCTAGTGAAGCAAAAGTTGCGAAAATTCAAAACGGACATTAGTGTAAAGATAAAAGAAGAGGTGAATAAGCAGTTTGAGCCAAAGGTCATACGAGTTACCAAATACCCCACTTGGTTGGCAAACGTTGTGCCAGTCCCAAAGAAAGATGGAAAAGCCAGAGTGTGTGTGGACAACAGAGACCTCAACAAAGCCAGTCCAAAGGATGATTTCCCACTACCAAACATCCACATATTGATCGATAATTGCGCCAAGCATGAGATTGGTTCATTTGTAGATTGTTATGCCGGTTATCACCAGATCCTGATGGACGAAGAAGACGCGGAGAAAACTACTTTCATTACACCTTGGGGAACGTATTGCTACAGAGTAATGCCGTTTGGATTGAAGAATGCCGGGGCAACTTATATGAGAGCAATGACCACGATGTTTCATGACATGATGCACCAAGAAATCGAAGTGCATGTGGACGATGTCATCATAAAGTCCAAGAAGCAACATGATCACGTGAAGGATTTGAGAAAGTTTTTCCAAAGACTCCAGAGGTACAATCTTAAACTCAACCCTGCAAAATGCGCCTTCGGAGTACCTTCAGGGAAGCTGTTGGGATTCATAGTGAGTCGGCGAGGTATTGAGTTAGATCCATCAAAGATCAAGGCCATCCACAGTCTACCTCCGCCGAAGAATAAGAAGGAAGTAATGAGCTTATTGGGGAGGTTGAATTACATTAGCCGGTTCATCACTCAATTGACATCAACATGTGAGCCGATCTTTAAGTTGTTAAAGAAAGATGCAGCTGCGAAATGGACCAACGAATGTCAGGAAGCCTTCGACAAGATCAAGGAATATTTAGCTAACCCTCCAGTGTTAGTTCCTCTATAGCCGGGGCGACCTCTAATTTTGTACCTGACAGTGCTTGACAACTCCTTTGGTTGTGTGCTAAGGCAACACGATGAGACGGTCAAGAAAGAGAAAGCTATATATTACCTCAGTAAGAAGTTCACATCTTACGAGGTGAAATATACTCATCTAGAAAGAACTTGTTGTGCATTGATCTGGGTGGCTCAGAAATTGAAGCATTATTTGTCAGCATATACCACGTACCTGATATCACGGTTGGATCCTCTGAAGTACATATTTCAGAAGCCTATGCCTACAGGGAGACTTGCTAAGTGGCAGATTCTGCTCACAGAATTTGACATTATCTATGTAACTCGTACGACAATGAAGGCGCAAGCAATTGCGGACCACTTAGCAGAGAATCCAATGGATGATGAATATGAGCCATTAAAGACGTATTTTCCGGATGAGGAGGCAATGAATGTCGAGGAAATAGAACAAGATGATAAGCCAGGATGGAAGATGTACTTCGACGGAGCCGTCAACAGTAAGGGCGTTGATAAGGAGCAGTACTCATTTCAGGAACGGGTCAACATTATCTCGTCACAGCTCAGCTTTGATTTTTCTATACCAACAACATGGTCGAATATGAGGCGTGTATATTGGGATTAAGGATGGAAATAGACATGGGTATTCAAGAGATTTTGGTCATGGGTGACTCGGATCTTTTGGTACACCAAATCGAGGGAGAATGGGAGACAAGAGATTTGAAATTTATACCTTACCGGTATTGTTTGCATGAGTTGTCCCAAAGATTCCAGTTCATAGAATTCAAACACATCCCAAGAATGCACAATGAGGTTGCAGATGCTCTGGCCACACTGTCCTCCATGTTACATCATCCGGACAAAGCCTATATAGATCCACTCCGGATCCAGGTGCGTGATCAAAATGCTTACTATTTTGCTATGGAAGGAGAATTGGATGGAGAACTGTGGTATCACGGCATCAGGGAATACCTGAAGGCAGGCAAATACCCGGAGCAGGCCACCGGAGATCCGAAAAGAGCTATCAGACGCTTGGCTAATGGATTTTTCCTCAGTGGAGGAATCATATATAAGAGAACACCAGACCTGGGATTGTTGAGGTGTGTGGATGTGCAACAAGCTGATGAGATTATGATTGAGGTGCATGCTGGAGCCTGTGGACCCCATATGAGCGGGTATATCCTAGCAAAGAAGATCTTGAGAGCCGGGTATTACTGGCTTACCATGGAGCAGGATTGTATCAGGTATGTAAGAAAATGCCACCAATGCCATGTACATGGAGATCTAATTCACTCCCCGCCTTATGAATTGCATACGATGTCTGCACCTTGGCCATTTGTCGCCTGGGGCATGGATGTTATCGGTCCGATAGAGCCAGTAGCTTCCAATGGGCATAGATTCATTTTGGTTGCAATCGATTATTTCACCAAGTGGGTCGAGGCGAAGTCATTCAAGTCAGTGACAAAGAAAGCGGTGGTAGACTTTGTGCATGAGAATATTATATGCCGGTTCGGAATCCCCAAGGTGATCATCACAGATAATGGAGCCAATCTAAATAGTCATCTCATGGCGGAAGTTTGCGAGAGATTTAAGATCACACATCGCAATTCCACACCTTATAGGCCAAAGGCGAATGGGGCGGTAGAAGCTGCAAATAAAAATATCAAAAAGATTCTCCGGAAAATGGTGGAGGGATCCAGGCAATGGCATGAAAAGTTACCCTTTGCTCTTATGGGTTATCGCACGACAGTGCGTACTTCTATTGGAACCACACCTTACTCACTGGTGTATGGGACGGAGGCTGTTATACCCGCAGAAGTAGAAATTCTGTCATTACGGATCATAGCTGAAGCTGGAATAGATGACGAAGAATGGGTAAAAGCCCGGCTAGAACAATTGAGTTTGATTGATGAAAAGAGATTGGCCGCAGTTTTCCATGGGCACTTGTATCAACAGAGAATGGCCAGAGCATACAATAAGAAGGTGCATCCTCGGAAGTTTGAAGTCGGACAACTAGTATTGAGGCGTATCTTACCGCATTGGGCCGAGGCAAAGGGAAAATTTGCGCCAAATTGGCAGGGACCATTTGTGGTATCGCGGGTGTTGTCCAATGGGGCATTATATTTGACAGATGTTGAAGGAAAGTGCGTAGAGACTGCTATCAATTCAGATGCGGTCAAAAGATACTATGTATGACTCCTTTTCAATTGTATGTTTTGTATTTTGTTGTGATTTTGGAATTGAAATGACGAAGGCGTTTTATTCTCTATCCAAACACTTTATCCATTGACAACCCCCTTTGAGCCATGATTAATATATTCTTTCATACCCCTCTCTCGGAATCGCTTATAGCGCAATAAGGAAAATGAAGATTAAAATTGAAAAAATGGAAAGTGATGAACGAATGAAAAAAAAAGAAAAAAAAAGACAAAGAAATCGGGAAAAAGTCAAAAAGAAATTCATTTAACTGATGACATTGAATGAACTACGTCCGACTTGATCCCGAAAGGGTACGTAGGCAGCCTCGCTGAGGTTCAGTCACGACTAAGAAAAATCCGAAAAATTCCCCACATATTGAAACTGGGGCAGAAGTTATGTTAAATAATTCCGAGAGTTGTAAATATTTTTGAACCCTCGTAATTTTTGAGTCTTTATACCTTTCTTTCTTTAACCCATCCAAAAGCCACGTTACGGTCCAAAGAAAGACCTTCTGATCAATTCCAAAATGATAACGGATGCAATGAAGGAAGAGCAAGACATTGGACAACACCCGTGGTATAAGAAAACAAAACACAAAAGGAAAAATGAAAAAATGAAAAAATGAGAGAGTCTCATCAGTGAAAACCTTAACCGGCACTGTGAGGCGATTGTGAGTTTAAGAGAAATAAAAATGAGAGAGCCTTGCCAGTGAAAACCTTTAACGGCACTGCAGGGAAATTGTGAGGTTGAGAGAGAATAAATGAGAGAGTCCTATTGGTGAAAACCTTTCGAGGCACCGTAGGGCGATCGTAAGGATTACCATGAATAGAGAAAAGGAAAAAAAATAGTATCAGTTTGGGTTGAAAACAATTTGGGTTCGGAATAATGATTGGAACGAACTGGGTCGGAGTTTAAATACATGGCATGGTCAGCGGAATCAGCCAGCAAACGCCCAGATAAGTTCTATCATTTCTCCAAAACACCCTTACCCTCTTTCATTTTTCTGCATTTCATTGTTTACCTTTTGAGAGCTAACTACCAGCTCCTGATAACGAAAGCTGAAACAACACTGGATCGGAAAGAAAGAAGAGTTGGGGGAGAAAATAAAGAAGTTTGGCAAACATGGCCAAAGGAAAAGAAAACAAAACAAAAAAGGAAAAGTAAGAAAACACAAAAATAGTTCGCAAGAGATAGGCAGCTGAAAAGCCACACAGCGGGTGAAAAAGCAAAAAAAAAAAAAGAGGAAAGCAATAAGAAGTAGGGACGGCAGATGCCAGTTGCCAGTAGTTTATATCTAATAAATTTTGTTTCATGATTCATACAGGAACAAATTGTCACTAATCACTTTAAATTGAATGTGACCAATGTGAAAAAATAGAAAATACCAAAAAGAGAAAGTTTGCCAATAAGTGGAGAAATTCACAGGTGAGAGACAATTGGTCAAAGAAAATACCAAAAAGAGGAACGTAGCATCTTTAAAATTCATTCCCCGGTTATCAAGCTGAGAGAATACTTTTCTGCATTGCATCTGATGCACGTTTAATTTCTGTCCAGGCGCCCACCTATCTAACAAGGGAATACGTTTCTGCATTGCATCTCATGCACGTTTAATTTCTGTCCAGGCGCCCACCTATCTAACAAGGGAATACTTTTCTGCATTGCATTTCATGCACGTTTAATTTTTGTCCAGGCGCCCCCTTTTCTAACAAGGGAATACTTTTCCGCATTGCATCTCATGCACGTTTAATTTTTGTCCAGGCGCCCACCTATCTAACAAGGGAATACTTTTCTCCATTGCATCTCATGCACGTTTAATTTCTGTCCGGGCGCCCACCTATCTAACAAGGGAATACTTTTCCGCACTACATTTCATGCATTTTTAATTTCTGTCCAGGCACCCACCTATCTAACAAGGGAATACTTTTCCGCATTGCATCTCATGCACGTTTAATTTCGTCCAGGCGCCCACCTATCTAACAAGGGAATACTTTTCTCGCATTGCATCTCATGCACGTTTAATTTCCGTCCGTGCGCCCACCTATCTAACAAGGGAATACTTTTCTCGCATTGCATCTCATGCACGTTCAATTTCTGTCCGGGCCCCCACCTATCTAACAAGGGGAATACTTTTCTCGCATTGCATCTCATGCACGTTTAATTTCCGTCCGTGCGCCCACCTATCTAACAAGGGAATACTTTTCTCGCATTGCATCTCATGCACGTTTAATTTCCGTCCGAGCGCCCACCTATCTAACAAGGGAATACTTTTCTACATTGCATCTCATGCACATTTAATTTCTGTCCATGCGCCTACCTATCTAACAAGGGAATACTTTTTCGTATTGCATCTCATGCACGTTTAATTTCCGTCCGGGCGCCCACCTATCTAACAAAGGAATACTTTTCTCGCATTGCATCTCATGCACGTTTAATTTCGTCCGGCGCCCACCTATCTAACAAGGGAATACTTTCCCGCATCGCATCTCATTCATGTTTAATTTCTGGTCCGGGCGCCCACCTATCTAACAAGGGAATACTTTTCTACATTGCATCTCATGCACGTTTAATTTTTGTCCAGGCGCCCACCTATCTAACAAGGGAATACTTTTATGCATATTTATTTCCTACAATTTTGGGTTTATGTTAGCTAAAAGCCCACACTGGGGCAAGAAGAAAAAGTTTGTTGTTTTTGTTTTTTTTTTTAGCAGGCTTCACCTCGAGGACAAGAAGTATCATTGAAAATCAAGAAAAAAAGAGGGGAAAGCAAGAAAAGAAAATCAACAAAAAAGAGAGTCGGCATCACAGAAAATCAAGAAAAAGAGAAAGAGAAGCAAACAAAAGCTAGATTAGGAACAATTGTAATTGTAGGATCATAGCTTAGAATAGCTTCTTCATTTTACATTCCCCCCCCCCGGTGTAATAAGGAGTAAGTCAGCAGGTCTCAACAGTGTCAATGCAACAGTGAGTCCGGTAGTTTTTTAAAACTGCCAGACCTTCCCGAACTACACTGACCTGATTCCTGTTTAGCCCTGGATATGTAGGCAACCTCTAAAGCATGGTGCGGTCAAAAGGTTTTCAAAAAATGCTTTTACGGAATGTGCCAATGTGCAAAAATCTCTCATTAGTGCTCACTTGTCTTTGCACTGAAACTCTTCGTGTTCCCGAGCAAAGAGAGGCAGCTGTGAGCACATGATTTTTGCACCGGGCAAACAATTCCAAAATTAAAATAAATATATTTTTTAGTGCAATTCCATGCCTTGTTGGAAAATTGAATGCATTTTATGTGTTTGAATAATTGGAAATTAGAAAAATAAAAAAAAATAGGTTAAGTATTTACTTTGACTGAATTAGTTAGTTTTAAAAAGAAAATCATCAGAAATAGTTTTTAATAATGGAAATTAGGGAAAAATAGTAGAAAAAATTACAAAAAAATATTTGATAATTAGTGTAAGTAGGAAATTAAGTTTTTTAATAATTCATAAAAGAAAAGAAATGGTGTTTAAATAATTAAAAAAATTTAGAAAATACAAAAAATAGGTGGGTATAATAGCATTGGGCCAAACATGACCCAATTTAAAGGCCCAAATGCATCAGCCAAGAAATCCGGTCCAGGCCACACATGAGATTCAATCTCCACCGTTCAACAGGCTGAATCCAACGGTGGAGATAAATGGGCCAATTAATGGTTTAATTATAATTCAAGGATTGATCACAGCCGTCCATTTTGAAATGATTTAAGGGTGTGAGACCTTTGGTCTCCTGAGTAGCCAAACGGCACCGTTTATGTAACGTTTTGTCTGAGCCGTTGATCTTCATCAGATCAACGACCCAGATTACCTAAGACACCCGGCCTATATAAGGCTTTTGTCTGAAGAAATTTGGCCATTTTACATATCTCCTAAACCTAGCCGCCCAATCTCTCCCTCTTCATCTCCTTCGAACCTTCACAAACCCAAGCCGTCCATGGTGGCCACCACTCTCCACGGTGGTCGCCGGCCACTCCCAACCCTTCTCCTCTCCTATTCCCTTCTTCTCCTTCTTCTTCATCCCATCAAACACCAAGAAACCCTAAAACAGACCCTTCGTCTCCAAACTCTGGTCACCGGAACCTACCACCGGTGACCACCAAACAATGAGGCTCCCCGTCAAACCAATGCCAATCGGACCGCCTTGGTCCGATATACACCCCACCAACCTTGGTTTCCCTCGAATCTCCCCTCTTTGTCTAGAATCTTCAAAAATAGGTCGCCGGAACCCTAACTCCGGCCGACCTAAAAATCCACCATTTAATAAACCTCTCCATCTTGAGACCCCAAACCCATTTCCACCATTGAAATACTAAAAATACTTCGTCTTGAAGTCTAAAACCAGAAAAAACAGAAAGAAAAATGAAAAAAAGAGAATAAGGAAAAAGAGTCTGAAAGACTGGAAAAGAAAAGAAAATGTGAAAGGGGAAGCTCAGGGGACAGGCCCTGCAAGCTAAGTACCCTCACCCATTCCGTGTTTTAGCTTTCTTGTGTTTTGTTTGCATGTTTACTTATTCTTGTTTCTGTCTGTTTTGTTATTTCTGAGATCTTGAAATCCTGTGTTTCGCATGTTAGTCATAGGGTCTTTATCTTTGCTTCTTCTTTGTTTCTGTTTCACACCTTTTTGCTTGTTCTTTCTGATTTCGTATGTTTTAACCTGTTCGTGATAGGGTTCTGTTTGTTATGTTCTCATGTTTCTGTGCTCTAAGTTTAAAGAGTTCATATTTTCTGCGTCACTTTTCTTTGTTGGCTTTTGATATCTCTTCTATATTTCTTATCTGTTTTCACATGTTAGTTTTAGGATTTTTCTGCTTATCTTTTGTCTCTTTTCTTTTTCTGATTCATCTTCGCTTGTTTCACATCTTGCATATTCTTGTCTGTTTCTCTGTGACCACATTATTTTCTTAACCTGTTCATCTTTCATCTCTGGGTTACTCGCTGCTTTGATTCGAAAAGCCTGTTAGTGCTAGGGTTTCTCTTTGTTTTTCTTGTTTTGACTTGTTTCCTCTATTTTATCTATCATGATTCTTTCTTCTGAATTCAAATATCTTGCCTTTACTTTGTCGTCTTGACTTATGGTTTCTGATTCATTTCAAAGAATGATTGTTGGTCTTTATTTTATCTTTCATCTCTTACATGTTTATTCCTTTGTCTGTATGATCAAAGTCATGTTTTACTTCTAATAAGTCAAAAGTGACTTTGAATCCCTTCCTCTCTTCATTTTTGTTAAATCATATAGTTTCTGATCTGTTTTGACTCCTATAACATAACTTCTATTCTATTGTCATGCATACTCCGATATCTTCTCATCTTCATATTAAGTCACTTCTGTGCATTTTTCACTTTGTCTATAAGTATCTCTGTCTGGTCTCCAATGTCCCATCTTTGAAAGTAAATGTCTTTGTTTGTTGTCAGTCATGCTTTAGTTGTTTTATGTTTTCACTGTTTTCCCTCTCAATATGATTCTAAGATTAGTCATCAGATTTTCATGCCCGTTTAGGAACCACTATGTCATGATCCTTGGTGATTCTGAAGTTTTCCAAACTGTCATATGACTTGAACTGGTAGTAATTAGGTCTGAATTGACATGAATTCATACTGTATCATATGTAGTCTGATGATATGAGTTAATTGACTGAAATTCAACCATATCAATTATTTCCTCTGAGTTTGGGTTGATTAATGCATTTTATTTGATTATATGTGATCATGTGTGCAACTAATGTTGAGAATGATTAAGTTTTCTAGTTTTTGTTAAATGTGAGTGTTTGATTAACATTGATTGAACCTTAGGGGATTGGTTATAGCTGATTAATGTTAGATTCCATGAAAATGGCTAGTTTTTAAATAGTTTTAAAACTGAAAATGAACAAAAAATAGGCTATTAGGTAATAATTGACCAAAAAGTGGTCAACTTTGCAAAGTTGATTAACTCTATAAGGTCCAAACACACTAGTCCACCTCAAAAGGAGCTAGTTGCGCAAAACTGGTTAAGCTTGCAAATGCAGGCTTACCAAGGCTCATATTGAGCCCTGAATCTCAGGTGGCTAGGTCTGCAAAGACCTTTAGCACAGCCTGTGATCAGTCAAAGGCTGGAATTTCCAAAATTAGGCTAAGTCTGCAAATGCAGACTTGCCCAGGCTCTTTTTGAGCCCTGAACCTTAAGTGGCTAGGCCTGCAAAGGCCTTAGCCCAGCTTATGTTCGGTAATTGGGCTTCAATTGCCCAAGCTAAGTCTCAACTTGAGACTGGCTAGAAGTTAAATAGTTTAAATGCATTAATAAAGCAGGCTAGTCCTGCAATTAGTTTTAAAAGAATTTAAATAAGTCAATTATGTAAAAGATTTGCTAAGGCTGCAAATGCAGACTTGCCGAGGCTCATTTTGAGCCCTGAACTACAGGTGGCTAAGCCTGCAAAGGCTTTGGGCCCAATTGTGTTCAGAAAATGGGTTCAATTACCCAAGCCAAGTCTCAACTTGAGACTGGCTACGTTTTAAATAGTTTAAATACAACAATAAAGTAGGCTAGTCCTGCAATTAGTTTTAAAATGAAATAAAAGGTCTTAATTGACCGAAAATGAAACAAAAGAGGCTATGTTTGAAATAGTAGAACTGGCCAGTCCTTATATACCAATGCAAGGACTGGCCATTAGTTAAATAAGTCCAAAATGCTGAAAACTTGAGCTAGGTAGGTCCAGTAAATCAGCAAAGTCACTAAGGGTATAAAAGGAAGCCAAATAGGTAAAATGGTGAATTGTTTAAAACATAAAGGGTTATGGGAGTAATTTGTACCCCTGATTTCTGCAATTTTGCAGAGATTAAAGGGTATAATGGTCTCCCAAAAAAGGGAAATCAGTAAAAACCTTCAACCCTTAGAGATACTTTGGTAAAGCCTTTAAAAAGGAATCTTTAGAACCTTCTAGCACATGCTGGAAGGGTTTTGGGTAACAGAAATTGGGGCCTTAGTGTAAGTTTAGTAATTTTAAGAGGGGGAGAAGTGGGATTTAATCCCAAACTTTCTCCTCAAGTCATCAACCCATTCCCTTCCTATATATACCTCCTGAAAAGAGTGCATTAGGGGGCTTCTTCAATTTTTCTGAGGTTGGCTTTTGAAAGAAAAGTTCAGAGAAATATTAGTGATATAGCAATAGGCTTTCCTGTATTATTTCGAGTGAGAACTTTGGGGTATTCATCTGTTCTTGTGCGTTTTGCTCGAGTGCTGCTTGGATTTCTATTCTTGCTGTTGCTGTGGTCTTCTATTCATTGATATTCAACCATCACTATTGCATTTGTTGTTCGAGTTTATTGTTGTTGCTTACTTGCTTTAACCCCCTAGACTCATTGGTTTCTCTTGCTGGTTCAGGTACACTCTATTCGATTGAAGCTGTAATGGTGATTTGGCTGAAATAAAAAATGAAGATCCAGCTTAAATTTTATGCTGTTATGTAGCCTGTAGCTTAATGTTATTAGTTTAAATTTGTAATTTATTTGTTGTAGCAATAGGAGGTAGCTGAAAAACAAAACACAAAAATATTGTAATAGCTAGTGGTATAGTAAGTAGTATAATAGCAGTAGTATGTCACGCCTAGTTTAAATAGGTAAAACCTAAAATATAAGTATACAAATCACGGTTTTAATTCGCTAATAACTGTTGTTTCACAGATAACTTCATAAACCATCACTATTTAGCTAATGTCATAGATTTACATTTGAATAAGGGATAAAAACGTTAGATCGGGTAGTGACCTTTGAATAATTGAGTTAATAAATTGCTAATAGGCTGAGTTGAAATGAAGACAGTAGTTTTAACTGTGACAAGTCTTTGAGCCACTAGATGAAAGGATTTAAGTTCTGTTAATGAATGTTTAAGCTGTTAGAACTATGTTTGTGTGATTAAGTTTTTTCATTGATAAAAGGAAATAATTAGGCAGTGAAATGGCTTAAGTAGGATAGATCTGAGATGATGGGAGGTTAATTCATAGTAAAACCAGTAGTATAATTATGTAACTGTGATCAACTCATTTAGTTTCTTCCAGGTTCCATAAATAGTTCATTGAATCATTCTAATCTGATCAAATCTCGTAGACAATTAAGTTGTAATTTTAGATCTTTCAACTAATAAATAATTAGACATTAGTATAAATTCTTAGTTATGAACTGATAGTGATGACGATTTGTTGAACTCTCGTGTACATAGACAATTGACTTAGAACTACTGTTTTGTGTATTGATTTCCTTACTGATAAATAAAAGTGCAAGTTAATTCCTATGTTAATTCCAAATGTGTGGGCTTGTTTTCAGTCAATTACTTATACAGTATTATTCCTATTTTGTCTGAGCCTGATTAGTGGCATGGGCCTGGACCATGTTTATACAACTGAAGGGCTAGCAATTGAATGCCCAGGTCAAGTCTGGTTCTACAAAGACCTGGACCTACTTATAATATAATGAAGCCCACTCTGGAGATCTAGGCCCAATAACAACAAATTTGACGGGCCTGCAATTTTAGTACTGCAAACGGTTAAGGGAAAAATATGTATAGAAAATATAGTTAAACATTATGATTTGACTTTTAACAAATGATTGGGACGAGCCTCGCACGATATTAAACAACGGGGCCCCCTTTTAGTAATGATAAAATAACTAGGCTTGGGAAGACTATTATCAAATTCCATAGTCTTACCCAAAACAATTAAAACCCGATAGACCATTTAGGGCACGATTTAATATACTTTCCTACGAACGAGTGTGCACCTGGTGCAACTCAAATCATAAATCCTGGCAAAGCTGAAATATACCAAAAGTCACAGGCGTACTGGTTGCGGTGTGACTCGGGGTGTGTTTTCGCGATGTCGCAATTATATAAAATATTTAAGTAAAAGCGCATATATGTTGTTAAAATCTGTAATGACTCAAACAAGAGTCAAGAACGACAATTGAGCGACCGTGCTAAAATCACGGAACCCGGGAATGCCTAACACATTCTCCCGGGTTAACAGAGTTCCTTATCCCGATCTTTGTTTTGCGGACGTTAACAAAAGAATCAATTTCCTTGGATTCGGGATTAACCGGTGACTTGGGACACCATTATTATCTCAAGTGGCGACTCTGATAATTAAAACAAAATCCCGAACGGATTGTCCTTTAAGTAGAAAAACTCCTTCCTCTATGCTATTATATCCGTCTCGGGTATTTGAACATCGAGGTATACCCTATAAGCACATTTATGTTTTTGGGGTAGTAAAAAGGGAGGTGTGACAATGGTGGATTTGATGTCATACTGGGGATTGATTGGTTGTCCCCGTATCATGCGATCTTGGATTGTCACGCCAAGACCATGACCTTGGCTTTACCGGATATGTCCCGATTGGAGTTGAGAGGGACTCCAGGTTATGCCACCTGCAGCGTTATTTCTTATGTTAAGGCTCGACATATGGTCGAGAAGGGGTGTCTAGCATATTTGGCTTATGTTCGCGACTCCAGCTTAGAGGTTCCTCCTATTGACTCTGTCCCTGTTGTTCGGGAGTTTTCAGAGGTATTTCCTTCAGACCTGCCGGGTATGCCACCTGACAGGGATATTGATTTTTGCATTGATCTGGCCCCAAGCACGCAACCCATTTCTATTCCGCCGTATCATATGGCCCCTCCAAAGCTGAAAGAGCTCAAGGATCGGTTGTAGGATTTATTGGAGAAGGGTTTCATCAGGCATAGTGTTTCTCCCTAGGGTGCGCCAGTTCTGTTTGTGAAGAAAAGGGATGGTTCTATGCGGATGTGTATTGACTATCGACAACTGAACAAGGTAACAATTAATAACAAGTATCCATTGCCGAGGATTGATGATTTGTTCGACCAGTTGCAGGGTGCACGTGTGTTTTCCAAGATAGATTTGAGATCGGGTTATCACCAGTTGAGTATTAGGACGTCTGACTTCCCTAAGACAACATTCCACACTCGGTATGGGCATTATGAGTTCTTGGTCATGTCATTTGGGTTGACCAATGCCCCAGCAGCATTTATGGAGTTGATGAACCGGGTGTTCAGGCCTTATTTAGACTAGTTCGTGATTGTCTTCATTTATGATATTCTTGTGTACTCCTGCAGTCAGGCGGAGCATGAGCAGCAGCTCAGAGTGGTTCTTCAGACTTTGAAGGATAGCCAGTTGTATGCCAAGTTTTCAAAATGTGAATTTTGGTTGAGTTCAGTGACGTTTTTGGGTCATGTCGTATCAGCTGAAGGTATCCAGGTAGATCCAAAGAAGATTGAGGCAGTTAAGAATTGGCCTCGACCAGCTTCAGCAACAGAGATTCGTAGTTTCTTGGGTTTAGCTGGTTATTATCATCGGTTCATGGAGGAATTTTCATCTATAGTTGCCCCGACGACCAGGTTGACCCAGAAGGATGCCCAGTTCAGATGGTCAGATGAGTGCGAGGAGAGCTTTCAGAAGCTCAAGATAGCCTTGACTACAACACCGATATTGGTTTTACCCACAAGTCTAGGGCCTTACACTATCTAATGTGATGCTTCCTGTGATGGTCTTGGTATGGTATTGATGCAGGATGGCAGGGTTATTGCTTATACTTCGAGGTAGTTGAAGATCCACGAGAATAACTACACAGTCCATGATCTAGAGTTAGCAGCCATTGTTCATGCCTTGAGATTTGGAGGCATTATTTGTATGGTGTGACGTGTGAGGTGTACACGGATCACACGAGTTTTCAATATTTGTTCCAGCAGAAAGAGTTGAATTTGAGGCAGCGGAGGTGGTTGGAGCTATTGAAGGACTATGATGTTACTATCTTATACCACCCGGGTAAGGCCAATGTAGTGGCCGACGTATTGAGTGCGAAGTTAGCCAGCATGGGTAGTCTTGCATATACTCTGGTCAGCCAGAGGCCACTTGCCTTAGATATTCAGGCCTTGGCCAATCGATTAGTGAGGTTGGACATTTTGGAGCCTAGTCAAATATTAGCTTGTACGGTTGCTCGTTCTTCATTATTGGAGCGGATCCGTAACCGATAGTTTAATGATTCTTATTTGTATGACTTGAGAGACACTGTGCAGCGTGGAGGTGCCACGAAGATGACCTTGGATGAAGATGGTGTTTTGAGATTGTAGGGGCGAGTATGTGTGCCCAATGTTGATGGAATTCGAGAGTTGATTTTAGCGGAGGCCCATAGTTCTCGGTATTCTATTCACCCAGGCGCTGCGAAGATGTATCAGGACTTGCGGCAACATTACTAGTAGCGTAGGATGAAGAAAGACATTGTTGCATATGTGGCTCGGTGTTCAAATTGTTAGCAGGTCAAGTATGAGCATCAGAGACCTGGTTGTGTGTTTTAGAGGATTGAGCTTTCCGAGTGGAAGTGGGAGCGTATTACCATGGACTTCGTTACAGGACTTCCTATGACCCGGAAGAGATTTGATGCTATTTGGGTCATTGTTGATAGGCTGACTAAGTCAGCGCATTTCATTCTTGTTGCTACTACCTATTCTTCAGAGAGACTGGATGAGATTTACATCCGAGAGATTGTTCGTCTTCATCGGGTACTGACATTTATCATTTCAGATCGGGGTACACAGTTCACCTCGCATTTTTGGAGAGCAGTTCAGCAGGAGCTAGGCACCCAGGTTCAGTTGAGTACAGCATTCTATCCTCAGATGGACGGTCAGTCCGAGAGGACTATTCAGATATTGGAGGATATGCTCCGAGCCTATGTTACTGATTTTGGAGGCTCTTGGCACAAGTTCTTGCCTTTAGCAGAGTTTGCCTACAACAACAGCTACAGTCCAGT
Source organism: Nicotiana noctiflora (assembly GCA_032618575.1). Lineage (NCBI taxonomy): Eukaryota > Viridiplantae > Streptophyta > Magnoliopsida > Solanales > Solanaceae > Nicotiana > Nicotiana noctiflora. Next base: position 178,027 of record JASVEL010013298.1, on the reverse strand, counting down.
ATTCAGATGGCACCTTATGAGGCGTTGTATGGTCGGCGGTGTCGGTCTCAAGTCGGATGGTTCGAGCTGGGAGAGGCTCGGTTATTGGGTACTGATTTAGTCTAGGAGGCCTTAGATAAGGTCAAGATTATTCAGGAGAGGTTGCGTTCAGCTTATTCTTGGCAGAAGAGTTATGCGGATCGCAAGGTTCGAGATGTGGATTTCATGGTTGGTGAGCGAGTATTTCTCCGTGTGTCGCCTATGAAGGGCGTGATGAGATTTGGGAAGAAGGGAAAGCTTAGCCCTAGATATATTGGCCCATTTGAGATGCTTGATCGAATGGGAGAGGTGGCTTACAGACTTGCCTTGCCACCTAGCTTGTTAGCTGTCCATCCAGTGTTTCATGTGTCTATGCTCCAGATGTATCACCGTGATCCTACCCACGTGTTAGACTTCAGTACTGTCCAGTTGGATAAAGATCTATCCTACGAGGAGGAGCCATTAGCCATTCTAGACCGGCAGGTTTGACAGATGAGATGGAAGATCTTTCCTTCAGTACGTGTGCAGTGGAGAGGTCAGCCTCCTGAGGCTTCGACCTGGGAGTCCGAGTCTGATATGCGGAGCCGTTACCCTCATCTATTTCTTGACTCAGGTACTTCTTTATTTTGTCTGTTCTAGGTCGAATGGTTGTTTTAGAGATGGACAATGTGACGACCCAAAGGGGTCATCATCGTATTATTTTCTTTTTTCGCGCTTCTGAGGTCTTGGAAACCTCACTCTCAGTTGCCTCAATGTGCGTGCACAGTCCGGGCGCGTAGCCAGAAAGTTATTGTGTTAAAGTATATGAATTCTATGAAAATGTTGAAGAATTATGATATTATTATTGATATAGTTGACTTTGGTCAACATTTTTGGTAAACGGGTACGGACCGGTGATGTGATGGTCCCGGGAGGTCCGTAGAAAAATATGGGACTCGGGCGTGCGCCCGGAGTCAAAATCTGAGGTCCAAAACTTTGGTAAAAGAATTTTTCTGTTAAATTATTTTCTGAAATTAATAAGGAAAAATGAAAATGAAAATGAGTTGGAAAATATAGGTATCAGGCTCGTATTTTGGTTCTGATGCCCGGTACAGGTCTTAAATATTGGTTAAGCGCTTCCTATGAAGTTTGGTCGAAATCAGACGTCGTTTGACGGGTTTCGGACCTAAATAGCTAAAGTTAGAAAATCAGGAACTTTGAAAGGAAATCTTGAGTTTTGGGGATTGATTCCTTGTTTTGATGTTATTTTAGTGATTTGATCGCTCGAGCAAGTTCGTATGATGTTGTTGAGTTAGTGTGTGCATTTGGTTAGGAGCCCGGGGGGCTCGGGAGTGTTTTGGGGATGGTTCGGGTGTTTTTGGACTTAAGAAACTGGCAGATTTTCTGCAATTTTTACACAGAGGTTTTCCTCTACGCCACAGAGGTTTTCCTCTATGCGATCACGGCTTCATCCATGCGATCGCACTGCCTTAGCTTCTTCTTCAACACGATCGCATCCCTTATTCAGACGATCCCATAGCTTCCCGACCTTCCTCTCCGCGATCGCAAGCCATATCACGCGATCGCGTAGAGCATCTGACCACCCCAGCAAAAATCCTCCTATGCGAACGCATCCTCTCTCATGCGATCACGTAGACAACAGAAATTCCCCTTCGCGATCGCATCGTTGTTCGCGCGATCGCGTAGAACAAAATTTTGCCCAGTTATTTTCTTAAAAGACAGATTAGAACACGGGAGTTTTTACACAAAATAAATACGGGTCATCCTTCTTCACTCTCCATTTTTAATCTACAAGCTCCCATTCCTCCATAGCTCATTGGGTAAGTTTTCTAACATTATTTCTTCATTATTTCTTCATTAAATCATAGTTAATCCTAGTCTAAATCATGAATTCAAGGTGAAAATTGGGGTTTTGGGTAGAACTAGGGCTTGTGGGATTTTGGGTGTTCTAACCTCAATTTGAGGTCGGATTGTGAAACAAATCATATATTCTAACCCGTGGGGATATGGGTGATTGAATTTGGTCCGAACCTCAAGATCGAACTAAGTGGGCTCGGTGTCGGATTTTGCTATTTTTGGTGGAATGATGGGAATTTCATTTCGAGGCTATGGGATTGTGTTATTGAGCCCGAATTGATGTTATTGGATTGAAATTGACTAGATACCATTGTTTTGGAGTCGGATTCTAGAGGAAAGGTGGTGCTAGAGGAGTAATTGCTATTTTTGGACCGAGGTAAGTGTTTGATCTAATCCTGGCTTGAAGGAATAGGACTAGAGTATTATTGTTGCTATTTGCTAAATGATCAAGTGCGGTGTATAGGCATGGTGACGAGTATCTATACACCGGCGTCTAGCATGACCGTGAGTCTTACTTGTACTTGCCTTGGAGTATATTTTGAGAATCATTCATAGTAAATGATGAATTCTACATTATGTGTTAGTTGAGGAATTATTCCTGAAAACATGAGACTTCTTAGAGCATTGGCTCAAATGGTAATAAATTTTTGTAAACTCGAAGTTGTAAGTATTATTAAGAACATGTGGTTGGATCCCTTGCCGGGACGAGTAGATTTTTATTGTTGATGCTCCCTTCTTTGGTCAAGCGTTATATGTAATCTCTACTATATTATGATTATTGGGATCATGCGGCACACCGTCCACTATATAATATTATTGGGATCGTGTGGCATTCCATCCACTATATTATGATTATTGGGATGTATGGCACGCCCTCCACTATATTATGATTATTGTGATCGTGTGGAACGCCATCCACTATATTATATTACTGGGATCGTGTGGCACTCCGTCCACTATATTATATTATTGGGATTGTGTGGCACGCCGTCAACTATATTATGATTATTGGGATCGTGTGGCACGCCGTCTACTATATTATATCATTGGGATCGTGTGGCACGCCGTCCACTATATTATGATTATTGGGATCGTGTGGCACGACATCCACTATATTATATTATTGGGATCGTGTGGCACGCCGTCCACTATATTATATTATTAGGATCGTGTGGCACGCCGTCCACTGTAACCACTTATGAAAGTAAAGGATTCGATTTTTGGTTTAATGTTGTCACAGATGACTTGTTTTCCTTTCAGTTGTATACTTCACATATAATCATGTTGTTCTTTATGTTATTATTGTATCTATATATATATAACTGTTAAATTTCTATATTCTTTCCTTTTATTGCATATGTATATATCAAACTGCACAGGTGGCTTGGTAGTCCTTTCTAGCCTCGTCACTACTTCGTCGAGGTTAGGCCAGGCACTTACCATCACATGGGGTCGGTTGTGTTGATACTACACTTTCTGTGCTTTTTGCACAGATCACAGCATTTGAGCAGCTTACGGTCAGCAACAGCAGTAGGATATTGTTGGGAGTTATCATCAGCTTCAGGGACTCTCGAGGTAGCCTAGCCGGCATTCGCAGGCCGAAGTCCCTATCCCCTATTTCAGTTTGTTTTATTGTATCAGAACAGACTTATTTATTTTTCTTTCATTCTGACTTTGTTGTAGTACTCTTTAGTAGTCTGTGATATAATAACACCATTTTGGGGTAGCATTATGTTTAATATTTTACCGTATTTGATTCTCCTTTATTGAATTTCTAAAAAGTGTTCCGCAATGTTTAATTATTTTTAGTATATTATGTTGTTAAGGATTGGCTGGCCTAGCTTCGATAGTAGGCGCCATCACGACTCCCGATGGTGGAAAATCCGGGTCGTGACATTTATCCCTTCGCCCCATTTCCGAACTTCTGAGGCCTTGCAAACCTCACTCTTAGTCTCCTTCATTTGTGTGCACAGTCCGAGCACGTAGCTGGAAAGCTTAAATATGAATTCTGTGTAAAAATTGATGAATTTTGATATTAATATGAATAAAGTTCACTTTGGTCAACATTTTGGGTAAACAAACTCGGACCCATGATTTGAAGGTTTAGGATGGTTCGTAGAAATATATGGGACCCATTCATATGCCCGAAATCGAAATTTCAGGTCTTGAGCTCGAGAAATAAATTTTTAAAAGAACTCGTTTTTCTGAAATTTTTTTAAAAAAATTGAAGTGAAAATGGATTATAACGTCTTGGTATTGGACCCGTGTTTTAGTTTCGGTGCTCGGTACAGGTCTTATATATGGTTTAAGCGCTTCCTGTGAAATTTGGTTTAAATCAGACGTCATTTGACGTGTTACGGACCTTAATATCTGAAAATGAAAGTTTATGAATTTTTGATGAAAAAGTGATGATTTTGAGGTTTGATTCCTCATTTTTATGTTATTTTGGTGATTTGATCGCACGGTTAAGTTCGTAGGGTATTGTTGAGTTAGTGTGTGTTATTGGTTAGGAGCCCCGAGGGCTCAAGAGTATTTTCGGAGGTGTTCGGGGTAGTTTTCGACTTAGGAAGATTGCAGAAAATCTGCAACATATGCACAGTGATTTTCTTCTTCGCGTTCGCACTTTGCCTCTCGCGTTCGCGAAGCTTTAGCTCCATCGTTCATCGCGTTCGCATCATCTCCTCACGTTCGTGTAGGTTATTTTGACTAAGAAGACTTAGCCTTCATTTTATTCACCGTGTTCACACTTATATCCTCGCGTTTTCATAGTTAGGGCTCCCTTCATCGCGTTCGTGTAGGTGTCCACGTATTCGCACAGACCAAGTCCTGAACCTCCCCCCCCCCACCCAGCTTTCTTCTTCGTGTTCGCATCATTCCAATCACGAACATGATGCCTTGCCCCGCGAAGGCGTAGGGCAATTTTGCCCAGTGATTTCTTTTATGTTTTTAGAAATAGTAGCTACGGGTCTCATTAAAAAACACAAGAGCTCTCTTCTTCCTCAAGAACTTAGGAGTCTATTGAAGCTCTCATTCTTCAAGACCACTTGAGTTGTAAATTTCCACTTGTTTTCTTCATTTTCTATCATTAATTATCAAATTCCTAAGCTCAAATCATATAATCAAGGTTGAAATTGGGGGGAATGGATAGAGTTAGGGCTTTTAAATTTTTATTGATTTAGACCTCGTTTTGGGGTCGGATTAAAAACAAATTGTATATTCTGGCTCGTGGGGGATGGGTTATATGGAATTGGTTCGAACCTCATATTTTGACCAAGCAGACCTAAGGTGATTTTGGAATTTTGGGAAGAAAGCTTAGAAATCTATATTTAGGAATTGGGTTTTATTTGTTTAGCTATTATTGATATTATAAAGTCGTTATTTCATAGATTTCATTGAGTTTGAGCCGAATTCGAGAGGGAAAGCGGTCGTTGTGGATTGATTTAGCCGTGGGAGTTAAGGTAAATGTTTAATCTAACTTTGGATTGAGGGAATAAGATTAGAGTATTATTTGCTAATTGCTAATTGTCAAGTACGGTGTATAGTCATGGTGACGAGTATCTATACACTGGTGTCTAGCATGACCGTAAGTCTGTACATTATCTTTATTCCTATTTTATTGTGACTTTTCCTTGTGTAATTGATGATTTCTATATAATATGAAAAGTATGGGAAAGAATTGTGAATTCTTTGGAGCGTTGGATCGAATGGTAAAGTATTATTGAGTAAGAAATGAAAGAAAAAGAAAGAGTTGTGATTATTCCCTTGTCGGGCTATATAGAAAGAGATGTGATTATTCCATTGCCGGGCTGTATTTGTATATTGATTATCTCCCTGGCCGGAGGTGAAGTTATTATTGTTGTTTCCTCGTCGAAATTTAACTGTTTACTTGTGTATTCCCTTGCTGGAATTTCTATTATTGTTTGTCTATCCCCTCGCCCCACTGGTTGTGATTGTTGCTTGGGTCAGGAAGGGTGATAAAGTACGAAGGTTGATGTCGTGCACGATTTATGTTGAGGATATGTTAATGCACGAAGGAATATTTCGTGCCATGTTTTGATTATTAATGCACGAAGGAACATTCCGTGCCACTTTTTGATTATTAATGCACGAAGGAACATTTTGTGCCATATTTTGATTATTAATGCACGAAGGAACTTTCTATGCCATGTTTTGACTTCTAATGCACGAAGGGTCATTCCGTACTATGATATGAGTGTTTATGTGAGGGAAAGCACGGTGATTGTTTTGGTGAGAATGAGAGTAAACGCACGAAGGATGGTGCCGTGCAATTGTTGTTTTCTATTCTAATTGACATTGTAGTTGTACCGTTTCATTCCATATTTATTGATTTTGTATACTAAACTGTTGCTTCCCCTACAACATATGCTCCCTTCCCTCTTGACTGGTCAATTTTTGTATTCTTTTCTATTGCAAATATATGTATTGAACTGCACAGGTTTGTTTGATAGTCTGGTCTAGCCTCGTCACTACTTCGCCGGGGTTAGGCCAGGCACTTATCAGCACATGGGGTAGGTTGTGCTGATGCTATACTCTGTGCTTCTTTTTGCACAGATTTTGGAGCCGGAGGAGTTTTTTCACAGCAGTAGGAGTTTTTGGAGTTGACTTTAGTCCAGAGATCCCGAGGTAGCCTTGCTAGCGTCTGCATGGCCCGGAGTCTCTTCTATCTCAACTTTAGTTTGTTATCCTTTGTACTCGAACAAACAGAATTGTGTTTTTGTTCAGACATTGTATTTAGCATTCTTTAGACATTCGTGAGCTTGTGACTCCAGTTCTTGGGTAGAGGATTTTATTATACTTCTGCATTTCTTCCAGCTAATTATATATATTGAGACTTCCGCTTTATCATATTATGCATTATTGTTATTAAATGATCGAGAATTGCTAAAAGACGTTAATTAACTTGGTTTGCCTAGCTCATATTAGTAGGCGCTATCACGACTCCCGAGGGTGGAAAATCCGGGTCGTGACATGGTGTAAAATAAAATATTTGTTGTGTCTGAAGAAGTAGGCAAAATTGGCCGAACCTCATAAATTCTGGTATTCCTTTTATTATTGCTTTATTGTCTTATTTATTATTTGGTGGCTACCATAATTTTTGATACAGTAATTCTATTACTGACTCATTCACACTTATTCCAGTTTAAGCTTAAAGAAGACTTTGGTAAAAATCTTTTCCGTGCTTTAAAAACATTGAATTCACAAATTCTCTAGAAACTATATGTGAAGGGTTTGTTTGGTTCATATGTTAGTAATGTGATGATTAATTATAATGCAAGATTGTTTACATCGTGATTAATAAGAAATGAAGACAGTGTTATACATGATTATTTTATGCAGTGATGATTATCTTATCGATTATTTATTCAGGTATTATTTTTCTAATTATGCGGCAAACTAGACACTGCACTAGTTTATACGAGATTTTATACGAAATTTTATTCTAAGATAAATTATTCATATACCATCAACCAAACGAACCTAAATGATTAAAACAGTCAAAAACTCTAGGCACTGGAAACTAATTTTCATAAATGAAAATCTAGAAAGGTAAGGAGCGTAGAAGCGATAAACTAGAAATATATATTATTTACGTTGTAATCTTCATTTCAGATTAAAAGCAACGCAGGAAACACAAATTCACTATAAAATACGACTCAAGAATTGGATTAACTCCAAGACTGGAAAAAAAAATCACGCTGACCAAAAAGGAGAAAACATTCTAACAAGAGGGATCTTTACACAAATAGCTAATCGGATTAACTATTTTTTTAGCCATTATACATTGATTATATATTAATTATATATAGTTATACACATATTATACATCGATAATATACTCTCTCTGTTTCAAACTAGACGACATATTTCGCTTATCAAGAGTCAAACTATATAAAGTTTGACCAACACTTAAAATAATTTTTTTAATCATATTAACATAAGAAAAATTACAATTATAGTATTTCGTGTATAGTTTTTGAAAATCTAAATTTTAATTTTAAAATAGTTAGTTTTGCTAATGCAATTTAGCTTCGATGTTTAGTGAAATGGATTCTCGATAAGCGAAATGTATCATCTAAATTGAAACAGATGAAGTATATTCAATTATGGAATTTTTACATCCAATAGCAAAGGTTAATACCTTATTTATTTTAAATAAATGTCATTTTAAAAAATTATATTCTAGAGATAACTTTTAAGGTTTATAGCGAGATATTTAATTTTGGTTACCTTCTAGCCCTACGCCACTAAATACGCTAATCAATTACACTTTTTGCTTTCTCTCTTTACTTTGATACATTCCATTATCTTCACTCATCCCACTAAAATTTCCGATGGCTGAAGCGAAACAATCTTTGCTTAAATATCACGGAGTTCCAGTTTATCAATCTATGGATAGCTTGAAATCCAATAATGACATATTTTGTTGTTTTGCGGTATTGCTTCATATGTCATGAATATATTCTCCTGGTTTGATTCTTCATGGGCCGGCCCAAGGGTAAAGCTGCTAAAGCAGCTGCTTTGGGTCTCAAAATTTTTGGGCCCCAAATATTTCTAATACGTTATATATTAGATTTATATTTAAAAAAATATTTAGTATTTTAAATAAGAAATTACAGATTTTCATTGTGAAAAATTAAGATTATATTATTGATCATAAAATTAGAATACTTTTTATATATTGAGAATTATCTTCTAGACCATAAACTGAGAAAGAATTCGATTATTATTTGTAATTCAAAATAAGGTTGAAATTTTATTACAATCCCACAACGTGCCGTTGATAAAATTTTAGCAAATAATAAAAACCTTAATTAGAAGGTATATCTCAAGAGAAATTAAATGGACTAGATAAAATTATTAATAACTTTGCATAAGAAAAGCTAGAAATATAAAATTTAAATGAAATTGTATATGAATTTTTTTTATTTTATATATAAAAAGTAAGGCCTCTCACTGAAATTTTACTTTAGGCCTCCATATTTATTGAGCCGCACCTGAGTTCTTCTCCTGGTTGCTTTGATTCACCGGACAAATACCCAAAGCAATATGTCGTTTGAGCTGGTGGTCCATGGTTTGAACATGTTATGGATAAAAAATATGAGACGATAATCAGTTTGTGTGGTTGCTTGTCAGATAGTTGCGAAAGTTATACTTTGCATTTATTTGCAGAATTGTCTTATCACAAAGATAAAACCAAAGAGTCAAAGAATGATAAGATGTACGATTTCGGTGAACGGCGAATTCGTCGAAAATTAGGGTTTGTTCTTGAACAAAAATGATGGAGCTTGGGGCAGTGCAATTTGATTTTCTGTTAATATATTTCAATGTATTTCATTATATTTTTTCTCATTGTAATACAAAGTATCTCGTTGTATTTCATTTATTTACTGTCTTTTTTTCTCATTGTATTTCAATGTATCCTGCTATATTCTATGTATTTCATTGTATTCACTGTCTCGCTATATGCCATGAATGTATTCATAAGTTTTTTTTAAAATTAGTATAATTTATGTATTGAAATGTATTATATAATTTCTCTGAAGATTGTTCGGTTGAAAATCTTTTTATAATTGAATCCCATGTTTCACTCCTGTCACGATCCTAGTTAACCAATTGTGAACACGTCATGACGCCATCTAGTCTTCGCGACCAGGTAAGCCTAACACCTTGCGGAAGTAATATCATTTTCTGAATATTCATAATCAAAACTAAATAACGGAAATAATGTATATAAATTGCCTCCTGGTTCATACACTTCAACACCTAGCATTCTGAAACTATACCAAAGACCCAGAAACCCACGGGCCACACATGCTAAGAGAAGTCATAAGATACAGCTCTAATATCCGGAAATGTCTACAACAACTCAATACATAAAATGTAATTGCTAACTACAAGATAGAATAGAAGGAGACTCTTCGGTCTGCGGATATGGCAGATGTACCTCAAGTCTACGAATATAGCACATGGATCACTGATAATACGCTCGAACAGAAGTACCTAGATCTGCACATGAAAAACATGCGCAGGAAGTGCATCAGTATACCACGGTGGTACTTAGTAAGTGCCAAGTCTAACTTCGATTGGGTAGTGACTAGGAAGGCAAGGCCCTGCTAAGATATAATATACTAGTAATCAATATGATAATGAGGATACAATATGAGATTAAGCACATTAATAATGTAGCAAGATAATAAGTAAAACAGTAACAGAGAACAAACACAAACAATGAATAGAGGTAAAAACCACAACCGGATATTTAACATCGTGGATCTCCTGCTATCCCAAAGATCTCTTGGTATCCTCAATAAATAATTTTAGGATCTCTTGGTATCCTCAATAATAATTTTGGGGTCTCTTGGTATCTACAATGATAATTTGGGTGATAGCATCACAATGATAAGGATAGAGTTTTGGAAGCTCCAAGAAGGCCATTTACAAGATCTCAAGCTAAGGAATTGCAAACTAAGGTTGCTGGACTTCAATGGCAAATAAAGAAGCTTCTAACTATGGAGGAAGAGCTCATGCCCAAAGGAGAAAAGTTGTCGAAGTTTTACAACTATTTGGTTGCTCAAATTGAAGTCCAAGAAGAGGAAGATTTGGTTACCCAAATCAGCCCTTGGAGTCACCAAATGGGCTCAAAATGATCTTAAAAGAGTTCCAGAAAGAGGTGTTACAAGAGTATCCCAATTGGAGTCCAAACAAATGGCCCAAAACTAGTTGTTTTAAGGCCCAAATCTGCCCCAAAGGGTCTTGGCCGCCCCTCACCTAACCAAAGACTTTTCTTAGACTTTAGCAACCACCTACCTCATTGTAATAATTGTGTTTTCCACTACAACCACCCCACCTAGTTTTTAATGTTATTTTTATGCCATTGTACTCCTATAAATAGGGTGTTCTTCTTCTTCATAAGACACATTATTATTGATTGAGTATATCATACTTGAGAGTTCTTTTGAACCTTTGTTACTTGTGCTTTGAGATTTATCTTTCAACCTTTACTAGTTCATAGTTCAAGGTAGTAAGATTACTTCTCTTTTGTGATATCTTTGATTCCTTTGTGGTATTCTTAGAAGGCGATTAATACTAGTATTAATTGTTGTCTCAAGTTACTCGTAAGGTGGTCAAGATCCGAATCTATTGTTTTGATTTGCTTTTTAAGTAAAGGCGTTTGATTTCTTTCATTAATCAAGACGTTGTTACTTTGATCTTGTCAAGGCTATAGAACTTGCGTTCTTGAAAGCTCTCGGAATTCTTTCCTTGAATCTTTCTCATATCCTTTATTTTCGTCTCTTTAATTCTAGTTGTTCAATTTCTATTGTTATTTCTTCCGCATTTACTTCTCAAATTCTTACTCTAGTTTGGATTTCCGACTTAGTTGTTATCAAGTGGTATCAGAGCGGTTCTATCAAGATTTCGTTCTTGATAATTCTTGGGTTATTTTGAAAAAAAAACAAATTAAAAAACAAATAAAAGCCAATTTTAAATAAGAAGAAATATAATTGCTTGCTCTCCAGGATATATTTTTTGGATCTAAGTGTTTCCAAAAATTAACAAAGGAAACAAGAAGAGGGGATCCTTCATTTTCTTACACTTTGTATTCTGCACATTTATATTTTTTCCTTTTCGTTCGTGTCTTGTTTCAACCGAGCCTAAAAGTTCTAGGATTTGGTTCTTTCTTCTTTTAATTGTTCCCAAATTAAAAGAAAAATATGAGTTTTACTACTGAGAACTACATACAAGTTAGGTTTAACTATAAATCTATAAAGTACTTTGTTCAAAGGTTATTTCGAGAGAAGAAAAAAAAAGCTAATTTGTGTGATACAATTTTTAAAGATGTCACATACAGGTAGTGATAATGAACGAATGGTTCTCCAAGAAGCTGAAATCAAAGCAAGGAATGATTTTACCTTGCAAGCCATGCATCAACAGTTTGAAAGGTTGAATCTGCAACTCCAAGAAATGAGGGATACCATTGCAGATCAAAATGATACAATCGCTGAACTTAGGAGGGATAATAATATTAGGCCACCTGCTAGAAGAAATGTACCCCATGCTCCTATTGTAAATCAAGCAAACTTTATTGATGATTTTAATGATATTGATTTTGATAGGGTGAGAGGAGATAGGAGGGGACAAAGAGGTAGCATAGAGGATGATAATATAAGTAATATAAAGATGCAGATGCCATCTTTCAAGGGAACAAGGGATCCAGACTTGTATCTTGATTGAGAGAGAAAGGTTGAAGCAATCTTTGATTGTCACAACTACTCTGAAGGTAAGAAGGTTAAACTTGTTGTTGTTGAGTTTTCTGATTATGCTTCTATTTGGTGGAAAAAGCTTAATAGGGATCGACTGCAAGAAGGACAAGCACCAATTGCTACTTGGACTGAGGCTAAAGGGGTGATGAGGAAGAGATTTGTACCATCACACTTTCAAAGAGAGCTACAACTACATCTTCAAACATTGAAGCAAGGGTCCTTGTCAGTAGATGAGTACTTTAAGGCTATGGATATAGCTATGATCCAAGCTAATTGTATGGAGGAAGAAGAGGCTACAATGGCTAGGTTTTTAAATGGTTTAAATAAAGAAATATCTGATGTAGTTGAATTACAACAATATGTAACAATAGATGAGTTAGTTGATTTGTGTATAAAGGTAGAAAATCAAAATAAAAGAAAGCAAACTAGCTCATGGAGATGTCGAACAAGCACCATGCCTAAGAAACCGTGGCCAAATCATGAGATGAATAATTTTTCTCGGCCTCAAGAAGACAAGGGAAAAGTTAAATTGGAGAACAAAGAGGGAGGTAAAACCTTCAACCCTAAACCTTTTACACCTTCTAGTTCTATTCAGTGTCATAAATGTAAATGAAGGGGACATATGATGCATGAATGTCCAAGTAGAAAAAACATCATTCTAAAAGAAGATGGAGGATATGAGAGTGAAAAGAGTAAGGGAGATGAAGGGGGAGATATGAGTGATGAAGGTGATTTAGAACTACCTAATGATGGAATAGTTGGGGTAGTTAGGAGGATTATGACTATCAATTTAGGAAGCAATAGTGAAACACAAAGAGAAAATATATTCCATACTAGGTGTGGGATAAAAGGAAAAACTTTCTCTATGATCATTGATAGTGGTAGTTATGCTAATGTGGTTAGTTCGTACTTTGTGGAAAAACTGGGACTTGCATGCATGAAACACCCTACTCCTTATAGACTCCAATGGTTAAATGATAGTGGTGAACTAAAGGTTAATAAACAGTGTATGATTTCATTTAACATTGGTAGATATGAGGATGATGTTCTTTGTGACATAGTGCCTATGCAAGCTTGTCATATATTACTGGGTCGTCCTTGGCAGTATGACATGAATGTTTTTTATGATGGGAGAAAGAATAGATATTCGCTTGAACTAAATGGCAGGAAATTTACTCTTGCACCTTTATCTCCTTCTCAAGTGTTTGAAGATCAGAAGAGATTAAAGGAAACAATGGGAAAGTCAAGGGGAGTGATAAAAAGTGAGCTTGAGGAAAAAGAAAAGAAAGAGAGAGAGGGCAGCAATTTGAAAGAAGAGATAAAAGAGGGTTCGAATAAAAAAATAGACAGTCTTGGTGAGAGGAAAGAGGCTAAGGAAAGAAAAATAGAGAGTTTCTATATAAAAGTCAAGTAGTGTTTAAATGCAAGAAAAGAGGGGCTACCCATAATACTACTTACTTACAAAGAGGCTTTGATTAATTCTCTGAGTTGCTAACTTCTTCTTTGCCAAGTAGTATTTCTTCTCTTTTGCAGGATTTTGAAGATGTCTTTCCGGAAGATATTCCTAGTGGATTACCACCTTTACGTGGCATTGAGCATCAAATTGATTTTGTACCTGGATCACAAATCCCAAATAGGCCAGCCTATAGGAGTAATCCAGAAGAGACAAAGGAACTTCAAAGGCAAGTTGAGGAGTTGCTTGAGAAAGGCTTTGTGAGAGAGAGCATGAGCCCTTGCTCTGTTCTGGTCCTATTGGTACCCAAAAAGGATGGAACTTGGAGGATGTGCGTGGATTGTAGAGCAATCAACAAGATTACGGTAAAGTATCGCCACCCTATTCCTTGTCTTGATGACATGTTGGATCAATTACATGGATCCAAAATCTTTTCTAAAATTGATCTAAAAAGTGGTTACCATCAGATTCGAATGAATCCAGGAGATGAATGGAAAACCGCTTTTAAGACCAAATATGGGCTTTATGAGTGGTTAGTTATGCCTTTCGGCTTGATTAATGCACCTAGCACTTTCATGAGATTAATGAATCATGTTTTTAAGGATTTTCATGGAAAATTTATTGTGGTGTACTTCGATGATATCTTGGTCTTTTCGAATACTTTAGAAGATCATATAGAACACCTAAGACAAGTTTTTGAAGTTCTTAGAAAGCAATTGTTATTTGCTAATCTTAAAAAGTGTACTTTTTATGTGGATCGTGTTATTTTCTTGTGTTTTGTGGTAAGCTCTAAGGGAGTTGAGGTTGATGAAGAGAAAATCAAAGCAATTAAAGAATGGCCTAAACCTAAGAGTGTAATTGAAGTTAGGAGTTTTCATGGACTTGCTAGTTTTTATAGGAGGTTTGTGAGAGACTTTAGCACCATTGCTTCTCCTTTAACCGAAGTTATCAAAAAGGATAGGATTTTTAAATGGGGAAAAGAACAAGATGATGCTTTTAACTTGTTGAAAGAAAAGTTATGTTCTGCTCCGTTATTACAATTGCCTGATTTTTCTAAATCTTTTGAAATTGAATGTGATGCTTCTGGCAGGAGAATAGGTGTTGTTTTGATGCAGGATTCTAAACCTATTGCCTACTTTAGTGAGAAGTGGAATGGAGCCACATTGAACTATTCAACTTATGACAAAGAGCGTTATGCTTTGGTAAGGGCTTTAGCCACATGGCAACATTACTTGTGGCCAAGGGAGTTTGTCATTAAAACTGACCATGAATCCTTGAAATACTTGAAAAGTCAAGGTAAGCTTAGTAGAAGGCATGCTAAGTGGGTTGAACTTATTGAAACTTTTACTTAAGTAATTTCTTACAAACAAGGGAAAGAGAATGTTGTTTATGATGCAGTTTCAAGGAGGTATGTCTTAGTTTCTACCCTCACTTCTAAATTGATGGGTTTTGATCAAATCAAGGAACTTTACGCTAATGATGTTGATTTTGGCAAAACTTTTGCAGATTATAAGTTGGGTCCTCTTGATAGGTTTAACCTACAAGATGGATTTCTCTTTAAGGAAAATAAGTTGTGTATCCCTAATTGCTCTTTACGGGAAGTATTTGTAAGGAAGCACATTGTGGAGTGCTTATGGGACACTTTGGGGTCCCAAAGACATTAGACATACTTGCTGAAAATTTCTTTTGGCCTGGAATGAGAAAAGATGTTGAAAGAATGTGCACACCAGTGTTTGGAATGTAAACAAGCTAAATCTAAAGTGTTACCACATGGTCTTTACACGCCATTACCTGTTCCTACTTCACCTTGGATTGATATATCTATGGATTTTGTATTAGGTTTGCCTAAAACAAGGTATGGTAAGGATAGTATATTTGTTGTGGTGGATAGGTTCTCCAAGATGGCTCGTTTTATTCCTTGTTTAAAGACTAATGATGCCTCACATGTTGCTAATATTTTTGTAAAAGAGATTGTGAAATTGCATGGTATACCTAGAACTATTGTTAGTGATAGGGATACAAAGTTTTTGAGTCACTTCTGGAGTGTATTTTAGCGGAAGTTAGGCACTAAATTATTGTTTTCCACTTCTTGTCACCCACAAACTGATGGACAAACTGAAGTAGTAAATAGAACCTTAGGAAACATGCTGAGGGCTGTTTTGAAAGGTAAATTAACTTTATGGGAAGATCACTTACCTATGATTGAATTTGCTTACAATAGAACAATCCATTCTTCTACAGGCATGTCTCCTTTTGAAGTTGTTTATGGCTTTAATCCCTTTACTCCTCTTGATTTATTACCATTACCTACTAATGATATTGCTAGCCTTGATGGTAGGACAAAGGCTGAGATGATGAAAAAAATTCATGAGCAAACAAGGCTTGCAATTGAGAAGAAAAATGAGCAAACCACCTTGAGAAACAATAAGGGTCGAAAACAAGTTATTTTTAAACCTGGGGATTTAGTTTGGGTTCACTTTAGAAAGGAGAGATTTCCTTCCAAAAGGAAGTCAAAGTTGCATCCTAGAGGAGATGGCCCCTTTCAAGTCCTTTAAAGGATTGGAAACAATGCTTACAAGTTGGACCTTCCTGGTGAGTTTCAAGTAAGTGCTACATTCAATGTTGCTGACTTATCTTTGTTTGATGTAGGATCGAATTCGGGGATGAATTCTTTTCAATAAGAGGGGAATGATAGCATCACTGTTAAGGATAGAGTTTTGGAAGCTCCAAGAAGGCCATTTACAAGATCTCAAGCTAAGAAATTGAAAACTAAGGTTGCTGGACTTCAATGGCAAATAAAGAAGCTTCTAACTATGGAGGAAGAGCTCATGCCCAAAGGAGAAGAGTTGTCGAAGTTTTACAACTATTTGGTTGCTCAAATTGAAGTCCAAGAGGAGGAAGATTTGGTTACCCAAATCAGCCCTTGGAGTCAGCAAATGGGCTCAAAATGATCTTAAAAGAGTTCCAGAAAGAGGTGTTACAAGAGTAGCCCAATTGGAGTCCAAACAAATGGCCCAAAACTAGTTGTTTTAAGGCCCAAATCTGCCCTAAAGGGTCTTGGCCGCCCCTCACCTAACCAAAGACTTTTCTTAGACTTTAGCAACCACCTACCTCATTGTAATAATTGTGTTTTCCACTACAACCACCCCACCTAGTTTTTAATATTATTTTTATGCCTTTGTACTCCTATAAATAGGGTGTTCTTCTCCTTCATAAGACACATTATTATTGATTGAGTATATCATACTTGAGAGTTCTTTTGAACCTTTGTTACTTGTGCTTTGAGATTTATCTTTCAACCTTTACTAGTTCATAGTTCAAGGTAGTAAGATTACTTCTCTTTTGTGATATCTTTGATTCTTTTGTGGTATTCTTAGAAGGCGATTAATACTAGTATTAATTTTTGTCTCAAGTTACTCGTAAAGTGGTCAAGATCTGAATCTATTGTTTTGATTTGCTTTTTAAGTAAAGGCGTTTGATTTCTTTCATAAATCAAGATGTTGTTACTTTGATCTTGTCAAGGCTATAGAATGTGCGTTCTTGAAAGTTCTCGGAATTCATTCTTTGAATCTTTCTCATATCCTTTATTTTCGTCTTTTTAATTCTAGTTGTTCAATTCCTGTTGTTATTGCTTCCGCATTTACTTCTCAAACTCTTACTCTAGTTTGGAATCCCGACCTAGTTGTTATCATTGGGGATCTCTTGGTATCCTCAATAAATCGTTCGGGGATCTCTTGGTATCCTGAGGATCTCTTGTTATCCTCAATAATAATTCTAGTGTCACGACCCGGATTCCCCACCATCGGGATCGTGATGGCGCCTACTCGTGGTAGCTAGGAAAGCTAATTTACTCACCATCTTTTCATTAACACAATCATCATGTTCCCAATTTAATAACAAGAATATTAACAATAACTTTAACAGCGGAAGTCTATTTCATAAAAATTGAATATAATTGTGAGATACTCAACATAAATCCTCTACCCAAGATATAGAGTCACAAACTCACGAACTACTAAGAATAACTACACATAATGGCCTGAAAGAAAAATAATAATCGTATGTCTCGAAACAATGAGACTACAACATTAATGAAAACTATAAGAAGAGACGCTGGGCCTGCGGACGTTTGCAAGCTACCTCAGTCTCGAGAGTATGACAATCCCGCTAGTGAACTACTGCTGCTGCTGCTCAAAATCTGGACCTGTGCAAAAACGCAGAGAAGTGTATTATCAGCACAATCCAACCCCATGTGCTGGTAAGTGCCTGCCCTATCCCGGCGAAGTAGTGACAAGCCTAGGACCAGACACTCACATAAACCTGTGTAGTTCTATATACATATGTAACACAAAATAGCATAAATACTGAGAAACACCAATAGCAAGGGAGGGAACATGCTAGGAGAGCACAATCGAATATACATAATTAATCAGTAAGGTAGAAACAGAGTGCAACAAAACAGTTATCACAAAACAAGAAATTGAATAGTTGCACGGCATCACCCTTCGTTCTTTTACTCTCATCCTCACCAAGTAATTAAATAAAAGTGCACGGCATCACCCTTCGTGCTTTTACTCTCATCCTCACCAAATAAGCAAATAAAAGTGCACGGCATCACCCTTCATGCTTTTACTCTCATCCTCACATTCATGGCACGACATGATCCTTCGTGCATGATTTAAGTAACAATGGCATGGAATGTTCCTTCGTTCATAAATAGAAAAACACGGCATGGAATGATCCTCGTGCATAAATAGAAAAACATGGCACGGAATGATCCTTCGTGCATAAATAGTAAAACATGGTACGGAATGATCCTTCGTACGAATATAATTAAAAATGGCATGGCATCACCCTTCGTGATTTATCACTCTTCCTCACCCAAACAACAGTCACAATCAACGGGCAAGAAGAATGAAATAAACAACAAGAACCATCCCGACAAGGGAGTAACAACAGTCATAACAATATCCCGGCAAGGGAACAATAACAACAACACAACAAGGTCCCGGCAAGGGAACAATACACAACCTTCACAACCCGGCAATGGCTCAATGTTATAACTTAGTAAAGTTCCACATTAGCTCGCATCATGTATCATCAAACGACTCACGGTCACGCTAGACTCTGGTGTATATATGCTCGTCACCACACCTATACACTGCACTCGATCATTTAGCAATTAGCAAGTTACTATATTCTACTCCTATTCCCTCAAGCTATGATAGATCAAACACTTGCCTTAAAGCCTTGAAGTCCACTTAACCTTCAACTATTGCTTTACCTCATAATTCAACCTCCAACTCGCTCGAATCTAATCACAATTGGTTCAATTACTTTAATAAACACTATATGACTAGATTTGAATGCATAAAAATAATTTTCCCAAAGTTTTACTAAAAAATTCCCAAAACTCCCCCGGGCCTACGTGGTTGAAACTCGGGGTTAGAACCAAAATCTAGTTACCCATTCCCTCACGAGTTCAGATATACAATTTATTTTGAAATTGGACCTCAAATCAAGGTCCAACTCCCCAATTTGTGAAAAACTTAGGTTCTACCCAAAAACACCAATTTCAACAATGAAAATCTTTGATTTAAAATTGGAAACATATTTAATAATTTTAAGAATTTAAAGAATTGAGTGAAAATCGACTTACAAGTGATTTGGAATGATATTGCTCTTGAAAAATCGCCTATAGGGTTTTAGGTATTGAAAGAATTGTGAAAAGTGACTAAAATTCGCCTAAGTATAAAAATTACACAGGTGCGGATATGGGAATTGCGAACTTTAGTTCGCAATTGCGATTGTGACAGGCTTGGGAAATGCAACACAATAGTTCGCATTTGCAAACATGGGTCGCATTTGCGAACGAGGCATCGCATTTGCGATGGCCTCCATCCGCTTTTGCGACACAAAAAAAAGATCGCATTTGCTATCTGGCAGCATATATGCCTGCTTCGCATTTGCATTAGATTCTTCGCATTTGCGAGGCACTTGTTCACATTTGCGAAGATATCAGCTAGGGAAAAATACTAGCTGTAGTTTATTTCAAAACTTGCTCTCATGACCTATCTAATTTTCACCCGAGCCCTCGGGGATCTAAACCAAACATGCACACAACCTCAAAAATATACCACGAACTTTCTCGCGCAATCAAATTGCCAAAATAACATCATTTTCATAGAATCAAGGATCAAATTCATGATTTCTTCTTTTAAACTTCATAACTTTCAAACTTGGAACTCATAGTTCAAAACACGTCAAACGATGTCCAATTTCCATCAAACTTTGCAGGAAGTGCTTAACCAATATATAAGACTTATGACGGGTGTCAGAACCAGAATATGAGCCCGATACCATGGTCTTTTAATCAATTTTCATTTTCTTTTTCTTTAATAATTTTAGAAAAACAATTTAACAAAAAAATTCATATCTCGTGCTCTAGGCCTCGGAATTCAACTCCGGGCACATGCCCGAGTCCCATATTTTTCTAAGGACCTTCCGGGGCCGTCCGAACTCGGGTCCGGGTCCGTTTAACAAAAATATTGACCGAAGTCCACTATATTAATATTAATATCAAAATTCTTAAAAATTTTCATAGAATTCACATATCCTAACACAAAAATTTTTCGGCTATGTGCCTGGACTGTGCACGTAAATCAAGGCAATATAAAATAAGTTTTTCAAGGCCTCAGAAGCACGGAACATATGAGAAAAATAGGTGATGAGCCTTTGGGTCGTCACATCTAGGATCTCTTGGTATCCTCAATAATAACTATGGGATCTCTTGGTATTCCGAGGATCTGTTTGTATCCTCAATAATAATTCTAGGATCTGTTGGTATCCTCAATAATAACTTTGGGATCTCTTGGTATCTCGAGGATCTCCTGGTATCCTCCATATAATCATTTTTGTGCCAGAGATCTCTTGGTATCTGGCACTTTCAGTCTTAAAACATAGCACGTGCAGGGGGAGCTCCCGGGATGCTATCCCGTGGTGCCAAATTTAAATGCGCAACCACAATCAGAGAATATTCAGAAGTGAACTACATCAATACAACAACAAATCAAAATATCAAATAATTACTAAACGCATGGCAAATAATAGTAGATCCTAGCCTACTATGATTCATAGAGTGAGAACAAGGAAGTTTAAGCAAATAGGCAAGTAATTCCACTAAAGGTGCTTTTCTATACTAGCACAAGCTATAATAGCAAGTAGAATAAGGCAAGTACGAAAGAAATTGAGTTCAAGTATTTTAAGTAAAATTTCGGATTTTCAATAATTAGCTCAAGTACGCGCTTGTCACCTCATGCACAAGGCATTCAATTACCAAATATCACATCCTAAGGGACAAAGTCCCCCACACAAGGTTAGACAAACCACATACCTCGATTAAGCGCAAGTCAACCTGAAAACACGCTTTTGCCATGAGTATCCGACTCCAAATGACTCAAATCTATTCAATTATATTGTATTTGTAAATAATAATTCAAGTAAATTAAACTACAATTAAATTTTAAGCTAATACGCAAAATTATGTAAAATGATCAAAATACCCCTCGGACCCCACTTCTCGAAAAACTCTAAAAATCACATTGCCGGATTCCTCGTTTCGTCACGAGTCCGTACATACCAAAAACTCTCAATTCGGACCACATATGGCCCCTCAAATCCTAAGTTTAAGGTTTTTGCTCCAAACCCTAATTTTCTTGATTTTTAGCCATAAATTCATGAATTCCATGGATGACTCTTGAATAAAAACATATATTTAACTCATAAAACATACCTCCAATCAATTCCCAGTCGAAACTTCTTACTTCCTGTTGAAAATGCTCCCAAGACGCCCAAAAATGGTTGAAAAATGGGTAGTTTTCGCGACTGATATGTTTTTAACATAAATTCACTGCAATTTTTCTGCTGCATTTTTCAACTTAAAAATTCCCGTTAGGCATTCGAAATCACCCCGAGGCCCCCGGGACCCCAACTAAAAATATCAATACATCCTATAATATTATTCAAACTTGTTCCAATCACAAAAATACATCCAACAACACTAAAACCATCAAATTACATCGGATTCAAGCCAAAGTTTCTTCAAAACTTTCGAAATGCGCATTCGATCAAAAATCCAACCAAATAACGATCGAATGACCTGAAAATTTGCAGACATATCCAAATACACCTAACAAAGCTACTGCGACTCTCAAAATTTTGTTCTGACCTTTGGATCAAAATTTCACCTATCAACCGGAATTCGATAAAATACTAACTTTCGACATTTCTAGCCTAAATGAGCTACGGACTTCCAAAATACATTCCGAACACGGTCCCAACCCCAAAATCACCTAACGGAACCAATGGAATCATAGGATTCCCATTCCGAGGTCGTCTTCACACTGCCTCAAATACGGACCATTTTTCAAGTCTTAACCTCTCATTTAGGGAGTAAGTGTCGCAAATCACTCTGAATTCTAATACCGAACATCCCGGCAAACCAAAATAAAATAAACAAACTTAGGGAATAGTTAATGGGGGATCGTGGCGTAAATTCTAAAAATGACTGGCTGGGTCGTTACATCATCCCACACTTAATCATTCGTTCGTCCCCGAACGAGCATAAAGAATATACCTGAAGTAGTGAAAAGATGAGGGTATAGGCTGCACGTATCCCGCGCGGTCTCCCAAGTCGCCTCCTCAGCCTACTGAACCCGCCATTGAACCTTTGCTGAACCAATTCTCTTTGACCTCAACTCGCCTCAAGATCTTAAAAGGCCCAATAAATCTCAAACTCAGCTTCCCTTTCTTTCCAAACATCATGACGCCCTTCATAGGCGATACTTGAACCAGAAACCGCTCGTCAACCATATATGCCACATCACGAACCTTCTTGTCCGCATAACTCTTATGTTTGGACTGAGCTGCACGGAGTCTATCCTGAATCACTTTAACTTTCTCCATCGCATCCTGAACCATTTATGTGCCCAATAATATAGCCTCACCTGGCTCAAACCAACCCACCAGAGATCTACATCTCCTACCATATAGGCTTCATACGGAGCCATCTGGATGCCGGACTGATAGTTGTTGTTATAAGCAAACTCCGGTGATCAATACAAATCTCACAAGACACACCTTACAAATAATGACACCAGATTCTCAAGGCATGAATAATAACAGCTAACTCAAGGTCGTGGACAAGGTAATTCTTTTCATGTATCTTCAACTGTCTAAATGCGTAGGCAATACCACTACCATCCTGCATTAATGCTGCTCCAAGGCTAGCCCGTGAAGCATCAAAATATACTGTATAAGACCCCGAACCAGTAGGCAATATCAAAATTGAGGCCATAGTCAAAGCTGTCTTAAGCTTTTGTCCACTGAAATGGAGCACCCTTCTAGATCAAACTAGTCATAAAGGTTGCAATCAATGAAAAACCCTCCACAAAATGATAGTAGTAACCCACCAAGCCAAGGAAACTGCGAATCTCTATAGCTGAGGAGGGTCTAGGCCAACTCTACACTTCCTCTACCTTTTTCCGATTCACCCGAATATCCTCACTTGATACCACGTGACCTAAGAATTCCACGGAGTTCAACAAGAACTTACATTTTGAAAACCTTGAATATAATTTCTTTTCTTTCAGAGTCTGAAACTCTGTCCTCGGGTGCTGCTCACAATCTTCCCAACTCCGAGAATACACCACAATTTCATCAATAAAGACAATAACAAATGGTAAAGATGTTGCCGAAATACTCTGTGCATCAAATGCACAAAAACTGTTAAGGCACTAGTTAGCCCAAATGACATAGATGGACCTCATAATGATCATATTGAGTCCTGAAGAAAATCTTCGGGATAGTTGGCTCCCGAACCTTCGATAGATGGTAACCTGAGCATAAGTAAATATTAGAAAATACAAGTGCACCCTGAAGCTAGTCAATATATCATCAATACGAGGCAAAATATAGAGGTTATTCACTATAACGTTGTTCAACTGGCGATAATCAATACACATACGCATGGAACCATCCTTATTTCCCACAAACACTATAGGAGCACCTCAAGATGATACACTGGGCCGAATAAACT
Source organism: Nicotiana noctiflora (assembly GCA_032618575.1). Taxonomy (NCBI): domain Eukaryota; kingdom Viridiplantae; phylum Streptophyta; class Magnoliopsida; order Solanales; family Solanaceae; genus Nicotiana; species Nicotiana noctiflora. The sequence goes on along the minus strand of JASVEL010013298.1, from coordinate 154,320 downwards.
CCTTTTCAAGAAAATTCCTATAACTGATCCTTCAACGTAACTGAAGGTTTCACCTCATCCTTAGTCCATAACCTTATGACAGAACCAAATCTTCAAAATCAACCATTCGTCATAGGATCCGAATTCCAACCATCACAATGCATTAGTCTTATTTCAACACACTTAAACTTTTAATAAAGCTTAAATACTTCGAAATTTTTTCTCCGGGTTGTTACATTCTCCCCCACTTAGGGTCATTCATCCTCAAATACACGACATAGCTTATCTCTTTCTTCGCACATCTAAATGTCTCAAATTTTTCTAACTCCCAAATTTTTCAGAAATTTCGGCAGACCTCCCCTGTAATTGGGCCTATCCACCTGCCAGAGTAACACCAAAACAACTTCTAACAACACATCCACAACCCAATAAAACACCACAATGTATATATCAATAACAATAATCTCATCATTATAACAATCACATTATCATGTTGATATCTGGACATAAAACACATCATCTGTATGCTAATAACCATGTCTCTGGCCATAATAGTTGTTCATAAATCACAACATTTTCAATTAACCTTATGTTAACAAACATCTCATTTCAGACCACCGCTATACTCACAACTAAGCATGAAGATCTCATAATTACTTACCTGAATCAATGAGTAACATTTAACACCACTTGGGCGCCCATATCGTAGGCTAAAACTCAATGTTAACAAGGCAAAATGACTTAATATGAAAAGAAAATACACAAGAATTGTCAAATAAGCATGACTCCCATTTAAAAGATTGTACAAAATTTTAAATTTCATAAAATGAGAATTTTAAACACATAAACCTTTCACCACCAGGACCTTGTCCTTATATAAGATCCACAGAAGCTTCTAGCTTGGTTTAAAGTATTTCACATCATATAATTATTCGAGGATATCACCCTTAACTCTGAATCACAAGTATTTACACATTACGCCAACAAAAAAATTTCATTTCATTTCTTTCTATTTTCAATAATTTTCGTCAAAGAGAATCACAACATATAATGAACCCTCATACCGATAGGGCATATAATTGACAACTGAAATTAATTATCTCGATATTACATCAAATCCCACAGTAGTAAGTAATAGAAAGTCACTTTTAGCCTCATAGATATTTTTAGTGACCAACACATAATGATGGGGATAGCTATCTCCATATAATAGCACAGCGTGAGTATTTACATAAGTGGATCTCAGGATTATGAAGCTCGCTCATGAGTGGAGCACATTACAAAGACTCGCCTCAATTTTCAAAACCAAATCAAGTTAAGGAAAAATAGATTTTTATAACAATCAGCATTGTACATGTAATGACATCATCTGGTGTAGTGGCCTCAGCCACACTATAGTAATTATATCAATAGGTCGAGCATCCACCTCTTAGGCGTTGTCTACCTGTTCGTTCTCCATATCTAACTTGTAGTGTAGGTAGATTAGTAACTATAATGGAGTGTGTTGATTGTGTGTTCTGATGAAGTAGATTTCTCCCATGTCTGGGACAATTTCTCATGATGTTTATAGTATTACCACGTTCATAAAAATGCATTTGCAGTTCGGCTGCTCATACTGAGTCTGTGCCGGATAACGAGAATAACCATTTACAAAGTCCCATGCTAGTGGTGCATTAAAAGATGATTGTCCCATGGAAGTGTCCTGATTGACTGGAGCACTACGAGTATCCTTAAATTGTTTCCAATTTCTGGCTGATACTGAAATGTAGAATTATTATGGACAAAGGAACATCGAAGGTCCAAACACCATCCCATACAAATACCAGCTCTTACTCATATGCAAGTTTCAGAACTTTTGAATACCACTTAAATACATCGCATGCCAAATCTGATATGTTACAGGACCTACAATTTGATCGTTAATAGTGAACTCCTTTAACTTGGCGCAAAGCCATAAGATACATACTGATAATCCACGATACTAACCTTTATCGCTTTTACATCACCATCATAATACAACTCAAGCCATTCGTTTGGTACATCTCCTTCGTAGGACAGTTAAACCCACTTCCTCCAACATCTCGGTTGCTAGTTGTACCCTTCGCTTAATAGATGTCTCATATGAACCATATAGTCTTGATTACCGCAAACTATCTTTAGATCTACATCCGCCACGTGACTCTAGCATTACTGCTACGATTAGGCAGTTAAGTAAACCTTCTTAAGACCGTACTTATCAATCAAATGTCAGAACCTGGTGCACCCCCATGTGCACAATTGAATATATCTCCCAATACTTTTGCATTATCGATATGGATGACACGCGGTAACAATGATTGAGTAAATTCTTGGCTCCCTTATAATCCCTCTGTAGCATCACGAACCGTCAGCGCATACATGATACCGAATGCACAATTTCAATACACGAGTAGATGCAAAAGAACATATGATATAGGCTCCAACTGAATAAGTGATGTACGATAAGGATTAAAATGAAGTGGAATTTTCCTAAAGGTTACATAGCCACTCGTAGATAAGTATAGACGTCTCCTTACCGATCAGTGAGACTCTAATAAACCGGTATGTGTTCCGTGACTCCTATAAACCTAGAGCTCTGATACCAACTTGTCACGACCCTAGTTCACCAATTGTGAACACGTCATGAAGGCACCTAGTCTTAGCGACCAGGTAAGCCTAACACCTTGCGGAAGTAATATCATCCCGAATATAGCACATGTATCACTGATAATACGCTCGAAAAAAAGTACCTGGATTTGCATATGAAAAACATGGGTAGGAAGGGCCTGAGTACACCACAGTGGTACTCAGTAAGTGCCAAGCCTAACCTCGGTTCGGTAGTGACGAGGAAGCTCGGGGCCCTACTGAGATATAACATAGTAATCAATATAAAAATGAGGAGACAATATGAGATTAATCACATCAATAATGTAGCAAGATAATAAGTAAAACAGTAATAGAGAACAAACACAAACAATGAATGAAGGTATAAAGCACAACCGGATATTTAACACCGGGGATATCCTGGTATCCCGAGGATCTCTTCGTATCCTAAATAAATATTTCTAAGATCTCTTGGTATCCTCAATAATAATTCTGAGATCTCTTGGTATCCACAATAATAATTCGGGGATCTCTTGGTATCCTCAATAAATTGTTCGGGGATCTCTTGGTATCCTGAGGATCTCTTGGTATCCTCAATAATAATATTAGGATATCTTGGTATCCTCAATTATAACTCTGGGATATCTTCGTATCCCGAGGATCTCTTGGTATCCTCAATAATAATTCTAGGATCTCTTGGTATCCTCAATAATAACTCTGAGATCTCTTGGTATCCCGAGGATCTCCTGGCATCCTCCATATAATCATTTTTGTTCCAGGGATCTCTTGATATCCCGCACTCTCAGTCTTAAAACATAGCACGTGTAGAGGGAGCTCCCGGGATGTCGTCCCGTAGTCCCAAATTTAAATGCGCAACCACGATCAGAGAATATTCAGAAGTAAAGTACATCAATACAACAACAACTCAAAATATCAAATAATTACCAAGCTCATGGAAAATAATAGTAGATCCTAGCCTAATATGCTTCATACAGTGAGAACAAGGAAGTTTAAGTAAATAGGCAAGTAATTTCACTAAACGTGCTTTTCTATACTAGCACAGGCTATAATAGCAAGTAGAATAAGGCAAATACGAAAGAAATTGAGTTTAAGTATTTTAAGTAAAAATTTGGGTTTTCAATAATTAGCTCAAGTACGCGGTTGTCACCTCACGCACAAGGCATTCAATTACAAATATCACATCCTAAGAGACAAAGTCCCCCACACAAGGTTAGATAAGCCACTTGCCTCGATTAAGCGCTAGTCAACCTGAAAACATGCTCTTGCCACGAGTATCCGACTCCAAATGGCTCAAATCTATTCAATTAAATTGCATTTGCAAATATTAATACAATTACATTCTAAGCTAATACACGAAATTATGTAAAATGACCAAAATACCCCTCAGACCCCACACCTTTAAAATTCTAAAAATCACATTTCTGGACTACTCATTTCGTCATGAGTCCGTACATACCAAGAACTCCCAATTCTGACCACAAATGGCCCCTCAAATCCTAGGTTAAAAGATTTTGCTCCAAGCCCTAATTTTCTTGATTTTTAGTCATAAATTCATGAATTCCATGGATGATTCTTGAATAAAAACATATATTTAACTCATAAAACATACCTCCAATCAATTCCTAGTCGAAACTTCTTACTTCCCGTCGAATAAGCTCCCAATACACCCAAAAATGGTGGGAAAATGTGTTGTTTTCGCGATTGAAATGTTTTTAACATTCTGGCCGGTTAGTGTAGCTAACACTATGCGATCTCATTAGAGCTCATGCGATCGCATAGAACAAATTTCTCGGCCACTGTAGCTAACTCTATGCGATTGCATGGAACAAAATCCTGGGTACTATAGCTAATACTATACGATCGCATAGAACAAAATTCTCTGCAATTTTTCTGCTATATTTTTCAACTTAAAAATTCACGTTAGCCATCCAAAATCACCCCGAGGTCCTCGGGACCTCAACAAAAAATACCAATACATCCTATAACATTATTCAAACTTGTTCCAATCACAAAAATACATCCAACAACACTAAAACTATCAAATTACATTGGATTCAAGCCTAAGTTTCTTCAAAACTTTCGAAATACGCATTCGATCAAAAACTCAACCAAACGATGTCCGAATGACCTAAAAATTTGCAGACATATCCAAAATTACGTAACGAAGGTGCTGTAACTCTCGGAATTTCGTTCCGACCTTTGGATCGAAATTTACCTATCTACCGGAATTCGACAAAATACTAACTTTCGACATTTCTAGTCTAAATGAGCTACGAACTTCCAAAATATATTTCGAACACGCTCCCAACTCCAAAATCACATAACGGAGTTAACGGAATCATCGAACTCATTTCGAGGTCGTTTTCATACTGTCCCAAATACGGACCATTTTTCAAGTCTTAACCTCTCATTTAGGGACTAAGTGTCTCAAAACACTCCGAATTCTAATACCGAACGTCCCGGCAAATTAAAATATAGCATAAACGGACTTATGGAAAATAGTTAATAGGGAATAGAGGCGTAAGTTCCAAAAATGACTGGCCGGGTCTTTACAACTGCATGAATACAGTCAAATACACTCGAATACAACAACTGATTAGCTGGACTTCCCTGATTCACGCCTATTTTTGCAACAATATTCATGAATAATCTTATAACCACATAAAAGGTTTCTAAAATATATAATATAGAAAACTATAAATGACTAATTACTACTAAAAGATAGAGCTTTATAAAAATTTATCTTCAACTATCCACTGGCTATATTTAGTTCAAGCGCTTGGGTGAGCGACCAAAATTGAAAAATAAAGCCCAGTTTGAAAAAGGTCTTAGCAAAGCGCCAAAATAACACGGTATAGCAAGTTTCCGCACTAGTCAAACAAAAATAGCCAGTGTTTATCAAGTCAATGAAAAATAGTCACTATTTTTCTGCAACAGAGACCGGTCCCGTATAATATACGGGAGTTCGGTGCATTTGTGTACGAATTCCATCATATTATGCTGGACCAGTATACTTTGCTGACTGATGTATAATATACGGGAGACTGGAGCACCGATGCTCAAAACTCCAGTATATTATAATGAACATTTATACTTGTTGGAACTCTAGTATATTATGTGGAAGTTCCAATACTTGAACTCTCGCATATTATACGGGAGTTCCAGTATAGTTATCCTGGAACTCCCATATAATATGCGGGAGTTCAAGCATAGTTATCCTGGAACTCCCGTATAATATGCGGGAGTTCAAGCATACTTATGCTGGAATTCCCGTATAATATGCGGGGATATTTTTCGTATTTTGAACAGTGTTTTCGTTCATATTATCTTTATATAAAAAGTAGTTAAATTTCTATTACTTTTGAAACTGAACTTATTTTTGAATGACCGGTTTAAATCTGACTATTTTTAAATTTCTCCTTAGCAAAGGTTAATGATGTAACGAGTCTTTGGACCAGACCCAAATATTTATGTGTGTTCTGCTCTCGGTAGTTTTCGAAAGCCTAACATAAAGGGACAACGGACCAGCATGAGATCCTCTCTGTCTCTTCTATTTTCTCATAGATTGGACTAGTATAGGAAATGAAATACATTAGTAGATTACTATATATATATACTAATAGTCATACCCGCGCGATGCGCGGTCGATATTAAAAAATATGAATTAACGAAAATTATGATCGGGTTATTTGAACATATTAGATTGTATTGTTTTATAAATTTTAATAGTCATCATATTTGTCAATACGATATCTAATATCTCTATTAAATTAAATGTACTTATATACAACAACAACAACAACAACAACAACAACAACAACAACAACAACAACAACAACAATAATATACCTAGTATTATCCCACACCATGGGATTCGGAGAGGGTAGTCTGTACGCAGACCTTACTTCTACCTTGTGAAGATATTATATTACCAATATTTAGTATTATTTTATTGTTTATAGATATTTTTATTAGTATATTACATTGTTTAATATTTTTATCTGCTACTAAATTTTTTTAAATAATAGAAGATATATATTTTATTAATCAAGAAACATATTTTTATTTAAAATTTTATTCTTTTTTCTCAGCAATATTATTTGCATTTTAATGACTAAAATATCTATTAAATTAAAGGGACTAATAAAAAATATTTTTTGTTCTATATTATTCTTTATTATATATAATATTTAGTATTATTATATTGTTAATAAAAATTTATTAGCATATAAATTTGTATAATATTTTTTATTACTACTTTCTTTTTGTAATATAATAAAAGATATATTTTATTACTCGTGAAATATTATTTTATTTTAAATTTTATTTTGCTATTCTCAATAATATAATCTGAATTTTAATGGATAAAATCTCTATTAAATTAAAGGAACTAATTTTGTGTCACGACCCGGATTTTCCCCCAATATCGGGATCGTGATGGCGCCTACTCGTGGTAGCTAGGCAAGCCACTGTGTTCATACTATCCTATTTTTAACACAATTTTAATTAAATAAATGCGGAATACTTTATCGAAATGGAAATAATAAATCACGAGGTAAAAATCATATTGAAATCCTCTACCCAAGACTTGGAGTCACCAACTCACAAACTACTATGGAATACTACACATAAAAGTTTGAAGGAAATATAACATAATTCTGTTTGTCTCGGAACAATGAGACTACAGCTAATAACATAAATAAAGAAAGAGACGCCGGGCCTGCGGACGTCTGCAAGCTACCTCGGTCTCAAATGTGGTCAACTCCCACGCAAGTCTCGTGGGTATGAAAATCCTGCTACCGAACTACTGTTGCCGCCTGTGCAAAAACGCACAAAAGTGTAGTATGAGCACAACCGACCCCATGTGCTGGTAAGTGCCCGGCCTATCCCGGCTAAGTAGTGACAAGGCAAGGACCAGACACCCACATAAACCTGTGCAGTTGCAATATATATATATATAACACATTTATAAAGAAATACTCTGCTCTGAAATAATATTCAATAACTCACGATATCCAAAATAATCTAATCAACATAATAAATCTTACTTTTATGTCTCAATTCCTCTCTCATTTCATATCTCGTGGTAGGCGTACCACCCGCTCCCAAATATATCAATAATTATATCTTGTGGTAGGCGTACCACCCGCTCCCAAATATATCAATAATCATATCTTGTGGTAGGCGTACCACCCGCTCCCAAATATATCAATAATCATATCTTGTGGTAGGCGTACCACCCGCTCCCAAATATATCAATAATCATATCTTGTGGTAGGCGTACCACCCGCTCCCAAATATATCAATAATCATATCTTGTGGTAGGCGTACCACCCGCTCCCAAATATATCAATAATCATATCTTGTGGTAGGCGTACCACCCGCTCCCAAATATATCAATAATCATATCTTGTGGTAGGCGTACCACCCGCTCCCAAATATATAATATATATATTACCACAAATAACAAGAATTAACCAAGTAATAACACAATAAGGAATATCTCAAAGAACTCAACAATTAACAACAACTAATAAGTTCACAAGGAAAACAAGGTATAATGGAAACACAAGTAATATCAAGTCAAGGAATGGCAAATAGTTGCACGTCATCACCCAAATAAAATATAATGGAAAAACAAGTAATATCAAGTCAAGGAATGGCAAATAGTTGCACGGCATCACCCTTCGTGCTTTTACTCTCATCCTCACCAAATAAGCAAATAAAGTACACGGCATCACCCTTCGTGCTTTTACTCTCATCCTCACATCCATAGTACGGCATGATCCTTCGTACATGGTTCAATAACAGGGCACGGCATGATCCTTCGTGCATAATCAATAATAGGGCACGGCATGATCCTTCGTGCATAATCAATAATAGGTCACGGCATGATCCTTCGTGCATAATCAATAAATAAACATGGCACGGCATTAACCTTCGTGCATAAATATTTAAACATGGCACGGCATCACCCTTCGTGCATTATCAATAATAAACATGGCACGGCATCACCCTTCGTGCATTATCTCTCTTCCTCACCCAAATAACAATCACAGTTAAGGGCAAAGAAAGAAACAACAATTCATAAATCGTCCCATCAAGGGCAATGAATAATTATCTTCACAACAAGTCCCAACAGGGGAGAACAATAACGATTCACCTATAATATATCTCAAAATATCATTTTCCAACGACTCACGGTCATACTAGACGCCAATGTATGGATGCTCGTCACCACAACCCATACACCGCACTCGATCACATAACACATAACACATAATCCTATTCCCTCAAGCTAGGATAGAACAAACACTTACCTCGAGTGCTTATGAACAATTCAATCCGTGGATATGTCTTTTCTTTCAATTTGGCTCCAATTCAACCGTATCTATACACAATTGATTTAATATCATCAATTTTACTCAACAAACTAATTCTTAAGACCAAATACAACTTTTACAACATTCTGCCCGGAATAGTGAATTTCAACCCCAGGCCCACATGGTCGGAATTCGGGGTTATGACTAAAATCCGGTTACCCATTCCCCCACGAGTTCATATATATGATTTGTTTCAAAATCGGACCTCAATTCGAGGTCCAATTCCCCAATTTATGAAAAACCCTATTTTCTAACAAAAACAAGAATTTTACCATGAAAACATTTGATTTCTAATGAAAAACATGTTTAATGATGTTAGGAATTGAAAGAATTAAGTAAAAAGTGACTTACAATCGTTTTGATGAAGAAGAAATCCTTGAAGAGTCGCAAATGGGCGTTTTGGTTTTGTGAAAAATGAAGAAATGACTGAAATTCGTGTTTTTCAGGTCTCTGTGTTCGCATTTGCGAACATGGGTTCGCAATTGCGAACCCCGACCAATTTCTGGAGTTTGAAAAATAAGCTAAGGGTGGAAAGTTCGCATTTGCGAACTTTTGTTCGCATTTGCGAAGCCAAGGCATATTGGGAGGTTCGCATTTGCGACATAATGTTCGCATTTGCGAACAAGGCTCCTTCGCATTTGCGAAGAAGACTTCGCATTTGCGAAGCATGGCTTAGCAGTGAAGGCATCGCATTTGCGAAGAAAGCTTCGCATTTGCGAAGCGTGGCTTGGCAGTGAAGGCCTCGCATTTGCGAGGTTATGTTCGCAATTGCGAACCCAAGCCTTCCCGGACGCCCTTCGCATTTGCGATCAAGGGTTCGCATTTGCGAACCCTGCCTTGGTCTGTCACCTTCGCAATTGCGAGAAATTCTTCGCAATTGCGAAGCCAACAGCTGGGTGAAAAAAACCAGCAGTTCAAAAATTCAGAAATTTAACCAACGGCCTATCAAATCTTTACCCGAGCCCCCCGGGCTCCAAACCAAACATGTACACAACCTCAAAAACACATTATGGACTTGTTCGTGCGATCATATCGCCAATATCACTTCGTTTTAATCAAATCGAGCCTCAAACTCATGATTTTCATACTTTTGATTTTCAAAACTTCTTAACTTGGAACTCAAGGTCCAAAACATCTCAAACGACATCCAAATGTCACCAAACTTTACAGAAATCACATATATAATATTTAAGACTTGTACCGGGCGTCGGAACCAAAATACGAGCCCGATACCAAGGTCTATTAATTTATTTCCTTTAATAATTGCATCAAAAACAATTTCACATAAAAATTCATAACTTGGGCTCTAGGCCTCGAATTCGACTCCGGACACATGTCCAAGTCCCATATTTTCCTACGGACCTCTCGGGACCATCCAATCTCGGGTCCGGATCCGTTTTCCAAAAATGTTGACCGAAGTCAACCATATCAATATTAATATCATTTTTTATCCAAATTTCTCATAGTATTCATATTTTCTATCACAAAATCTTTCCGGCTACATGCTCGGATCGTGCACGTAAATCGAGGCAACATATAATGAGGTTTTCAAGGCCTCGGAAGCTCGAAATTATTAATAAAATAAGTGATGACCCTTTGGGTCGTCACAATCTCCACCTCTAAAACAACCGTTCGTCCTCGAACGGACAAAAGAAAGAAGTACTCGAGTCATGGAATAAATGAGGATATTGGCTCGGCATATCAGACTCGGACTCCCAGGTCGATGCCTCAGGAGGCTGACCTCTCCACTGAACACGTACAGAAGGATAACTCTTCGACCTCAACTGTCGAACCTGCCCGTCTAGAATGGCTACCGGCTCCTCTTCGTAAGATAGATCATTGTCCAATTGGACAGTACTGTAGTCTAACACATGTGTGGGATCACCGTGGTATCTCCGAAGCATAGATACGTGAAAAACCGGATGCACGATTGATAACTATTATAATAAGCAAACTCTGCCAAAGGCAGGAATTGATCCCATCAGCATCTAAGGTGACCTGATTAGCACCTCCTCGCTGAACCGTGTCTCTAAGGTCACATAAATAGGAATCATTATATTGTTGATCGCGGATACGCTCCAATAATGAAGAGCGAGCGATCGCACAAGCTAGTGCTCGACTAGGCTCAGAAATATCCAACCTCACAAATCGATTGGCCAAGGACCGAACATCCAAAGCAATTGGCCTCTGATTGACTGGAATATAAACAAGACTGCCCATACTGGCTGACTTCCTACTCAAAGCGTCAGAGCCACCACGTTTGCTTTTTCCCTAATGATATAAAAAGGTGACATCAAAATCTTTTCGCAATACCAGCCACCTTCTCTGCCTCAAATTCAACTCTTTTTGTGTAAACAAATACTGAAGGCTCTTATGATCGGTGTATACTTCACATACTATACACCATACAAATAATGCCTCCAGATCTTCAATGCGTGAATAATCGCCGCAAATTCTACATCATGCTTTGGGTAATTCTTTTCATGCATCTTCAACTGCCTCGAAGCATAGGCAATAACCTTGCCATCCTGCATTAACACTGCACCAAGCCCAATACGGGAAGCATCACAATAATCAGTATAAGGTCCCGTACCTGTGGGTAAAACCAATACCGGTGCTGTGGTCAAGGCTGTTTTGAGCTTTTGAAAGCTCGCCTCACATTCATCCGACCATTCAAATTGAACACCTTTCTGTGTCAATCTGGTCAGTGGGGTTGCAATAGGTGAAAACCCCTCCACGAAACGCCTGTAATAACTCGCTAATCCCAAGAAACTCCAAATCTCTGTGGCTGATGTCAGTCTAGGTCAGTCCTTGATTGCCTCAATCTTCTTCGAATCAACCTGAATACCTGCTACCGTCACAATATGACCCAGGAATGCAACTGAACTTAGCCAAAATTCACACTTCGAAATTTTTGCATATAGTTGGCTATCTTTCGGAGTCTGCAAAGTCACTCTGAGATGTTGTGCATGCTCCTCATGACTGCAGGAGTATGTCAATATGGAAACAATGAAGACTACAACGAACAAGTCTAAATAAGGCACGAACACACTCATGTGTATGCACATATCCATGACTCTGAAGTCTCGCCATAAGAGTTATTCTTAAATTACAACATTGTCAATTAACCCTGTTATCAAATACTTTATTCTACAAATCCCACTTTACTCAGAATGAGGTATGGTGACCTCGTGATTATTTTCCCGAATTAATGCGTCATATTTATCCTTACCTGGTGTTCGTCTCAAAGGCTAAGCTCAACGGTTTCAAAATAGAAATGGCTAATATGAATAGAAACTATACAAGAATTGTCAAATAGTCCTAACGGACATGACTCTTATTTACGAATGCGATACGAAAGTATTAATTCCATAAAAGAAGAATTTTAAACACATAAACTCTTACTATCAGGACCCAGTCCTCATATGATATCCACCGCAGCTTGAAGCTCGGCTTAGAAATATTTCACATTATGCCAAAAATTGGAGGATCTCATCCTCAACTCTGAATCACAGTGCTTGCACATCATATCATCCGAAATTTTTCATTTCCTTTCTTTCTTCCTTTCAATAATTGTCCGTCAAAGATAATCACGACATAAAATAAGCCCTCATACTGATAGGGAGCACAATTAACGATTAAAATTAGTTATCCCGAAAATTATATCAAAACCCACTGTAATAAGTAATATAAAGTCACTCTTAGCCTCATGGATATTTAGTAACTAACACCTAATAATAGGGATGTCTATCCTCATGTAATATCTCAACGGGAGTATTTCCCTAAGTAGTATGATTACGATGCTCGCTCATGAATGGAGCATGTTAAACAGACTCGCCTAAATTTTCTTTCAAAAACCAAATCAAATTAAGGGAAAATTATTCTGTTTATAACAATCTGAATTATACACGTGATGACACCATCTGGTGTAATGACCTCCCTCATACCATAAAAAGTATATCAATGGTTAGGTCTCCACCTCTAGGATTTTCACCTCCACCTCTAACATCCTGACCTATACATCTGGCTGGCCATGTAGGATAAATATTAACCGCAATGGAGCGTGTAGCCTGAGTGCTTTCCTAAAATTATATTTCTCCAAAAATTCCACATTCACAGCAATTCCTTTAAGGCTCAGTTAACTTGTTGTTCATGACAATATATATTCGAACACGGTCATTGTGACTTGGTACAACCGTTCAGATCACACATACTACATATTGCAGAGAATCTCGGGGGTGACGTCTTCGGAACATTTTCTTAAAATAGAGTTTAGTAGATAGCGTTGCGTTGGCCGGCTTGCCCTCTTCGTAGGCTTGACACAAACATTGACGGCCAATTCTTAACACTGCTGAGCTACCCCATTTACTCATATACTCTTCGTCATTCTCTGGGGCGATCCTTACCCCATGAAAAGAACCAACCTTAAATATGTATAAATTATTTGGAGGACATTTCCATACCATACATATATACATTCCAATAACTCATCATATTTGTCCTTCACAACTCCAACACATCGACCGGACGTCAAGGTCCGTTGAAACCCAACACGATTTATTAGGTGATCTCCTGGATATAATTGCATCTTCCGTTGGGACCATAACTGATGTGGTAAATACATTATCTTCCCACTATTTCTGTGTGCCTTCTGTAGCACAGTAAAATGAACTCCTCGCATTCGACTATTCCCACGTTCCGTAATTCCTCATAAGAACTGTCAAGCACAATCTCGTGGGTTCTCAAAAGATGCACCGCTGAAGGTGGCAGCGAAGACTTTGGTGAAACCTATCTGTCCTCCGTAAAACTTTTGAAGGCATAGTTGATCTATCACCGGCCTGTGCCATTGTTCGGCTGGATAAGCAGTACGTGACTACGCCATTCGTGGGAAGACAAGAGTGGAAATTTAACTTAACACTTTGAAGAACAAATTCGCACGATAAGAAAGAACAAATAAGAGACTCTTTCCTAACTCAATAGACTCTGGAGGACAAGTACAGACGTCTCCGTACCTACCTCTCAAACTCTACTAAGCTTGTTCGTGAGTGGTGAGACCTATGTAACCTAGAGCTCTGATACCAACTTGTCACGACCCGGATTTTTCCCCAATATCGGGATCGTGTTGGCGCCTACTCGTGGTAGCTAGGCAAGCCACCGTGTTCATACTATCCTATTTTTAACACAATTTTAATTAAATAAATGCGGAATACTTTATCGAAATGGAAATAATAAATCACGAGGTAAAAATCATACTAAAATCCTCTACCCAAGACTTGGAGTCACCAACTCACAAACTACTATGGAATACTACACATAAAAGTCTGAAGGAAATATAACATAATTCTGTTTGTCTCGGAACAATGAGACTACAGCTATTAACATAAATAAAGAAAGAGACGCCGGGCCTGCGGACGTCTGCAAGCTACCTCGGTCTCAAATGTGATCAACTCCCACGCAATCTATTTATTGCTGCTGCTGCTCCTGATCGTAACCTGGACCTGTGCAAAAACGCACAGAAGTGTAGCATCAGCACAACCGACCCCATGTGCTGGTAAGTGCCTGGCCTATCCCGGCGAAGTAGTGACAAGCCTAGGACCAGACACCCACATAAACCTGTGCAGTTGCAATATATATATATATAACACATTTATAAAGAAATACTCTGCTCTGAAATAATATTCAATAACTCACGATATCCAAAATAATCTAATCAACATAATAAATCTTACTTTTATGTCTCAATTCCTCTCTCATTTCATATCTCGTGGTAGGCGTACCACCCGCTCCCAAATATATCAATAATTATATCTTGTGGTAGGCGTACCACCCGCTCCCAAATATATCAATAATCATATCTTGTGGTAGGCGTACCACCCGCTCCCAAATATATCAATAATCATATCTTGTGGTAGGCGTACCACCCGCTCCCAAATATATCAATAATCATATCTTGTGGTAGGCGTACCACCCGCTCCCAAATATATCAATAATCATATCTTGTGGTAGGCGTACCACCCGCTCCCAAATATATCAATAATCATATCTTGTGGTAGGCGTACCACCCGCTCCCAAATATATAATATATATATTACCACAAATAACAAGAATTAACCAAGTAATAACACAATAAGGAATATCTCAAAGAACTCAACAATTAACAACAACTAATAAGTTCACAAGGAAAACAAGGTATAATGGAAACACAAGTAATATCAAGTCAAGGAATGGCAAATAGTTGCATGTCATCACCCAAATAAAATATAATGGAAAAACAAGTAATATCAAGTCAAGGAATGGCAAATAGTTGCACGGCATCACCCTTCGTGCTTTTACTCTCATCCTCACCAAATAAGCAAATAAAGTACACGGCATCACCCTTCGTGCTTTTACTCTCATCCTCACATCCATAGTACGGCATGATCCTTCGTACATGGTTCAATAACAGGGCACGGCATGATCCTTCGTGCATAATCAATAATAGGGCACGGCATGATCCTTCGTGCATAATCAATAATAGGGCACGGCATGATCCTTCGTGCATAATCAATAAATAAACATGGCACGGCATTAACCTTCGTGCATAAATATTTAAACATGGCACGGCATCACCCTTCGTGCATTATCAATAATAAACATGGCACGGCATCACCCTTCGTGCATTATCTCTCTTCCTCACCCAAATAACAATCACAGTTAAGGGCAAAGAAAGAAACAACAATTCATAAATCGTCCCATCAAGGGCAATGAATAATTATCTTCACAACAAGTCCCAACAGGGGAGAACAATAACGATTCACCTATAATATATCTCAAAATATCATTTTCCAACGACTCACGGTCATACTAGACGCCAATGTATGGATGCTCGTCACCACAGGCCCATACACCGCACTCGATCACATAACACATAACACATAATCCTATTCCCTCAAGCTAGGATAGAACAAACACTTACCTCGAGTGCTTATGAACAATTCAATCCGTGGATATGTCTTTTCTTTCAATTTGGCTCCAATTCAACCGTATCTATACACAATTGATTTAATATCATCAATTTTACTCAACAAACTAATTCTTAAGACCAAATACAACTTTTACAACATTCTGCCCGGAATAGTGAATTTCAACCCCCGGCCCACATGGTCGGAATTCGGGGTTATGACTAAAATCCGGTTACCCATTCCCCCACGAGTTCATATATATGATTTGTTTCAAAATCGGACCTCAATTCGAGGTCCAATTCCCCAATTTATGAAAAACCCTATTTTCTAACAAAAACAAGAATTTTACCATGAAAACATTTGATTTCTAATGAAAAACATGTTTAATGATGTTAGGAATTGAAAGAATTAAGTAAAAAGTGACTTACAATCGTTTTGATGAAGAAGAAATCCTTGAAGTGTCGCAAATGGGCGTTTTGGTTTTGTGAAAAATGAAGAAATGACTGAAATTCGTGTTTTTCAGGTCTCTGTGTTCGCATTTGCGAACATGGGTTCGCAATTGCGAACCTCGACCAATTTCTGGAGTTTGAAAAATAAGCTAAGGGTGGAAAGTTCGCATTTGCGAACTTTTGTTCGCATTTGCGAAGCCAAGGCATACTTGGGAGGTTCGCATTTGCGACATAATGTTCGCATTTGCGACATAATGTTCGCATTTGCGAACAAGGCTCCTTCGCATTTGCGAAGAAGACTTCGCATTTGCGAAGCATGGCTTAGCAGTGAAGGCATCGCATTTGCGAAGAAAGCTTCGCATTTGCGAAGCGTGGCTTGGCAGTGAAGGCCTCGCAAATGCGAGGTTATGTTCGCAATTGCGAACCCAAGCCTTCCTGGACGCCCTTCGCATTTGCGATCAAGGGTTCGCATTTGCGAACCCTGCCTTGGTCCGTCATCTTCGCAATTGCGAAAAATACTTCGCATTTGCGAAGCCAACAGCTGGGTGAAAAACCAGCAGTGCAAAAATTCAGAATTTCATCCAACGGCCTATCAAATCTTTACCCGAGCCCCCGGGCTCCAAACCAAACATGTACACAACCTCAAAAACACATTATGGACTTGTTCGTGCGATCATATCGCCAATATCACTTCGTTTTAATCAAATCGAGCCTCAAACTCATGATTTTCATACTTTTGATTTTCAAAACTTCTTAACTTGGAACTCAAGGTCCAAAACATCTCAAACGACATCCAAATGTCACCAAACTTTACAGAAATCACATATATAATATTTAAGACTTGTACCAGGCGTCGGAACCAAAATACGAGCCCGATACCAAGGTCTATTAATTTATTTCCTTTAATAATTACATCAAAAACAATTTCATAGAAAAATTCATAACTTGGGCTCTAGGCCTCAGAATTCGACTCCGGACGCATGTCCAAGTCCCATATTTTCCTACGGACCTCTCGGGACCATCCAATCTCGGTCCGGATCCGTTTACCAAAAATGTTGACCGAAGTCAACCATATCAATATTAATATCATTTTTATCCAAATTTCTCATAGAATTCATATTTTCTATCACAAAATCTTTCCGGCTACATGCTCGGATCGTGCACGTAAATCGAGGCAACATATAATGAGGTTTTCAAGGCCTCAGAAGCTCGAAATTATTAATAAAATAAGTGAGGACCCTTTGGGTCGTCACACTTTTCTAGTTGTTTGAACATATTATTCAATATTTAGTATTATTACTTTGTTAATAAAAAAATATTAGCATGTTACTTTGTTTAATATTTATGTTTGTTGCTTTCTTTTGTATAATATTTTTCTTATATTCTTGATGAGTGAATCTTTATATAAATATAGATATATAATTTAAATTAATCAAAAATAGTTTCGATTTTATTCTAAAAGTGCCAAATTACTTTTTCTCAACACTATCAAATTAGTACAACGATATTTTCTCTCTTTTAATAGAAAAAAATAACGGTTTGTCTTGGTATACATTTTCTAAAATCAATGCATCTAATAAATACTCTGAATTTTTAATTTTCAAGAGAAAAGGGAAGGTTCAATTTGTAAAGTGATGCTAATTCTAGAGCACTCTTTTCATTTATCTGATTATATCAGCACTTAATAATTTAGACTTGGAGTAGTGATGTTTTTCGAAGTTTTAGGTTTAACAAAGCATTTAAAAAATTTTCTGTGTTGTAGTAAATTGAATTGAAAGATTAAAGATTTTTTAAATTTTAAATTATTTTTGAATATCCAAATAATTTGGAGGTTTGTTCCTAAATTTTGACACTTGTTGAATTTTGGTGAAACTTGGCATTCTTTGGGATTTTTCCTATTCCTATTCTCTATAATATAATAATATAAAAAATAATAACAATATATATATATATATATATATATATATATATATATATATATATATATATATATATATATATATATATATATATATATATACACACATATGTATATGCAGCCGATAATTTTTTTTTATTTTCATATTTTATAGATATTTAAATTCAAAAAAATAACTAACTATTAACTAAATAACTAATTATGCCAAGTGGTTTTTTTCAAGGTTGCCACTTGGCTTAAGGAGAAGCCATTGTCTTTGGCTTTTAAGTATATATAGATATTTAGTATTATTATATTGTTAATAAAAATTTATTAGCATATAAATTTGTATAATATTTTTTATTACTACTTTCTTTTTGTAATATAATAAAAGATATATTTTATTACTCGTGAAATATTATTTTATTTTAAATTTTATTTTGCTATTCTCAATAATATAATCTGAATTTTAATGGATAAAATCTCTATTAAATTAAAGGAACTAATTTTGTTATGTAATTTTTTAATATATTATTCAATATTTAGTATTATTACTTTGTTAATAAAAAAATATTAGCATGTTACTTTGTTTAATATTTATGTTTGTTGCTTTCTTTTGTATAATATTTTTCTTATATTCTTGATGAGTGAATCTTTATATAAATATAGATATATAATTTAAATTTATCAAAAATAGTTTCGATTTTATTCTAAAAGTGCCAAATTACTTTTTCTCAACACTATCAAATTTGTACAACGATATTTTCTCTCTTATAATAGAAAACAATAACGGTTTGTCTTGGTATACATTTTCTAAAATCAATGCATCTAATAAATACTCTGAAATTTTAATTTTCAAGAGAAAAGAGAAGGTTCAATTTGTAAAGTGATGCTAATTCTAGATCACTCTTTTCATTTATCTGATTATATCGGCACTTAATAATTTAGACTTGGAGTAGTGATGTTTTTCGAATTTTTAGGTTTAACAAAGCAATTAAAAAATTGTCTGTGTTGTAGTAAATTGAATTGAAAGATTAAAGATTTTTTAAATTTTAAAATATTTTTGAATATCCAAATATTTTGGAGGTTTGTTCCTAAATTTTGACACTTGTACAATTTTGGTGAAACTTGGCATTCTTTGGACTTTTTGCTATTCCTATTCTCTATAATATAATAATATATATATATATATATATATATATATATATATATATATATATATATATATATATATATATATATATTAGGAATAACTACTCCCCAATTTGAAATGATAAATTTTTTTATTTTCATATTTTATAGATATTTAAATTCAAAAGAATAACTAACTATTAACTAAATAACTAATTATGCCAAGTGGTTTTTTTCAAGGTTGCCACTTGGCTTAAGGAGAAGCCATTGTCTTTGGCTTTTAAGTATATATAGATATTTAGTATTATGATATTGTTAATAAAAATTTATTAGCATATAAATTTGTATAATATTTTTTATTACTACTTTCTTTTTGTAATATAATAAAAGATATATTTTATTACTCGTGAAATATTATTTTATTTTAAATTTTATTTTGCTATTCTCAATAATATAATCTGAATTTTAATGGATAAAATCTCTATTAAATTAAAGGAACTAATTTTGTTATGTAATTTTTTAATATATTATCCAATATTTAGTATTATTACATTGTTAATAAAAAAATATTAGCATGTTACTTTGTTTAATATTTATGTTTGCTGCTTTCTTTTGTATAATATTTTTCTTATATTCTTGATGAGTGAATCTTTATATAAATATAGATATATAATTTAAATTAATCAAAAATAGTTTCGATTTTATTCTAAAAGTGCCAAATTACTTTTTCTCAACACTATCAAATTAGTACAACGATATTTTCTCTCTTTTAATAGAAAAAAATAACGGTTTGTCTTGGTATACATTTCTAAAATCAATGCATCTAATAAATACTCTGAATTTTTAATTTTCAAGAGAAAAGGGAAGGTTCAATTTGTAAAGTGATGCTAATTCTAGATCATTCTTTTCATTTATCTGATTATATCGGCACTTAATAATTTAGACTTGGAGTAGTGACGTTTTTCGAATTTTTAGGTTTAACAAAGCAATTAAAAAATTGTCTGTGTTGTAGTAAATTGAATTCAAAGATTAAAGATTTTTTAAATTTTAAATTATTTTTGAATATCCAAATATTTTGGAGGTTTGTTCCTAAATTTTGACACTTGTTGAATTTTGGTGAAACTTGGCATTCTTTGGACTTTTTGCTATTCCTATTCTCTATAATATAATAATATAATATATATATATATATATATATATATATATTAGGAATAACTACTCCCCAATTTGAAATGATAAAATTTTTTTTATTTTCATATTTTATAGATATTTAAATTCAAAAAAACAACTAACTATTAACTAAATAACTAATTATGCCAAGTGGTTTTTTTCAAGGCTGCCACTTGGCTTAAGGAGAAGCCATTGTCTTTGCATGGCTTTTAAGTATATATAGATATATATAATAGTCTCCCTGTATTTAAGGTCAATGTAGAATATAAACTACTTGGATATACTATGTGGGAACAACTTTAACTATTTAAAGAATTCAACCTTTCGCTTCATTTCTTTCCAAATAATAATACGGTAACCATCCAGTCAACACATACCACGAAAGTCAGTGGCAATTATCTTAAATTCACAAAGAGTTTTAACGTTGCAGGATGGTGCTTGTTCCTTGTTAAGCGTCTGATTGGATATCTATACCTTACATCAGAGAGAGTGTTAAATTAAGATGCATTTGCCACTTGAGATTACCTATTTCCGCTTTCTCCAAACATTTGGAAAAAAAACATCAATTGTGAGCTTACTACTTAATAGGAAATTGATGTTAATATCAAAAGGCTTTATTTAATTCAATACGCATCTTTTACACCAAGTAGTATACCAGACGTGAATATTACCTGGATAAAGGAATGAGTATAGTGATTTAACATTAGTTTGTTTCAAATGGAACAGTACTAGTTTTACAGCAATCTCAACATTTCATACGCTTTTTATTTCCTTTCTGAAGAAACAAATGGGTACAGTAACTTTATTTGCAGTAAATAAAATACTACTACTTAGTGATGTACATATATCGGGTTACAACAACAACAGAACCAATATAATCACACAAATGAGATTTGGGAAGGATAGTACAAAGACTTTACCCCCTACCTTCGAGAAGACAAAGAAGTTGTTTCCAAAAAGACCCTCGGCTTAGGAAAGATAAAAGGAAGGGCAACAACAAGCACACCAATTAGAAAATCGAAGCAAAATATAAAGATACAAAACTAAAACCGAGTATTGTAATCAGAAAGCCGAAACAAAAGCATCGACAAGTAATCACAAAAATTAAGGTATACAAAAATATACAAATAGCGCTAACTCATGTACTAAAGCGACTTTTACGGACAAGGACAAAGCTAGGTGATCTATCCTAACCCTTTACCTTTATTCTCAATTTCCAAACCTTCCTATCCATGGTGATGTACTCATTGAGCTGGAGCAACGCCATATCTCGCCTAATCACCTTTTTCTAATACCTCTTCGGCCTACCTCTATTTCTTCTTAGGCCCTCTAGGACCAACCTTTCACACATCCTCACACAAGTGCTTCCGTGCATCTCCTCTTTATATGCTTGAACAAACTAAGTCTCGCCTCCCGCATCTTGTCCTCCGCAGGGGGCACACCCACCATATTCCAAATAAATTCATTTCTAATTATATTGTAACGACCCGGCCGTCGTTACGGGAATTACCACCCCGTTACCTTGCATTTACATATATTATGCTTTTAAAACAGTATTAGAGTATATCGGGTGAGTTAGGAGTGATTTGGATTAAAAATGAAACAAATAGCATGTTTGAAGGAAGCTTGAATATGAAAAGTCAACCAAGAGTTGACTATTGAGTTAGAGTGCTCGAAATCGGATTCTGATGATTCGGATAGTTCCGGGAGGTGATTTGTGACTTAGGGGAGCGATCGGAATTGAATTTGGAGGCCCGGTGTAGAAATAGGCTTGAATTGGCTAAGGTTGAATTTTGGCGAAATCCGAACGGTAGGTGATATTTTGATCCGGGAGTCGGAATGGAATTTCGACAGTTGCAGTAGCTTCGTTAGGTGATTTTGGATGTGCCTGCAAAATTTCAGGTCATTCGGACGTCGTTTGGTCGGGTTTTTGATTGTATGTGCAATTTGGAACGTTTTAAGGAATTTAGGCTTGAATTCGATGCGAATTATGAGTTTTGATGTTGTTAGACGTGTTTTGAGGATTGGAGCAAGTTCGAATAAGGTATTAAGATGTGTTGGTGTGTTTGGATGAGGTCCCGGGGGCCTCGGGGTGTTTTCGGATGGTTAAACGGAAGAAAATCATGGAAATTGCAGGTTGAAGAGTCTGGTTCTGTCATTTTCGCTCCTGCGGAATTTTGGTCGCAGGAGCGAGTCCGCAGAAGCGGATATGGGAGCGCAGGAGCGGGTGTTTCGCAGAAGCGGACGCCTTTCCGCCGAAGCGGGGTCGCCGGTGCGACCCAATGATCGCAGAAGCGGACGAGGGCAATCGGGGCATGGTCCGCAGAAGCGGACGTTTCTCCGCTTGGGCGATACCGCAGAAGCGGTCAAGGACGCGCAGAGGCGGATTTTTCCGCAGAAGCGGAAGCTTCTTCGCAGAAGCGGGACCGCTTAAGCGGCCCTTGGTTCGCAGAAGCGGAAGTGGCCGGCTAGGCCTGGAACCGCAGAAGCGACCCTTTGGTCGCGGATACGGAAGCATAGAAGCGGAAAATGTTCCGCAGAAGCGAAAATCGCTGTAAGTAAGTGTATCAGAAGTTAGAAAAATTTCAGAAACATTTTAACATTTGGGGGTCTCGGCTTAAGGGCGATTTTGGGCGATTTTGAGGAGGAAATCAAGGGAAATCATCAGGTAATTAACTATGAACTCGTATTATGATTAGTATTGATAATATCATGCAATTATATCATGAAAATGGAAGAATTTGGGGTAATTATGGAGGATTTAGCCCTAGTCTTGGACTTTAGAAAATCAAGGTTTTGAACGGGCAAATGGAGTCCGATTTTGGTAAAATTGATATGCTTAGACTCGTATTGAGACGAGGGTTCCAGAAATGTGAATTTCGTAAATTTTCGGAATGTGGGCCCGGGGCTCGGGTTTTGACAACTTTGGGAATTTTGATGTAAATTGAGTTGTATTGATTGGGTGTCGTCCCATTGGCCTAAATTATTGTATTTTTTACTGTATTTGATCAGATTCTACGCGTGCGGAGCTTGATTCTCGTGGCAAGGCATTGCGGAATAGTCGTCGCGCTGTATTGAGGTGAGTAATAGATGTGGGTGATGACCGGCGGGTTCGAAACCCCGGTATACCACTTTGTGACGCTGTATAGCGGCGAGACACGCACACTCTTGAGAGTGCGGGGTCGATCATGAACTGGAGATTACATATTAGTCCAACCTGTTGATATTATATTATTGGCTATTCTAGAGCCGTCGAACCTCCTTCTCGGATGGTTGTATATATATATATTGTGATAATGGCCACTCTTGAGCCGAGGAACCCCTTCTCGGGCGGTTGATTATACATGTGGGCCGTGAGCCGGTTATTGGATCCCGCGAGGATCGTTATCATTGTCTTATCACATAGACATGCTAGTTTACTACTAGTCCGCAGCTATTTTTGTTATTATGCAAATTCCAATCTCCGGAACTTGATATTACTGGTTTTCCAATCGAAAAATGATAAAAGAGTTTTCAAAAACTACTTTTGAGCTCGCGAGGCTCGTATCCGCATATTAGCCGACTAGTAGTGGATCGGCCGCACGCCGCAACGAAGATATATGTTGGATCGGACCGCACGCCGCAGATGATATCTCTATGAGATGTGCTTGGGTCAGTAGGAGCCCTCCGGAGTCCGAACCCCCACGGTGAGCACGGGTACCCAAAATTGGAGTCGGCTACACGCCGTAGCGGTCATATCATGCATTGCATTGCATTTAGCTACATCCGCTAGTTGTTATGCTATTTATTGGTATTTGTTGGTACAGGTACAGTGAAGATTGATTCTATGACAGGGTAGCCGATTATAGCTTTGCATAGTGCTTTATTGCGGATTTCTTATCTGCGCTGTCTTACCCTTGTTTATTACCACTGAGTCCGGCAGTACTCATTTTACTCCCTGCACCTTGTGTGCAGATCCAGGTACCTCTCAGCAGTGATCCAGTAGCTGTGCGAGGCGACGTTTGTGGATAATCGAGGTAGCTGCAGAGTCCGCAGGACCCGATATTCCTTCCTATTGTCTTTTGATTTTGTATTGACATTTCTTTCCGCACTTGGTATTTTGTAAACCTTTATACACTCATGTTCAGTAGAGGCTCATGACTCTTGACCCTTGGTCTATGGGAGTTGATGTATTATGGGACTTGGTTCCCTGTTTTCGTTATTTGTATCGCTATTGCTTCGTGACTTAATATGCTTAAATGGGCTAAAAGAGAGCGTCTAGCTCCGTTATTTATATTGATTGGTCAGGCTGGCTTAGCAATGTGCTGGGCGCCATCACGACCGGATTTGGGGTCGTGACATATATCTAGTATGGTATGACCATATATCTACCTCAACATCCTCATTTCAGTCATCTTCATCTTTTAGACATGGGAGTTCTTGACTGGCCAACAGTCCGCCCCATATAACATAGTCGGTCCGACCACTGCTCTATAAAACTTACCTTTAATTGTAGGTGACACATTCTTATCACATATAATACCTGAAGCGAGCCCCTATTCCATCCATCCTGGCCCAATACGATATATTATATCCTCGTCGATCTTGTCATTCCCTTGTATAACTAATCCAAGGTCTTTAAAATTCTATCTCCTAGGGATAACTTGAGACTCAAGCCTCATTTTTCATCAACAACCTTAGTCGTCCCATTGAACTTGCACTCCAAGTATTCTGTCTTGATTCTTCTCAACTTGAAACCTTTAGATTCCAGGATCTACCTCCAAATCTCTAACCTCCCGTTAACACCACCTCTTGTCTCGTCAATTAGAATAATGTCACAAGCAAATAACATGCACCATAACACCTCTCCTTGTATGTGGCGCGTCAGTGCGTCGATTGCCTAGACAAATAGAAATAGACTGATGGTTGACCTCTAATACAGCCTCATCATAAATGGAAAGTGTTCCGAGTCTCCTCCCACGGTCCTCACTCGAGTCTTAGCTCCATCGTACATATTTTTATAATTCTAAAGTAAGAAACAGGAACACCTCTAGCCTCCAAACATCTCCACAAAACCTCCTTTTGCACTTTATCGTAAGCTTTCTCTAAGTCAAAGAACACCATATGTAAATCTCTCTTCCTCTCCTTATATTGTTCCATCAACCTCTTAACAAGATAAATAGCTTCCGTAGTCAAAAGTCCTGGTATAAATCTGAACTAGTTTTTAGAAATACCCCCAACCTCATCATCCTCAGCTCCACCCCAAACTTTCATAGTATGTTTTAGTAACTTGATGCCCCAGTAGTTGTTGCAACTTTGGATATTACCGTTGTTTTCATGCAACGGAACCATCATATTATATTTTCATTCTTCGGGTATCTTCTTCGTCCTAAAAATGATATTGTATAACCCAGTGAGCCATTTCAAGCCTGCCCTATCCATGATCATCTAAAATACCACCGGGATCTCGTCATGGATGGTCGGTCTACCCCTACTCATCTTACGTATATCCCTCTCAAAGTTGTTGGCTCTTATATGCCTACAATACCCAAAGTCTCGATGACACTCAGAGTGTTCTAAGTCTCCTAGCTCAATGTTCCTATCCTGCTCTTGGATCAAGAGTTTATGGATGTAAGTCTGCCATCTACGTCGAATAAGTGCCTCATCCAATAAAACTATCTCATCCTTGTCCTTTGATACACACATTTGGTCCAGGTCACGGATATTCCTTTCTTGCACCTTGGCTAATTTGTAAACTTCTTATCCCCCCTCTACCTCTGAGTTCTTTATACAAGCATTCAAACGTAGCGATCTTGGCCGCAGTAACTTCTAAATTTGCTTTCTTCTTAGCCATGTTATAGTTCTCCCTATTCATCCTCTTCGCCTCCTCATCCACGCTCTCCAGAAGCTTTGAATATGTTGTTTTCTTGGCCTCCACCTTACCTAGTACATAGATCAGGCCGATTCAATTTTTTCAATTATCAAACAAAACTAATTGTGTCGGGTTAAAATCTATAAAACAAACTAAACCAATAAAGTTGGATTTTTCAATCTCGGGCTTTTCGGTTTTTTTCGGGTGTTCGAGTTTTTTCAGTAAAGTCTTCATAGGACGAGCATGTAATTACTTGTGCTCCAAATATATCTTTAGTCCTAGTGTTATACAACTATATAATATATTTTCCGAGAAAATTACACAATAATATAGGATAAATCATAGCATTATACTAAACTATATTCAATAACAAAGATTATAAAATTGCATAAAGTAAATATTGCTAATTAATCTCGGGCTTTTCGGTTTTTTTCGGGTGTTCGAGTTTTTTCAGTAAAGTCTTCATAGGACGAGCATGTAATTACTTGTGCTCCAAATATATCTTTAGTCCTAGTGTTATACAACTATATAATATATTTTCCGAGAAAATTACACAATAATATAGGATAAATCATAGCATTATACTAAACTATATTCAATAACAAAGATTATAAAATTGCATAAAGTAAATATTGCTAATTAATAAGCTATAATGAAAATTAACATAATCTAAAAGTCTATATATGTCATGCTAGAAAAGTATTGTTAATATATACTATTAATTATATAACTAAACACTAAAGAAAAAGACAAACTAAGTTATGCATTTCATTATAAAACCAATGTAAAACTTAAAAACTAGATATATATCTAACACTATCATCATTCCTAGTGTTGAATTGAATTTCTTTCAAAGCATTAGTATTGATTTGAACTTTGTTTGAGTTACTAAAATTATGGGTTAAAAATTTATTTACCATTCAAGAATGCTAAGTGAAAACTTGAAATAATACACTAAAAGATAAAAGTGTAAAAGATTTTTTATAAATTATATTACAATAAATATTTGTATGTATAAATCAATTTTAAAAATTGTATAGATGTATTATCGGGTTGGTTTGATGTAAGTTTGACTTTTTAAAGTTAAAACCAAACCAAACCAAACCAATTACGGTTGGAATTTTTTTCCAATACCACAGTCAGTTTTTTTTTTTCGTTTGACTCGAATTATTAGATTGGTGCAGTTTATCGATTTTCTTTGTATACTCATGCTACTAGCGAAGGAATTTGTCTTGTGAGTGGAAACTCTTTTACGTTTTTCATCAATTTCGTTTTAAGTATCTTTTTTTTTTTTTCATTTTACTAGGTAACAAATTATGAGAGAAGGTGATCTTCTAGATGATTACATTAATTTGATTTAGACATGAAAGTAATATCACTGCCATGGTGCAATTGTATTACTTTAAAGGGGACTAGGCTTGCACCCATAAGAGATTTGAGATATGATATGCAAAATATTGTTACTATCATTCCTTCCGTGTTGGAATCTTTAGAGTGAATGATTGCGTTCAGGATCGCTTATAGAGCCATGGCTAGACCAATAATGATCAAGAGAAATTCTATATATATATATTTTTAGTTTTATCATAGTGCTAATTCATATATGAAGCCCCTCAAATATTAATTATAAATAAAGCTACCATTTTCTCTCCTTCTCTAACTTCCTCCAATTCTATCCATGGCTTACATGATGCTTTTCAAGGTAGCCATCACCATTTTAACTAGTATTATTTTTAACAGAGCTTCTGCATCTGATCCAGATCCACTCCAGGATGTTTGTGTCGCAGATTACAGCTCATGTTAGTATTTTTTTTTTCAATCCCAAATATACTTTTTATATATGTGTGTTTTATATACATATAATATATAAATTTTATATTCTTTTTAGCTAGTAAATGCAATTACTTTTGGGCGACTGACCAATATTATACTTGCCATCTTTTAGATATTATATAACTTAAGTTTTTTAGTTTTATCATAGTGCTAATTCATATATGAAGCCCCTCAAATATTAATTATAAATAAAGCTACCATTTTCTCTCCTTCTCTAACTTCCTCCAATTCTATCCATGGCTTACATGATGCTTTTCAAGGTAGCCATCACCATTTTAACTAGTATTATTTTTAACAGAGCTTCTGCATCTGATCCAGATCCACTCCAGGATGTTTGTGTCGCAGATTACAGCTCATGTTAGTATTTTTTTTTTCAATCCCAAATATACTTTTTATATATGTGTGTATACATATAATATAGGAGTATAAATTTTATATTCTTTTTAGCTAGTAAATGCAATTAATTTTGGGTGACTGACCAATATTATACTTGCCATCTTTTAGATATTATATAACTTAAGTTTTTTAGTTTTATTATAGTGCTAATTCATAGTTAATACATGAAACAGCTGTAACGGTGAATGGATATGCATGCAAAAGTGATTACACATACACACCAGAAGATTTTGCGTCAATGGCAATTGCACAACCAGGAGAACCTACTATATTTGGCACTAAAATCGGTGGAGCCAACGTGAACAACATGCCTGGCCTTAACACATTGGGAATGTCATTGGCTCGAGTAGACTTTGAACCTGACGGTTTAAACCCTCCACATACTCACCCACGAGCCACAGAAGCAATTTACGTACTTGAAGGCGAATTAGTTGCTGGATTCATCACTACGGACAATGTTTTTGTTAACAAGTTGATCAAAAAGGGTGAAGTCTTTGTTTTCCCAAGAGCTCTCATCCATTTCCAGTATAATGTTGGCAAAGGTATCGCAAGTATACTTGTGACATTCAATAGCCAGAATCCTGGTGTTCAGCCTGTAGTTTCCATGTTTATAGCTAAAATTCCAGATGAGGTTGTGGCTAAGACATACCAAACTAATGTTACCGTAGTTCAAGACATAAGGAGAGGACTTGGAGTACCTGCAAATGTGACCTTCAATTACCCTCATGATATTATGTAGTGAAATACAATTGTAAGCGTAATAAATAAATGGTGGATATATATTTATATATATATATATATACGAATATTTGTTTAAGTATACTGCTCATCTCTTTGTCTCTAGCTACAACGGGACGACGTCCTAGATCATTTGATTGTGATTCTACATCTTTACCTAATATTCCAGATGATGTTCTGGCGAAGGCATTCCAAACAAGTGATCTGAGGAAGTTCGGGCCGCAAGGGCAACTGTTACGATCCGGATTTTCCACTTTCGGGAGTCGTGATGGTGCCTACTAGTGGAAGCTATAGGCAAGCTGATTATTCCAATTATATTTTTACCTTTTCCATTTTAATACAGTTGTAAATTTACAATATATAAACAGCAGAAATAATAAAGCGGAAGAATGACATACAACAATTTAATAATAATACCGATACCGATACCGATCCTTAAACATGATCTGGTGTCACAATATCACAGACTATCTAGGCGTACTATAAATAGGGGTCCGAAAGATAAATACAAGATGTTTCTGAAATACATAGAAAAGATAGTATGAAAAGATAGAAGGAGACACCAAGGCTTGCGGACGCCTGCAGGACTACCTCGGGTCGCCTGGTGCACAGAAGGCAGCAACCTCATTGTGGTCCAAAAGTCCCATCACCGGGATCTGCACGTAGTGCAAAGTGTAGTATCAGCACAACTGACCCCATGTACTGGTAAGTGTCTATCCTAACCTCGGCGAAGTAGTGATGAGGCTAGGACCAGACTACCAAATAAACCTATACAGTTAAATCATATACAGCAGAAAAATAAAGGCAGAAATTTACAGTTAAAGAAATGTAGGGGAAAACATGCTGCGGGAATATCAGGTAACAACATAAAACCAACAGAGAAATGTAAAGAAAGCCATAACTCCATTATCAGCAAGAATCAAGAAATCAACAACACGTGCACGACATTACTCTTCGTGCTTTTGCTCTCATCCTGACCATAAAAATCAATAGAGCCGGCACGATATCACCCTTCGTGCTTTTACCTCACATAATCATGGCACGGAGTTATCCTTCATGCATTATTACTTATACCATGGCACAACATTTTACATCGTGCGGCACGGCATCACCATTCGTGCTTTTACCTCACAATATCAGCACGACATTACCCTTCATGCATTAACACTCTCAAAATCATGCACGGCATCACCCTTCGTGCTTTACACTCTTCCTAACCCAAGAAACACTCACAAAGCAATTTAGGCAAGGGAATTAATAATATCACAGTAAAAATCCCGGCAAGGGAACAATAGCATAGTAATAATATCCCGGCAAGGAAAATAGTATCATGAGTAATAACATCCCGGCAAGGGAGATAATATCAAAAGCAATAACATCCCGGCAAGGAAGACAATACCATAAACCTCTTCTCTTTTCCACAATTAATTCACAACTCAAATCTCAGCTTGAGCCAACGCTCTACAATGTTCAATTACCAACAATACTTCTACAAGCCTTGTTCAATAATAGAAATCATCATATAAAGAGTGAACAATACGAAAACGGAGTCCCATTAATCACAATATAAGACTTGTGGGCAAGCTTGACACCGACATATAGATACTCGTCACCATGCCTATACGTCGTACACAACAATTAATACATAGAAAATAATACACAACTCTTAATCCCTCAAAGTAAGGTTAGACCAAATACTTAACTCAATGTCACGAACACAATTCAAGCCTCAACTAGCGCTTTAGCTCTTATTTCCACCACAAATTTGCTTGTATCGAGACATAATTTACTTAACGATATCAATAAATTCTAAACACATACAGTGTAAGGTATATAACTCAAGTATCTCTACATTCCAATGCACATACTGTATGAAATTCACAATGTGCTCCCACTCTCAAGTGCTCAACCAGTCAGTACTGTATATGGCTATCCGCCCCAAGGAAGATCCATCCTGAAACATATACAATACTGACTATAACCCAGTACTAAGGAAAAGGCAATTAGGCTATGTGGAGAAGATCCATCTCCAGGTATCAAGTACTTCGGACAAGATCCATATCAAGGGAAATCCATCCCAAAATAATAACACATGCGTTCACCGGGGGTGTGTTACAGATTCCAGAGGGTCTCCTACAGCCCAAACACTATTATAATCATCAATATAACCATTGTGGCATGCAGTCTGATGCCATAACTTTCACTCATAACCAGGATCCCGGCATCACTCAGTTATCAATCCCTCCAGTCTCACCCACGGGCTCACAATGTAATGAAAACAAACCCCGATCAATGATATAATAAATCAATAAATAACTGAGATATGACATAAAAATGCATGAACATGATTGAGTATGGAATATTAAGGAATATTGTGAGATGATAGCAACAAACAACCACTAAAGGTCCCAACAACACCGTCATAAAGCCTAAACATGACATCTAGCATGATTTATAGCTCAATTACTTTATCACATGATGAAAACATGGATAAACAAGATAGAGTCACTAAATGGTGCCATTAAATCACCAAGGTCACAATTCTCACAGTGCACGCCTGTACTGTGTCACCTCAATACCAATCACATAACACAATTTTTTTAATTTTGAATCCTCAAAACCAAGTTTGAAAGAGTTACTTACCTTGAGCCGAGAAAAATCCTACTCCGCAATAACCTTGTCCCTCAAATTGGCCTCCAATCATCTCGAATCTAGCCACAAGTAATACAATACAATCAATATAGGGTAAAGGGATTAATTCCACATGAAAACTACCAAATTAGAGTTAAAATCCTATATCAACTCAAATCCAGCCTCCAGGCCCACGTCTCGAAATCTGACAAAAGTCACAAAACTCGAAAGCCCAGTCGCTCATGAGTTTAAATATACCAAATTTATGAAAACTCGTCCTCACTTTATCACAAAATCCCTAAAATCCACTCTCCAATTTTCAAGCCCTAAACCTCAACGTTTCACTTCGAAATCTTGCTAATTAGGTGGGGAAACAAGATTTATGATCCAAAACGAGTTCAAGAAGCTTACATTAATAAATCCCTCAAAAATCTCCTCCAAAATAGCCTAAGCCTGATTCTCACATGTGGAAATAAGACCAAGATCGTGAACCCTTGCCTTTAAGCTTTTTCCCAGACTTTTCGCACCTACGGGCCCTCTGTCGTATCTGTGACGCCGCACCTACGAAAATACCATCGTATGTGAGGATTACACTAAAAATCCCAGGCTCCGCTCTTGCAGCTCCGCGATCGCACCTGTGGCTCTCTCTCTCTCTCTCTCTCTCTCTCTCTCTCTCTCTCTCTCGCACCTGCACCCAGCAACCCGCTTCTGCGATCCTCGCAAGTGCGAGAACATCATCTCCTGCGACTTCTGCCCAAATCATCCTTGACCGCTTCTGCGTCTCTTTCTTCGCTTCTGCGGGCTCTCACCTACGGTTCCCACTTCGCAGGTGCGGTTACACAGTAGCATCAGCACTTCAAGTTGCATTTCCTCAACTTAAATCAAGCCATCAACCACCTGAAATCACCCCGAGGCCCTCGAGACCACAACTGAACATACCAACAGGTCCTACAACCCGATACAAACTTAGACGAACCTTCAAATCACTCAAAACAACAGTAAAACACCAAATTACACCCGGATTCAAGTCTAAAGAACTTCTAAACTTCCAAATACTAAAAACGACGCTAAAACATATCAAACCACATCCAATTGACCTCAAATTTCACACACAAGTTTGAAATGATACTACTAACCTACTCCAACTTCCGGAAATCCAATCCAACCTTGGTATCAAAATATCCAAAAACGGCAAAAAATTGCCAAAATTCTAACTTTCGCCAATTCAAGTCTAATTCTACTAAAGGCCTCCCAATCACACTTCGAACGCGCTCTTACGTCCAAAATCCCCTAATAGAGCTAGCAGAACCAAAAAAATTCAAATCTGAAGTCGTTGACGCATAAGTTAATATCCGGTCAACTTTTCCAACTTAAACTTTCAATCAAGAGACTATGTGTCTCAATTCACTCCGGAACTACTCCAGACCCAAACAAACTAACTCGGTATATCACAATATAGGTGTAGAACACAAAAGAAGCATGAAATGGGGGAACGAGACTATAACTCCTAAAACGACCGGCTGGGTCATTACAACCTTCCCCTCTTAAACAAATATTCTTTTTCAAACGGATCTAGAAATATACCTGGAGCCTCAAATAGGTATGGGTATCTGCTCAACATATCTTGCTCGGTCTCCCAAGTAACCTGCTCTATAGGCTGACCTCTTTAATGTACCTTCACTGATGCTAAGTCCTTTGACCTCAACATTCGAATATGACGCTCCAAAATAGCCACTAGCTCCATATCATAAATAAAGTCACCATCTAACTGACTTGTGCTGAAATACAAAATATGAGATAGATCGCTGATATACTTCTGAATAGAAACATGAAATACTGGATGCACACTCGATAAGCTAGGTGGAAAAGCAAGCTCATAGGCCACCTCCACAATCCTCTGAAGCACCTCAAACAACCCTATAACCGAGGGCTCAACTTGCCCTTCTTTCAAAATCTCATAACACCCTTCATGGGAGAAACCTTCAGTAAGACCTTCTCCCCAACAATGTAAGACACATCACGGACTCTTCTATCAGCATAACTCTTCTGTCTCGATTGCACCGTGTGAAGCCGCTCCTGAATTAATTTCACTTTGTCTAATGCATCCTGAGCCAAGTCTATACCCAAAAGCCTAGCCTCACCCGGCTCAAACCAACCCACCAGAGATCTACACTACCTCCTATATAAAGCCTCGTACGGAGCCATCTGAATACTCGACTAATTGTTGTTATTGTAAGCAAACTCCGTGAATTGCAAAAGTTGGTCCCATGAACCCCTAAAATTAATGACACGAGCACGTAGCATGTCCTTCAATATCTGAATAGTGCACTCAAACTATCCGTCCATCTGAGGTGAAATGCAATGCTCAACTTAACCTAAGTGCCCAACTCTCACTGCACGGTCCTCCAAAACTACGATGTAAACTATGTGCCTCTCTAAAATGATTGAAACTGGTACCCCATGAAGGCAAATAATCTCTCTGATGTTAATATCAGCCAACCGCTTTGAAGAATTGGTCTTACTCATTGGAATGAAGTGCGCAAACTTGGTCAGCCAATCCACAATCACCCAAATAGCATTGAACTTCCTCAAAGTCTGTAGGAGTCCAACTACGAAATCCATGGTGATTTGATCCTACTTCCACTCTGGAATCTCTATCCTCTAAGCAAGCCACCCAATCTCTGATGCTCATACTTGACCTGATGACAATTGAGACACCACGCTACAAACCCAACTATGTTTTTCTTCATTCTCCTCCACCAATAATGTTTTCTAAAATCTTGATACACTTCGCGGCACCCGGATAGATGGAATACAGTGAGCTATGGGCCTCCTCAAGATTCAACTCTCGTAGCCTATCTAAATTGGGCATACATATCCGGCCCTGCATCCTCAATCCCCATTATCTCCAATAGTCACATCTCTGGCATCACCGTGTTGAACCCTGTTCTTGAGGACAACCAAATAAGGATCATCATACTGACGCTCTCTAATGCGATCGAATAAGGAAGACAGAGAAACCACAAAAGCTAGGACCCGAATGGGCTCCAAAATATCCAATCTCACAAACTGGTTGGCGAAAGCCTGTACATCAAATGCAAGGGCTCTCCCACTAACAAGAATAAATGCAAGACTACCCTTACTCACTGCCTTTCTACTCAAGGCGTCAGTCACCACATTGGCCTTTCCCAGATGGTACAAAATGATAATATCATCGTCCTTTAGCAGCTCCAACTATCTCTGCTCAAAATGAGATCCTTCTACTTGAAAAAGTGTTGGAGGCTAAGATGATCAGTAAATACCTCACAAGATACACCATAGAGATAAAGCATCCAAATCTTTAACGAGTGAACAATGGAAGCCAACTCTAAATTATGAATGAGGTAGTCTATCATGAGGCTTCAATTGATATGAAGCATAAGCAATCACTCTATCCTCTTATATCAAAACACATCAAATGTCGATCTGAAAAGCATCATAATATATGGTATAAGAACCAGAAACTGATGGTAGAACTAGAACTTGATATGTAGTTAGGGCAGTCTTGAGCTTCTGAAAGCTCGCCACATACTTATTCGACCACCTGAAAGGAGCACCCTTTTGGGTCAATTTGGTCAAGGGCGATGCAGTAGACAAGAAACCCTAAACGAATCGACGGTAATAACCAGCCAGACAAAGAATGCTCTAAATCGTTGTGGCTGAGGACGGTCTGGGCCAACTTTGAACTGCCTCTATCTTCTTCGGATCTACCTGAATACCCTTACTGGACACCACATGCCCCAAGAAAGCCACTGAACTAAGACAAAACTTGCACTTAGATAACTTGGCATAAAGCTTCTTATCCCTAGCCGCTGCAATACAACCCTCAAATGTTGGGCGTGCTACTTCTGGCTACGAGAGTACACTAGGATATCATTAATGAACACAATAACAGACGAGCAGAGATAAGGCCAAAACACGATGTTAATAGACTACATGAACGCTGCTGGGATATAGATCATCCCAAAAGAACTGACAAGGAATTCATAATGACCATATGGGGTCCTGAAAGTTGTCTTAAGAATGTACGAGTCCCAAATCTTCAACTAGTCATACTCTGACCTTAAATCAATAATGGAGAACACCCTCGCACCCTGAAGCAGGTCAAATAAATCATCAATACGAGGCAAAGGATACTTGTTCATAATTAATGCACATTCTCATAGTTCCATCCTTCTTCTTCACAAATAGGACCGGTGCACCCTAAGGTGACAGACTAGGCCGAATAAACCCCTTATCAAGGAGTTCCTGAAGTTGCTCCTTCCATTCCTTCAACTTCGTTGGTGCATACGATACGGTGGAATAGACATGGGATTAGTTTCAGGCACCAAATCAATACTGAAAGTCAATATCCCTGTCCGGCGACATGCCAGGTAGGTCTGTAGGAAACATCCAAAAAATCTCGCACTACCAGAACTGAATCAATGGTAGGAGTATCTGCACCGACATCCCTCACAAAGGCCAAATAAGAAAAACAAATATTCCCAACCATCCGCTATCCTTCAAGAATTAAATCACTCTACTAGGAACATAATCCAGTGTACCTTACTACTCAATCTGTGGCAACCTCGGCATAGCTAATGTCACCGTCTTAGCGTGACAGTCCAGGATAGCATGACATAAAGACAACCAATTGATGCCTAATATCACATCAAAGTCAAGCATACTAAGCAGGAATAGATCAACTTTAGTCTCTAATCCCCCAATAGTCACCACACACGACCAATATGCATGGTCCATAATAGTAGTATCGCCCACCGATATAGATACACGAACAGATTAAACTAGACTCCTAGGTCATGTCCAGATAATAAGAAAAATATGATGATAGAAATGAATATGTGGAACCAAGGTCAAATAATCCAAAAGCATCTCGATGACATATAAAGACAATATATGTGATCTCTGTGTCTAAATCAAAGGCATCTAGTCTGGTAGGGATTGCATAGAAACAGGCTTGACCGCTACAGGATTGCATAGAAATGGGCTTGACCCTCTAGGGTGACCCCTAGCTGACTGAGCTCCACCCCGATCTGGTTGGGCGGGCGGCAAATTAACTAGTGCTGAAGTCGAAGGCTGACTCCTCTATTAAGATGAACCTCCTGTAAGGCGGGGACAGTAGCTCTTGTATAACCCAAATCTCCACACTCAAAGCAACTTCTACTAGCTGATGGCGATGGGGAAAATATGGAGCCTTGAGCATCGGGATACCCGGTAGAAGGCCCCGGCATAGATGAATCCTGAGTTGATGGTGCATGAGACGAACTCTGAGCTGGAAGGGCATTGAGAGATGACTGGACCTGTTGAGAACTATGAGAACCATGGCCAGATGATGTACCACAGTGAACTAGGTGGGCCATTTAATCATGCCTGTAAGGACGACCTCTGCCGTGGTGAAATTGTCCTCCAAAAAGAACACCACCAAAGCTACATGATCAACGAGATCTCTTGGCCTCCCTCTCAACCCGCTCCTGACTGCGTACCAACTCTATCTCCTGAGCAATGTCAACAACCTCATCAAAAGAAGCACCATACACCCTCTCTCTGGTCATAAGCACGCACAACTGAAATGTGAAGCCATCAATGAACCTACTGATCCTTTCCCTTTCTATTGGAACCAACCAAACAGTATGATGGGCTAACATAAAAAATCTCATCTCGTACTGCATCATAATCATGTCATCCTGACGCAACCACTTGAAATGCCTGCGTAGCTTCTCTTTATGAGACTGCGGCACATACTTCTCCAAGAAGAGAATGGAGAACTCCAGCCAGGTTTATGGCACTGCACCAGTCGCCTATGCCTCTTATACGTCTCCCACTAGTTAAAGGCGTCTCCAGTAAACTGAAAAGTAGTGAAGAGACCCTACCCAGAATACCTATTGTATAAACAATCCTCTAACACTTATCCAAGAAACCCTGGGCATCCTCGCCCTCTGCACCGCTGAAATTCGGAGGCTAGTTCCTCCGAAACCTCTCCAGTATATGTTTCTTATCATAAGTTATGATTGGAACCATATAATTATGAGGAACTGCAACCACCTGGGCTAGTAGTGCCCGCGGTGTTTGGAATCCGTGTACCTCCTTCTCTAGAGTGCGGGCGGCAAGAGACTGACTACCTCTCCCAACTTGGGAAGTGGTTGTTGCAGTAGAAACAGAAATCGCATGAACAAGAGTAGTTCACAAGGTCAGAATGTGAGGTAAGGCCTCCTGAAGTCTTGGGATCACTATGGGTATAGCTGGTGCCTGAGTTGGTCCCGCTGGTGCATCCACAGCAGGAACCTGATCTGAATAGGGCAATTGGTGGATCTACAAGTGTACCCTAGCTCTTGTGCGAGCTACACCTCTGCCTCTACCACGACCTCTATCGTGACCTCGGCCTCTCGTGGCCCTATCTGGTGGAAATGGTGGTTGTCCATATTTCCCAGTAGCACGTGTCCTTACCAACTGTGAGAGAATAGAATAATAGAAGTTTAGGTACCAGTATCAACAGATTCACACAATAAGAATTCAAGAATGTGAAGTTTTGTAAGAGTTCTGTAGCCTCTCCAAGATAAGTACAGACTTCTCGGTACTGATCTGCAACACTCTACTAAACTCGTTCATGACTCCTGAGACCTGTGTAACCTAGGCTCTGAAACAAACTTGTCACTACCAAAAGTCAACTGTTGTGATGGCGCCTATCATGGAACTAGGCCAGCATCAACTCAACAAGCCAATACAATATAAATAACTTTAAAATAATGATGGAAGCAGTTAACATTAAAGAAAACCCATATAAAATATAATAAACTCCAAAGTGTGATACAATCCAGCCCAAAATTGGGGAGTCACCGAGTACATGAGCGTCTATTCGGAATACAATCTACTATAATGTCTAAAGGAAATAGCTGAAAATACATCAAATGATAAAGAAAGAGAGTTAAGTCCTGCGAACGCTATGCAGCTACCTTGATAGTCTCCAAACTCTAGGGCCTCAATTAGCAACCCCTGCCGTGAACAGAGTCACCT
Organism: Nicotiana noctiflora; assembly: GCA_032618575.1. Taxonomy (NCBI): domain Eukaryota; kingdom Viridiplantae; phylum Streptophyta; class Magnoliopsida; order Solanales; family Solanaceae; genus Nicotiana; species Nicotiana noctiflora. The sequence goes on along the minus strand of JASVEL010013298.1, from coordinate 115,228 downwards.
GGATCTAGATACGAGTTGCAGGGAGTAATGTGAGTACACCAACTCCGTAAGTAAGAAGCCCAAACATTAGACTAAAAGGTAGTGACGAATTCAACAACAACAGATATAAAATAAATATGCAGACACATTGGCATGCTTTCAACTTAAATAGACACCTCAAAGCAATAAAGTAAATACTGATCTAAATGGTGTAAGGTATGTACTCAACTATCTCTACATGCCAATGCACGTGCTATATGAAATGCATCATGTGCTCCTACTCTCAAGTGCCCAACCACCTGGTACTGTATATGGTCATCCGCCCCAGGGAAGATCCATCCCGCACAATATACAACATTGACTATAACTCACCCAGTACCTAGGAAAAGGGAAATCCAACCCTGTGGAGAAGATCCATCTCCAGGTATCAAGTACCTCGAACAAGATCCATGTACGGGTAAATCCATCCCTCAATAATACCATCTGCGCTCACTGGTGTGTATTATAGACTCCGGAGGGTCTCCTACATCCCATGCACTATCATAATCACTAATATAACTGTTGTGGCGTGCATCCAGATTCCATCCATGTCACTCATAACTTGGCTCTCAGCCTCACTTAGTCATCAATCTCTCCAGTCTAACTCAGGGGCTCACAATGCCATGAAAACAAACAGAGAACAATGATATGATGAATCAAAAAATAATTGAGACCGAGATATAATATAAAAACATATGAACATGACTGAGTGCAGAATATTAATAGTGATATGACAGCAGGAAACGACCACTAGGGTCCCAACAATACCCATGAAGCCTAAACATGACTTCTAGCATAATTTACAGCTCAATTACTTTATCACATGCTAAAAATATGGATATCAACAAAACAAAGTCACTAAATGGTACCATTGAATCACCCAGGTCACAATTCTCATGGATCAAGCCCGTACGCTCGTTACGTAACATGTGTGTCACCTCCATACCAATCACATAACACAAATTATAGATTTCGAACCCTTAGAACCAAGTTTAAAAGTGTTACATACCTCGAACTAGCAAAATCCTACTCCTCAAAACCGTTGCCCCTCAAATCGGCCTTCAAACATCATGTATCTATCCACAAGTAATAAATACATTCAATATATGCTAAATGGATCAATTCCACAAGAAAACTACCAAATTAGAGTCAAAATCCTAAATCGACTCAAACGCGGCCCCCGGGACCACGTCCTGAAATACGACAAAAGTCACAAAACAAGAAAGCCTATTCGCTCATGATTCTAACCATACCAAATTTATCAAAATTCGACATCATTTGGTTACATAAATCTCTAAAATCCACTCTTGAATTCTCAAGCCCAAAACCTCCCATTTTCACTTCGAAATATTGCTAATTAGGTGGGGAAACAAGATTTATGATCCTAAACGAGTTCAAGAAGCTTACCTTAATATGCCCCTCAAAACTATCCTCCAAAATTTCCTAAGTTCGAGTCTCAAACGTGGAAATAAGACCAAAATCATGAACCATTGCCTTTTAAACTTCTGCACAAACTTTTCGCACATGCAGGCCCTCTGCCGCATCTGCAATGCTGCACCTGCGGAAATACCATCACAGGTGTGGATTCCACTTAAAATACCTAGTTCCGATCATGCGGCTGAATGACTGCATCCGCGACTACCACAGGTGCAGAAATCCATCCCACTTGCGGCTCCCTCTCGCACCTGTGCCCAGTTGCCCACTTCTGCGATCCTCGTAGATGCGGGAACATCTTTACACATGCGACTTCAGCCCAGCTTTTCCTGGCTGCATCTACAGCTCCTCCTTTGCTGTTGCGTGCTTGCACCTGTGGTTCACCCTCCGCATCATCACTTCAGTTGCATTTCCTCAACTCAAATCAAGCCATCAACCACCCGAAATCACCCCGAGGTCCTTAGGACCACAACAAAATATACCAACATGCACTATAACCTGATACGAACTTAGTGAAACCTTCGAATCACTCAAAACAATATCAAAACACCAAATTACACCCATATTTAATCCTAAAGAACTTCTAAACTTCCAAATTCCACAAACGACGCCGAAACCTATCAAACCATGTTCGATTGACCTCATATTTCTTAGACAACTGAGAAATGGCAACATAAACCTACTCCATCTCCGAAAATCCAGTACAACCCCGATATCAAAATTTCCAATTGCGGCCAAAATCGCCAAAATTCTAACTTTTGCCAATTCAAGCCTAATTTTAATAAAGACCTCCAAATCACATTTCGGATGCACGTCTGAGTCAAAAATTACCTAATAGAGCTACGGAACCATCAAAATTCAAATTCGAAGTCATTTACACATAATTCAACATTCGGTCAACTTTTCTAATCTAAACTTCCAATTAAGAGACTATGTGTCTCAATTCACTCTAAAACCACTCTGAACTCGAACCAATATTCCACGTATATCATAATATAACTATAGAACACAAAATAAGCAAGAAATGGGGGAACAGTGTGATAACTATGAATTGTGCATGTTTTATACCCATTCTTACATAAGCTTTGTGCATAAATTGCTCTTGTTTAGTCCTGAATTGCTTATAAGTTGCATTTGATTGCAGGATTGATCGACTAGATGATGAATATCACAAATCGGCTCAAAAAGAAGTGAAACCTGCCAAGCACCAGAAGATAACTGAAAATTGGGAAAAAGAGACCTGTGCGAACCACACTGTTTTGTCATGCGGTCGCACAGGAATGTTCAGAGAATAAACAAGTGTCAGCCCAAGTTGTGCGATCCATACTATTTAGTCATGCGGCTGCGCAAAAAAGTTCATAGAGGCAATTTTTGAAGAAGATCCACGCGGACTGCAATCTATTTCTACGCGGTCCGCAACGAAGATGATCAGAGGCTAATATTTCCAAGGCAAAATTCCACGCCGCCGCACACCAAATCAGTGCGGTCCGCGTGGATGAAAGTTCAAAGAGTTGTTGCCAGGATGATTTATACAGTGCGACCGCAATCTATATTTATGTTGTCTGCATCACTTGCCTTGTGCCACACACATTTCTACGCAGTCTGCAAAACATTGCCTATGCGGCCTCGTGACATTTCTACGCGGTCCGCATCCTCAAGTCCAGAAGCTAAAAATTGAAAACCAATTACCCTACGGGGCCGCATGGCATTTCTATGCGGTCCGCAAAAGACCCTTACGGGTATTTTTATCCAGTTTTTCCTGTGTAGTATAAATAGAACATTTTATTTTTTTAGGTTAAGTTTTGTACTCTATCTGAGCAGGTGAGCACGAGACAACTTGTATTAGCCTATTTTAGGCAATTTTCTCATACATTTAGCATGGATTCACGTGGTTTAATATTTTAGTTAATGATTATGTCAATTTCTTCTACTATTACAATGTCTAGCTAAACCCATTAGCTAGGGTTATAGATGAAGACTGTCTAACCCCTTGTGTATTTCCATCAGATTAATATAACCCTAGGCACGGAATTAAAGGATATTCCATTTTATCGTGCAGGTCTTAACTCATCATTTGGTACGAGTTAGAGTTTTTGCCTAGCATCTAAAACCATTAGTAAAACTTTAACAATTCAAAAGAAAAGAATTTAACATAAAGATACCTGATTATGATCACTTCTTTAGAAGTAATATCTTTTTAAATGGACTGCATTCCAATGTGAAGGTAGAACCTTACCATCCATTCTCTCTAACTCGTATGCTTCTTTTCCTGCAACATCACGTATTCTATAGGGTCCTTCCCACGTTGGACTTAATTTTTTGGAATTAGCAGTCTTCATAGATTAGAACACCTTTTTAAGTACGAAGTCCCCAATTTTAAAGAACCTGAGGCGTGCTTTCCTGTTGTAGTATCGCTCAATTACTTGCTTTTCAGCTGCCATTCTTATTAATGTTGCTTCTCTTCTCCCTTCAGTCAAATCGAGGTTAATCCGTAACTCTTCATTGTTTGAGTCTTCTGTTGGTTGGACATATCGCGTGCTTGGTTCCCCTATTTCTACTGGTATCAGAGCTTCTGCACCATAAACCATTGAAAATGGTGTCTCTCTCGTACTTGTTTTCGTCGTTGTTCTATAAGCCCATAATACAGCTGATAATATTTCAGGCAAATTGCCTTTTGATTCTTGCAACCTTTTCTTTAAGTTGTTGATAATTCCCTTGTTTGTAGATTTCGCCTGCCCGTTACCCACGGGATAATATGGTGTTGATGTTATTCTTTTGATTTGCCAGCTTTTAAAGAATTCTATGATATATGCTCCTATAAACTGTGGACCATTATCGCACACGATCTCCTTTGGTACTCCAAAGCAGCATATTATATTTCTCCAAATAAAGTCTTTAACTTCTTTTTCTCGTACCTGTTTAAACGCCCCTGCTTCTACCCATTTAGTGAAATAATCAGTGAGCACGAGTAGAAACTTTACCTGACCTTTTGCCTGAGCTAGTGGACCTACAATATCCATTCCCCATTTCATAAAGGGCCACGGAGCTATAACTGGGTGTAATAGTTCAGCTGGTCTATGCATATTATTGCCATATCTCTGACATTTATCACACTTAGATACAAAGTCATTGGCTTCCTCTTCCACTTTAGGCCGATAATATCCTACTCGTATCAGTGTTTTTACTAGTGATCTACCTCCTGCATGATTTTCACAATGTCCTTCATGTACTTCCCTCATTACATACTCTGTTTGTGAAGGTCCGAGACATCTTGCTAAAGGAAACCCAAACATTTTCCGATACCAATTACCTTGATGTAAACAATATGGGGCAGCTTTCTTGCGTAATGTATGAGCTTTTATTTTGTCATTAGGAACGGTTCCGTACGGCAAAAAAGCAATAATTTCATTTCTCCAATCCCATGTTAAATGATTAAAATTTACCTCATTCTTATCAGGCTCGAGCATGGAATGAAATAAATGCACCACTAAATCATTTGCATCGTTTGCTATGTCTGCCACGGATGTGAGGTTGGACAAAGCATCTGCCTCTGCATTTTCATCTCTTGGGATCTGTATTACCTTCCAAGTTTCAAATTGTCTTACCAATTCTCGTACCTTTTCGAGGTATTCTTGCATTCTTATTTCCCTGGCTACATAAGCCCCCAGTATTTGATTTACTACGAGCTATGAATCACTTTTGATTATGATCTGTTTGATTCCAAGTTCAAGTGCCAATTCTAAACCTGCAATCACAGCCTCATACTTTGCTTCATTATTAGTAATAGGATGAAATTTTATAGCCTGTCTAATTATTTCACCCGAAGGTGGTATAAGAATAGTTCCTAAGCTTGCCCCCTTCACATTAGATGAACCATTAGTAAATAATATCCAACTTCCCAGGTTTGCACCATTAAAAACTTGTAATTCTTTTTCTGCCTCTAAATGAATCCCTTGACTAAAATCAACTACGAAATCAGCGAGTACTTGGGATTTGATAGCAGTTCTAGGTTGATAAATTATTTCATATTCACTTAATTCTATAGCCCATTTTGCTAATCTACCTGACAGTTCATGTTTATGCTAAATATTTTGTAAAGGGAAAGCATTAACTACTATAATAGGATGATATTGAAAATAAGGCCTTAATTTTCTTGAGGCCATGATTAGAGCTAATGCTAACTTTTCCAGCTGCGGGTACCTTGTCTCAGCATCTAGCAAAGTCTTACTTACATAATAAATAGGAGATTCCTTACCTTAGTCTTCACGGACCAAAATAGCACTTACCGCTACTTCTGAGACTGGCAAATAAATCAATAGCTTTTTGCCTTTGGTTTTGCCAATAGAGGGGGATTCGACAAATAAACCTTCAAGTCTTTAAGGGCTTGCTGGCAATCTTCATTCCATTCAAAATGATCTTGCTTTTTGAGTGCCGAGAAAAATTTAAAGCATTTTTCTAAAGATTTGGAAATAAATCTTCCTAGTGCCGCAATTCTACCAGTCAATCTTTGAACCTCCTTTTTTATTTGTAAGAATATCAGGTATTTCTTCGATCTCTTTAATCTGAGAAGGATTTTACTCAATGCCACGATTAGAAATAAGAAAACCCAAAAATTTACCTGAGGCTACTCCGAACGTGCATTTCTCTGGGTTGAGCTTCATATTAAATTTTCACAAAATTTTAAGTTTAACAGATAAATGAGAAATATGATCATTAGAATGCTGGGTTTTGACGAGCATATCATCTATATATACCTCCATAATTTTTCCTAAATGTTCTTGGAACATTTTGGTGACTAACCTTTGATAGGTTGCTCTTGCATTTTTTAGACCAAAGGGTATCACTTTGTAACAGTAAGGCCCCCGGTCTATAATGAAGGAAGTTTTTTCTTCATCACCGGGGTGCATTTTAATTTGGTTGTACCCCGAATATGCATCTAAAAAACTCAAAAGTTCATGACCTGCAATTGCATCTATCATTTGATCTATATGGGGTAAAGGGAAAGAATCTTTCGGGCAAGCTTTATTTAGATCTTTATAAACTACACAAACTCACCACTTAGTGTTCTTCTTAGGTACAACCACCGTGTTGGCTAACCAATCAGGATATTTTACCTCGCGGATTGAACCGATTTTTAGAAATTTTTGAATCTCATCTTGAATTACTTGATTTTTGAAAGTCCCTTACTTTCTTTTTTTCTACTTGATTGGAATAAAAGATGGGTCCTCGTTGAAATTATGAGTCATCATGTCCGGTGGTATACCTGTCATACAGCATGGGACCAAGCAAAATAGTCCACATTAGCTTTTAAAAATTCAATTAGCATACCTCGCATATCGGGCTTTAGATTAGCTCCTATGTAAACTTTTCTTTCAGGCCATTGCTCAAATAACACCACCGCTTTGAGTTCCTCTATTGTTGTTTTAATGTTCTCATTCTCTTTAGGTTCCTGAATTACATCAGGTCTCGAGTCTAAATCTGTTTTCTCAGTTGAAGTTTGATTGCTGACGCCTCCAACTATTTCCTGTTATTGATGTTTTTCTTTATCCATGATGATCATATCTATCACATCGTTGATATTCCTGGCTGTTTGTTGATCCCCTCGAATATGACATATCCCCCAAGGTGATGGAAACTTGATAACTTGATGTAAAGTTGATGGGACAGCGTCAATATTATGGATCCATAGTCTCCCCATAATTATGTTGTTGGCCATTTCTATCTCAACTACCTAAAATTTAGTTTCTTTAATAACACCTGCAGCATAAGTTGTTAGAATTACCTCTTCTTTAGTTACTATGCTTGAATTGTCGAAGCCTGACAATGTATGTGCTTTTGGTATCATTTTGTCTTCAGCTTGCATTTTTCGCAACACCCTTAGTAGAATGATATTTGCAAAACTTCTTGAATCAATCAAGACTTGTTTTACCTCAGTGTCATGTACAAGTAATGATATAACCAGTGCATCATTGTGAGGAATAATTACTCCTTCCGCATCTCCACCATCAAATTTTATGCTTTCATGATCTAAGGTTTGGCGCACTCGCTTCCTATGCGTGATCGTCATTTTAGAAATATTATTTGAAGTCGTGTATGTTAGTCCGTAGATATCCTCTCCTCCATTGATGACATTCACTGTTCTTTTAGGTGATGGTAGTTTTGGTGGCTCTTGCTCATCAACATGTGATACAGGTGCAGGATTACCCTTACGAGATTGGCGTGAAGAGGTTTGGGGGGAAGGAACTACATTAATGTTGTGCAAGTCCCCTTGAGCATGATAGATTTGGTTTTCCACAGCATTGTTGTTGTTGTTTTTGGTGTTTGACATGATGTTAACAATAAGTAGAATGTGCAAGCTTGGAACGAATAGATTATCATATTCCCGGTAACGGAACCAATTTGCTTAACCAACATATAGAATTTCAATTAAAACTAGTAAATAAGAGAAAATTCGGGTTTCTGATAATCAAGAGACCGAAAAATATAATAGGCTTTCTTTGAATAATAAACAATAAAGAAATTTGTATTCCAATATGATGTCAATGATTTTTCGTGTGTCTACAAATGATAAGACTTTATCCTTTTATAATTGATCCTAGGTAGAAGAATGAAACATATTTAATGATACAATTATGAGTAATAAATGGCATTGAATAAGCCGTTACACAATCATTCCTATTAAATACCAATTTTCCAACGTATCAGATATTTAATACTGAATTTGGACTCCTTTTCGTCTTCAGATTCATATATTTAATGCATTTTGTCCTGTTGGCTTTAAATTACTCGAATTGGTATGGGACTCGTGTCTAAAGCCGTTTTTCGTGCCTGTTTAACTTCCTTTCCCCGTATCTTCCATCTCCAAATTCTTGTCCTTTGAATCTTCTTAAATCCCTAGACCTAAATGCTTCATTTAGGCACGAGATACGTATCAAAATTGCACATTGTGTCTATCTTGAGTTCTTCTTCTCAATTAATTATTATATGTTGACCTTTTTACCAATCCACGTGTCATGCCACGTCACCTTTAATATAAATTCAGTTTTTTCCCAATACAATAATATATCGATCCGGAACTTGGAAGTTCAATTCGGAAAAATCTCTCAAGCTTTAAATACCCGCCAAAAGGGGACTATACCAAATGATACGGTAGTAAACCCAAAGGGCAGAAATACCAACCATGTGATGGCAGTGACCACACAGAGTGGACGAGGTGGTGACGTGCAAGCCTCAAGAGAGAATCAAACCATGGCGGAGGAGGATGATTTACCTAATGATTATATGCCTACGGGAGTTGAGGATGTTGCAGAACCAAGTGCAAGAAATGATGTCAGAATTGACATTCAAGAGATTGAGGATGAGACTCAAGAGAATGTGAACTCGTCTAGAGAACACGTTGTTGACATACCCGAGTCGGTGGTGCCCGAAGCCAAGGCCCCTTTTCCTAGGCCCCCTCCACCATATCTTAAACATCTAGCTAAGATCAAGAGTGATCACCAGTTCAAAAAGTTCATAGACATGATGAAGGCTCTTACAATCACTGTTCTCTTGGTTGAAGCACTTGAGAAAATGCCGGGATATGCCAAATTCATAAAAGAGTTGGTCACCAAGAAGAGGTCAATGGATTGTGAGACCATACCTATGATGCATCAAGTTAGCTCAATTGTGCACACCATGGCCCCAAAGCAAAAAGACCCTGGTGCATTCACTTTCCCATGCACTATTGGAAGCGCCAACTTTGCAAAGGCCCTTTGTGACTTGGGGGCAAGCATCAACTTAATGCCATATTCAGTATTTAAAACTTTACGAATTGGTCAACCACAAGCAACCTCAATAAGACTTCAAATGGAAAACCGGTCAATGAAGAGACAGTTGGGGATAGTTACTGACGTCCTTGTGCGGGTAGATAAATTCATTTTGCTGGCGGATTTCATCATTCTTGATTGTGAGGTGGATTTTGAAGTCCCAATAATTCTTGGAAGGCCTTTCCTAGCAACAGAGAAGGCTTTGGTTGATGTCGAGGCAGGAGATATGACTTTCCGAGTTGGCAATGAAAAAGTGGTTTTCCCGGTGTGTAAATCCATGAAGCAACCTAATAGCACCGAGGTGTGTTCCTTCGTTAACATTGTCACGGCGGTGATAATGGATGATACGAGTTCTATGAGTACTATTGAAGATCCAATTGTGTCTGCACCACTAATCCGTGAGGTGAATGATGATTCAAGCAGGGTGATGTGCATTGATACTTTGCATGCCATGGAGTTGTGTGGTCCTAGTAGGGTGTTATTGGTCCTTGATGAATGGGAAACTCCTCTATGAAGTCCCTCCGGTGTTAGGAATGAAACCAACTGAGCCACACGTGTGTCTACAAATTTGTGAACTCGATGATCTCGTAGAGGATGATGCAAAGGTGTGTTTGAAACTGAAACAGGGTTTAGATGGTGTGATGCAGCAAGTGATACTATATCCGGCTCCCAACACCACATGGACTTCCCCAGACCATTCTAGACAAACAAAGGATGAAAAGATCGTAGTGGCAAACTTTCATGTAGTGCAGTGTGTAGAACAATCATCTCAAATGAGGCAAGATCATCTGAAGGATGGAGTTTTGAACAAAGTGCCCCATCGGCATCAATACCCACGGCCATTTATTGACAAGATGATAGGTCAACTTGGAGGACATGTTTTTTACTATTTCTTGGAGAGTTTGATTAGAGCCACATGGTGGCAGTTCCTAATTTGAATTAAATAGTGGTAACCTGCATCGTGCCGCGATGTTAAATCAGGCGCTTCTTGAGAGGCAACCTATGTCATTTGAATTTCTTTATTTTCTTCCTTTATAGAGTAGGACTTTTGAGCAGATGGTTTGTGAAGTGTTGCAGGTATAATGTTGAATCAGTGCAGGGCAAAAGTGAAAAATGAACAATCTCTGAATAGTACCCACGCGGCCTCACACCAAAACAGTCTGGTCCGAGTAGGATTGAAATGCTGAAGGGTTGAAACTCAGAGGACCAGCATGGCCGCATGGCATTTTTGTGTGGTCCGCGCTGGAATTGCAAAATATAACAAGGTCTCTGAAGGTTACCACATGGCCGCACACCAAATCAGTACGGTCCGCATGGAATTTTCCAAGTGAGATGGGTCTCTGAAGTTTACCACGCGGCCGCAGTGCGGTCCGCGTGTGCTGTGCCAATATTCCAAAGGTTGAAAAACCCTGCGCGGTCCGCGTGGCATTTTTGTGCGGCCGCACAGGTAGGTAAGATAAGGGCCCTATAGTTTTCTATAAACAGGAGACTTGGGCCTCCTTTTAACCTTTTCGCACACTGTTCATTTCAGAGCACCTTTTACTGTTCACCCGTGTATCTGGTGCAAGATTTTCATTAGTATTAATCCCTGGTAACAAACTCATCTATATCTGAATTCTTAGTTTAATTTTTTTTTATCATAATTCATTTCTAGTAGATTAACTTCTTAATTTCTAAAAAAAAAATTTATTTTCTTCCTTGTTCATATTAGTTAGTGCTTAGATTAGGTTTTTGAACATTTATGAAAGTGGGCATCTGTTCTTAATTAAAATAACTGAGTAGGGACACTTAGGATGTTAAACGGTTGGACTAAAAAGAAGAAATTTTCCTGCCCAGTTAATTATGCCCTACGCGGCCGCACAACATTTGTGTGTGGTCTGCGTGCATTATCTGATAATGAACAATTCTTCAGCGCGGTCCGCGTAACCATTTCTGTGTGGTCCGCGTGAACCAGCGTGGCCGCGGTCCAAAATAGTGCGGACCGCATGGCCAAGGTTCAGAGAGTTTGTTTTCTAAGTGTTTGATCTGTGCAGACCGCGTGGCATTTTGGTGCGGTCCGCGTTGGACCTATGTGGCTACAAGGCAAAACAATGCGATCCGTGTAGGTCATGTTCAAAGAATGAATATTTTTGGTGTCTTGCATGTACGGACCGCGTGACATAATTGTGCGGTCCGCGTTGGACCTACGTGGCCGCAATCCATAACAGTGTGGTCCGCGTAGGTCAGGTTCAGAGAGCTAATAATTGTAATGTTTTGCCTGTGCGGACCGCGTGACTTTTCTATGCGGTCTGCATCCGTCTTGTCTAGAATATTGTCTACATCTATGCATTAACTCTTACACTATCCACTTCTCATGTGCTTCTACTAACAAGTTTAGATTTGTATCTCTTGCAGAAATAGGTGAAAAATGTGGAGGTGGACAACCACAACGTGGGAGAAAAGATAAGTAACCAGGGAGGGGTGGTTCTTCCCAATGGAAGACAGTTAGAAGAGTGGTAAAGCTCACTGCCAAGGACATGGAAACTATAAAGAAAAATAGGAAGATCATTCAGACAGCCGACAGGGTTGCTTCCTAATCAACTGGTAGTGAATATGCCCCTCCCGGAGTGTGACTTCAGAGTCCGCCCCCACACACATGTCTGTGGAGGTTCCCACACATGATTTATCTTCACCTGAACAAACAAATGTGGCCACCTCCAAGAGGCCAGTGAATGTGGTGTCTTCGAATTCGTCCGATGGGTCCGAAACTAAAAAGGGTAGTGATGATAAATATTTGACCTCTCCCATAACTTCATTATCAGCGGAGAGTGGAGAACAAAAGGAATGAGGTGAGCCACAAGTAGGGGGGATATAGCGGACTAGGAAACCTGACGTTTGGGAAGATAGGTGCGTCAGTCAGGTTGCTTTCCACTGGTTCAGGGACTGGTGGCCCAAGAGAAATCTCATCCCGGAGAGGAGGTTTATTGATGTTGAATTGGTTCCTCACAACCCTCATGTGCAAGCACAGTTCCATGCGAGAGAGGGTTGGAGATTTTTCAAAGAAAGAGTGGGTATGGCAAATGAACACATGGTGAAGGAATTCTATAGCAATGTTCAGTATGTTGTTCGGGGCTTCACAGCTACAAAGGTGAGGGATAAGATCGTGCTTTTTTATGCGAAGTCTCTGAATGATTTCTTGGGGTTTTTGGAGGAGGACGACTTTCAATACTTGGAAAAATTAGCTTTGAAAGAAGAAGCTCAATTGTGGTTGGCTGAAATTTTAGCGGCTCCAGGAACAGTCCCGGTGTGGCTTAAGGCACAAGAAAAGATACTCCGCAACACCCTAAGTTTTGAAGCAAAAGGTTGGTTGAAATTCATGTGCAATCGGCTTGACCCGACCACACATGAACACTACCTCCCCATTGATCATGCTGTATTGGTTGCTTCCATCATGGTTGGATTCCCATTGAATGTGGGCAAAATTTATGCAAAGGGTGATTTCCACGGTGGGCCATGAAATAAAGACAAACTACCCTTTCCCGAACACAGTATCCTTGTATTTCAAAGAGCTGGGGTTGGAAAAGAAGCCATATGATGCTATGGTACCCGCCGTGAGCCATATTCGTGGTATGATCAAAACGGCCTCGACAACCCAAAAAATGTAAAGAAAAGCCAAGCCTTCACTTCTTCCGCACCTGGCCAGTCTGAAGAGCTAGCTGCCATTGAGCAGCCTACTAATACTACTACAGTGCCCTCAGGACCATCCACATCACCCCATTCCACCTCAGTTGATCCGGTGATTTCAGTATCAAAGACTCATAGATTCATCGCCAACCAGCTCACGCACTCATTAGCCAGTCTGAACAACTAGATGTCGGTGGCGACATCCAAGTTTTCCACATTGACCACAGCTGTACAGGCTCAACGAACACCGGTGACTGTTGAGGTACCTGCTTCTATTGAGGAGACCTTGAAGAAAATCCTGGCCAACTAGGAGCAGATAATAAAAAAGAAGGATTCCTTGGCCAAGGCGGTCGGTGAGTACAGCAAGGCACTCAAGACCTTAGCCAAGGAGCACAGGAAGCTGCGAAAGACTAAGGCATCGAGGGAGGATGTGGCAGCTTTGAAGGAGCAGGTGGACAAGCTAGTAGCGGATCAGCTGCCACTAGACTTGTTGTTTGAGGAGCACACTATAAACCCACCACTTGAGCAGCCACAGGAGGAGGAGCACATACCGAAGAAGAAGAGGAAACTCTCTAACACTGAGGGAGTTGTGATATCAGTCACTCCTAAGCCTGAGGGCCCCTCTAGTGCCCCTTCAGTTGATGAGCTAGACACCGAGGAGGCACCCGTCCGAGCAGCACAGCAGTAGGAGGTTGGGGACCAGTCTGAGGTCCCTGCTAGTGTAGAGGACACGGGTGCCACTGATCTACCTAGAGCAGCTGATGAAGTTTGAGGGGCCACTTCTATATCCTCTACTTGCATTTTTGATGTTTTATTTGGTAGTTAGCATTGGGGACAATGCTAGCTCTTATTCGTGGGGGTATGGCCCTAATTTTTGTTATGGATGACTGTATATACTTTATATTCGTATTACATTCATAGACATAGATGGTTTGTATATAATCTTTCATTTTGTACTCTTTTAGTTGTATATTCGACTTCTCGTATGTACATATTCATTTGGCTGTCATTTGAGCTTTCTTTCTCTTTTTTTTTATTTTCATAAAAAAAAATCATTTTAGTGCAAGGTTAGGCTCGTAGCCTCTTTTTGGTTTTACTTTGATGTTGCAATAATCCCTTGGTTTTCTTAATTCCACGGTTCTTTCCAAGGGTAGATTATTGTGTGACCCGGGTAGCTCTTTCCAATGATAGATAGCGTGACAACTTTCTTAAGGGATGAGTCAGTTTTTGAGTTTTTCTTTTTGATTTTCAAGTTTTTCGTAGTTAAGAGTACCTCAGAGAATAAAAGCCTTGGTCATCCCAATCGGAGAATATCAATACTGCAGAAGGGTTAAACGTAATACCTTTTGACCGCATCTGCATTGACAGCTATTTCAGAGTCACTTCCTTCAATGTCTCCTAAGTACAATGCCCCTTTCAACAACAATTTCCTTATAGTGTATGGACCTTTCCAGTTTGGAGAGAAGTTTCCTTTTGCTTCCTTATGATGCGGAAGAATGCGCCTCAAGACGAGTTCCCCCACTTTAAAGTTTATGGGCCGCACTTTCTTATTGTAGGCACGGTCCATTCTTGATGATACAACTGCATATGGCAAATCGCGGTCATCCGTTTTTCATCCATCAGAGTTAATTTTTCTAGACAGGTCTTGACCTATTGATTGTCCTCAATCTCAGCATCAATTATGATTCGAAGAGATGGAATTTCAACTTCTATAGGTATTACGGCTTCAGTGCCATAAACCAACAGATATGGTATGACCCTAACTAATGTGTGCACGGTTGTGAGATATCCCAGCAATACAAAAGTCAACTTTTCAATCCATTGTCTAGAATTTTGAATCATTTTTCTAAGCATCTTCTTGATGATTTTGTTCACTGCTTCAACAACAACATTATCTTTGGGTCGATAAAAGGTAGAACTTCGATGTGTGATCTTAAATTGTTCGCATACCCCCTCATTAAATGACTATTCAAATTTGCAGCATTGTCCGTAATGATAGTTTTAGGAATACTAAAACAATAGATAATGTTGGAATGCACGAAGTCTACCACTGCTTTCGTTGACAGCTTTGAGAGTGACTACTTCAACCCACTTTTTGAAATAGTCAATGGGAAACTAAGATGAATTTGTGCCCATTTGCTTCTTGAGCGATTGGCCCAAAGACATCCATACCCCCAAGCAACGAACGGCCACGGTTCGGACATAGCATGCAATTCTGAAGGCGGTGCATGAATCACGTCACCGTGTACCTGACAATGATAACACTTTCAGACAAAACAGAAACAATCTTTTTCCATGGTCATCCAGTAATAACCTGCTGGAAGGATTTTCTTTGCAATGACATATCCGTTCATATGGGGTCCACACACTCCCGCATGCACTTCATTCATTATTCTTTTGGCTTCTTGGACATCTATGCATCTTAGAAGGTTCAAATCTATAGCCCTTTTACACAGGACTTCTTCGCTCAAAACGAAACTATTGGCCTTTTAATGGTTCTCTTTTGGTCTCCACTAGCTTGTTTGGGATATTCCTTTGTTTTCAAGAACTTTTTTATATCGATGATACCATGGCTGAAAATCTGGTTCCTTCTCAACTATACTACAATAACCATGTCTTTCTTGAATCCTGAATTTCCAGTGGGTCAATGTGGACAGTGCCTCGATATGACATTATCGACGCCAAAGTAACTAGTGAATCGGCTAACTCATTGTGAAATTGAGGAATGTACCTAAACTCGATGGACTTAAACTGCTTGCTAAGATCTTTCACATGTTGCTTGTATGGAATAAGCTTAATACCTCAGGTTTCCCATTCACCTTGATCTTGTCGAATAATCAAGTCAAAATTTCCCATGATTAACAATTCTTCCACATCCTGATTACCATGTTCATGCCCATAATGCAAACTTCATACTTGGTAGTATTGTTCGTATAGAAAAACCGAAGCTGGGTTATGGCCAAATAGTGCTGAGTAGTGAGCGAAATCAAAATTGCCCCAATCTCGATACCTTTTGCATTCATAGATGCGTCGAAGAACATTTTCCAAGAATTGGTGTCTTCTGGATTACCTCAACCGTATTTACCTCTTCGTCTGAACTGTAAGTACTCAAAGGTTTATATCCATCATCAACAGGATTCTCAGCTAGGTGATCCACCGAGGCTTGAGCTTTTATTATCGTGCGAGTGACATAGACAATGTCAAACTCAGTGAGCAGGATTTGGCACTTTGCTAACCTTCCTGTGGGCATCTGTTTTAGAATATGTACTACTGGGGGTCCAATCTGGTTATGAGATATATGGTGTAGGCCAACATGTAATGCCTAAGCTTCTGAGCGACCCAAGTTGGGGCGCAACAAGTTCTTTCTAACAAAGTGTACTTGGCCTCGTAACTAGTGAACTTCTTGCTCAAATAGTATATGGTTTGTTCTTTCTTCTCTAACACTATCAAGTACAAGAACAAAGGCCTGTCAGGCTCGGGTGGGACCAACACTGGTGGATTTGATAGATATTCTTTAATTTTGTTGAAAACTTCTTGGCACTCCTCTGTCCATCTAATCGTCGCATCTTTCTTCAAGAGCTAAAATATGGGCTCACGCGTGGAAGTCAACTGAGCAATGAATCTGGTAATGTAATTCAACATGCCCGGTAGAATTATAACCTCTTTTTTTGTTCTCGGAGCGGAAAAATCCCGAATAGACTTTATCTTTATTTGATCTAGCTCGATTCCCATCTGATTGACTATAAACCTCCCAGATGGAACTCTGAATGCACATTTAGTTGGATTTAACTTCAAGTCATACTTAAGCAGACACTCAAAGAACTTTCTCAGATCCCGCACATGGTTGTCCTGCATTCTAGATTTAATGATTACATCATCCACGTACACCTTAATTTCTTAGTGCATCATATCTTGAAAGATGGCAGTCATAGCTCTAGTATAAGTTGCCCCGACATTCTTTAAACCAAACAGCATGACCCTGTAACAGTAAGTACCCCAAGGTATGGTGAAAGTCGTCTTTTCTGTGTCTTCTTCATCCATCAGGACATGATGATACCTAGCTTAACAATCCACGAAAGATTGTATCTCGGTGTCAACATGGATGTAGATGTTTGGTAATGCAAAGTTGTCCTTGGGGCTTGCTTTGCTAAAATCCCGATAATCAACACACACTTGGGTTTTCCCATCTTTTTTTGGAACTGGGACTACACTAGCCAACCATGTAGGGTACCAAACCATTCAGATCACACCCGCTTTCAACTGCTTGCTGACGTCTTCTTTGATCTTGTCACTTGGCATTTATTTTAAAATTTCTCTATTTCTGTTGGATAGAGGGATAACCGAGGTTAGTTGGAAATTTTTGCACCACTAAGTCAACACTCAGTCCTGGCATATTATCATAGGACAACGAAAACATGTCTCTAAAATCGAATAAAAGTTGGATCAGTGCATCTCTAGTTCTTTTATTAGTGCAAATGCTTATCATGGTTTCCTGGACCTCTTCCGGACTACCCAAATTAACTGGCTCGGTTTCATTTAAGTTTGGCTTAGGCTTATTCTCAAATTATTCCAGTTCTCAGTTTATTTTCCTAAAAGCCTCATCTTCAACATATTCTAGTTAACAAACTATACGCATTTAGGGTAATAAAATTTTATATATGGGTATAGTTAGAAAAAAAAAATCCTTTTGATAAATTCGGTAGAGGCCCAAATTCAAATATTCATGAATATTTGTAAACTATATAATTAATGTTCATAAGATAAAACGTATGTCTTGAGCTCCAAATAACTACTTATATTTCCTTATTTACTTGTTGTGTTATTAATTGTCTATGCTAAATCCTCATCTTTACTCATTCCATTCATATATGACTTCGACGTGGTCCTTTGGAAGGCTTCAATCATCTTTAATTTGCATAAAGACCGAGTGTACTCAATATATAGAGGGGGCAAGTGCACATATAAATATTCTCAAGGATGCTATTTAGTAATAAGTTCATATTTATTTTTGTCCAAAAATTTTAATTTTAAAACAACTTGTGATATTTTTGTCCTGAAAAACTGAAATTCATGACGCACTGGTTAATTTTTAAATAGCAGCCCTTTAGAGTAGCTATCTAATATTATTTCTAAGAGACGTGCATATTGTATACGAATTAAGGCCAATTAATGTCGCCACTAATGCTTGCATTGTTTTTAAATTAATGTTTATTTAATGTCTGGTCGCGAGTTACAGTTTCAGTATATAGTTAATATATGCATAGCTTACATGTCAATTTTTATATTATTTTATATCAAGACCAGTGTGATATAGGCAATATATATGATATATCATGATTATTAGTTATACTATGAACCTCTCATTTTCACGTTCCAACTCTATCTCAAATTTAAAAAAGAACAAGTCTCTGAAAGTATTATTCTGCTATTCCAATAATACTTTTGTGTCAGGTGAATTAGGCACAGTTCATTTGCGTAAAAATAGTACGGTCTAACCAGTTTTTGGACTGGTTATTCAAAGATAGTCAATATTTGTAAAGTCATTGAAAAATAATTGTTATTTTACACGGAAAGTTTCAGCATAATATTTTGGAAATTTGTATACTTGTATATGAACTTCCAGTATATTATAGTAGAATACTTTTCCAGATTTTAAACAATATTTTCATTCAAATTTATCTTTATACAAAAAATGGCTAAATTTTTTAGTTACTTTGTAAATCTAGCTATTTTTGAATTTTTCCCTTCATTTGGTATCAAATTAAAGAGCTACATTACAAATTACAAAATTGGGAGTTATATATTTCCAATCGGGACGGCATCCAACATATGCTTATATCCT
Organism: Nicotiana noctiflora; assembly: GCA_032618575.1. Taxonomy (NCBI): domain Eukaryota; kingdom Viridiplantae; phylum Streptophyta; class Magnoliopsida; order Solanales; family Solanaceae; genus Nicotiana; species Nicotiana noctiflora. The sequence goes on along the minus strand of JASVEL010013298.1, from coordinate 96,466 downwards.
TCATACCTCTCTTAATAATTAAAATTAATGGACGATTTCAGATTCTCTTGCTTGTTAACTTTCCATAAAGAGTGGGAATGATATTAGAAAATATTATATCCTCAGTAATAAGCGATCACAATTCTTAGATGAGTGAAGTGAACATTCAAAACTCAGATAACTTTAGAAATATTTTTAATTCAGTATGTATCTTTCTTTGTCTTTTTATGTTTACTTTCCCTTCTTTCAGGTAGTTGCCAACTAGACCTTATTCTAACTATGAGCTTTTAGACATATTCACACCGTTAAATTATGTGCAAGTCAAATGGTGCATCAAGCTTCTTCGAACATGCCAAGTTGTGATAAAATGGAGACTATTTCTTTTTTCCATTTTATATTCTTTTTTGTAAAGGAATTGCTTTTCTTAAAGAAATTAACTAACAACACAATAAATAAAACCTGATAAACATTCAATTAATGCGAGTCAATCCTGGGTATAGAAAAATTCTTGGTTGGGAGCGTTACTTTCTGAATGGGGTCCAATGCGGTAGAAATACGAATATAATCAAACTTCAATGCAAATACTAAACACCGAGTGAAAAATTAGAAAAACATTGACTAAGGCACCAAATGGAGACGAGGTGCCTAGTGAATGGCATGTTTCGTGCTCTTACACACAAATTATCTCATGTCAACTAAATTCCCAAAGTACATCACTTTGATTTGGCCAACTAGGAATTCTCACCTAAAGCTTTTCGAGATTTCCCTATAAATAAACAGCCATAAAAATACAGCATTGAATCTTCTCCTCTTCTATTTGTTTCCCTTTAATTTCCCAGTTTACTTGCTTCGTCCAATCCAAAATGGCTGCTTTTGGTAATATGCTTTCGTTAATTGTGATAACTGTGGCATTATTAGCTATCAACTCAAATAAAGCTTGTGCTGGAGACCCTGATATGCTTCAGGATATTTGTGTTGCTGATCTCACCTCAAGTAAATGAACTACTCCAATATAATTTAATTGGACGACAAACTAACTTTTACATGATTCTTTTATGGTTGTCTGACATTCAAACTCAGGAAAGAAAGAACTCTTGGGAACTGCATGAGTGCATTCTTCTTCTTTTTTTAATCTTTTCTTCAGAGCTAGAGTATCAATGGGTTTTTATGATCCAATAAAAAATTAAACTTATTTAAAAGTCTTTTGATCTTCTAGAAATATCATTTCTATCTTTTCAAGACAGAGGTAAGGACGAAATGTGTACATATTACATTCAGACAGATTATACTTAGCTTATTATTTTTTATTTATATTTTTAGGATATTGATGTTCTTTTTGTTCTTTTTATCAAGTTTGTGTACTACTACTCGCTTTTGCCCTACCCCTTGACACTGACTTTTCCCCGTTACTTAATAGTTCTAAATTCCCTCTTTCTTTATGCCTACATATTTTATATTACTAGTATATTACATTCCACTTATCCTAAATGATGGATGTTTCCTAATGCAAGCACAATAAAACCAATATGTTAAGTTACACTAATATTATAATCGAGCCTAACATTATTGGTGTATATAATCTAATCCTTTCTATTTTGTGATTATATATCTGGCTACTATATGACCCCTTGTGTTTGCATATTTGTAACAGCCACGAAAGTGAATGGATTTGCATGCAAGACCATGTTCACAGAGGCTGATTTCTCGTCAATGGTCATTTCAAAGCCAGGAGCCACCACCAACACATTTGGTTCCGTTGTCACTGGCGCCAATGTTCAGAGTATCCCTGGCCTTAACACACTTGGTGTGTCCCTTGCTCGTATCGACTACGCCCCCGGTGGCATTAACCCACCCCACATCCACCCACGCGCCACCGAGATGGTTTATGTTTTATCTGGTCAACTATATGTTGGGTTTATCACAACAGCCAATGTCTTGGTCTCTAAGGTCATTGTACAGGGAGAAGTCTTTGTTTTTCCTAAGGACTTGTTCATTTCCAAAAGAATAATGGTAAAGTTCCAGCAGCTGTTATTGCTGGCTTTAATAGTCAGTTGCCTGGTGCACAGTCCATTGCAACGACGTTGTTTGCAGCGTCACCAAGTGTTCCTGATGATATCTTGGGTCAAGCATTCCAAATTAATACTATGCAAGTTCAGCAGATTAAGTCAAGATTTGCACCCAAGAAATAGAAGTTCTATTTCTTTTGTTTGTTGGGTACATGTGTTGATTGATGTTGTTCTGTTCTTCCAGTTGAGTCTGTTTTGTTTGTTCTATATGTTTTTGTTATCTCAATAAAAGAATGCTCTTCTCTCTTTTACTTTCGTGTAATAATATATAGTAATCTGTGTTCAACCAAAAAATAGGCTTTTTGGTCAAAGCCAGAATTTAAAAGAATCCGGTTACTGATAATCGAAAAAAAGCAAATAAGGAAAAGAATTTCGACTAGTAAATCAAAGTGTTTTATCAATAGTAACTTGTGTCTCAATAGGTTACATATTTTCCCTTTTATAGATCTTTATAGGAACCTTTAGGGATGTCCGTAACATCTAAGTCATAATTGAGGCTATTATGAATAGTTAATGACATTAAATTTTACGTTACATAATTATTATACTGAATAGAAATATTCCTTAACGGTTCCAGCATTTATTACTCTTGAAATGCGGTATTGCTACCTTCTCCTTTAGCCAGGTTCATTATTCTTCATGTTGTGAGTCAGGTAATTGAACTTAAATAGGTACGGGGTTAACTTAAATAGGCACGGGGTTGTTGAGCCTCTTATCTCGTACCTTTTTTTAACCTTCTATCTTGTACCTTCCTTTTTGTCCTTTTGTATCATACCTCTTTTCTTATCCGAGCTAGTCTATAATTCTCAGACCGATTATCACATATTGTTTATACAACGTGTCATGATACGTCACCATTCATTTATGCATACAATTTTCCTCAATACAGATAGTCCCACCAGTTTCCTTTTATTCATCAGTCTAAATATTTGGGATGTGGAATTCATTAAAGGAAAATTTTCGTCACCATTAATACTCTGACAAAGTTGACGCTTCAACTGTCATTTTTTTTAATGCGCTAGACACGTGTTGCTTTCTCATTGGGTACACTGTTTTGTAACACTTTTTTAGACTTTCTTTTCGTGTTAACTTTTTACGAAGTATAAGTTATCATCGTTGCGGTTCTTTCATCATCGTACTTTTTCCCAATAATATAAATATAACCCGTCTTTTTGCCTTGTTCTTCATAAAGCGTATTGAACATTTTTACTTCGAATTATTTCTGGCTTTGCTTCAACATTTACATCCATGGCTTCTTCGAGTTCTAACCCTTGAAAAACTCCAATTCTGAGTAACTTCCCTAATGCTCTGATAAGGTATAGAAGAAGAGGTAGATTACACAACTTAGGCTTTGTTCGTGGTAGCATTTCAACTCCACCTTCTAGTTATGGCCCTTCTTTTGGGACCAGGGGTTTGCACTCTCAGAGGAGCTCTTCTCGACATAAGGATTCTCAACCACTACGTGAACCCTTGGTGGATGAAATAATCCCCACTGCATTTTCACGATAGAGAGTCTTTAAAAACTCAAGTTGCCGCATTAGACCGTGCTGATCTTTATCCCACTCAAATTACAAGTGTTTTAGCACCCGTAGTTCGAAAGGAATGTCATTGGCCTAAAGATTTTCCTATTATTATCCCTAATCCAAATCAAAGAATTTCCTCTTACATAATAGGATATTCCTTTGTTTACACCTACCCTTTCACGCTAGGGTTTAAATCGGCCATTGATCCGATCATTCTATATTTTTGTCATTTTATCGACGTATGTTTGGGTCAAACTGGACCAATAGTGTGGTGATTTGTTGCCTGCTTGAGGCATCTCGCTAAAAGAGCAAATGTGGAATTTACTTTCCCTCACTTGATTCACCTTTATTCTCCTAGGCTTTTCCGAAACGGTGTGTTCAGTTTAGCAGCTAGGAGTAAAAGGGTCTTGGTGAGTCCTGTAGACGATAAAGAATGTAGCTGGTATGCTCGATACTTTGCTGCTCCACTGTGGGTTTAGTTGGTGAAAATAACATCCGTTTCCCAGAAAATTTGAATTTTGCACGTAAGTATTAAATACGCCCGTGCCTTTTTATTTTTAGCTTTACCTATCTTTCATTATCTTGTTTTTTTTTCTTCTCATCAACCATCGGTATTGTTGAATCTACACCCAATATCCGTGGTTGGGTAGAAAGGTTATTGAAAGTTGCGCCAATGGAAGGTAGAACGTGGAAAAGCCTCACCAGTCGTTATGGTTGGAAACCAAAAACTCATGGTGACAATTCTTATCTTTTGCCTTACCTATGTTTAATTGTCCTCGATGTCATGGCTTTTAACCTTCTTTTTCTTAGGTTTTGTCACTCGAAAGTTATTCCTGAGGTTTTTCTGGCATCTCGTGAGCAAGATATATTCTTGGGATCTGCGGATCAAGATATAGCTCCGAGATCTGAGAAAAGAAAATCGGTAGAAGATGATTCTGAAGGAGAATGTGAGGGTTCTTTGATAACGAGACCACGAGCCAGGAGACGTATGGTTTCTAAAGATGAGATTGACATCTCCCATAACCTACCTTTTTCCACGAGCCAGGCGAGCAACTTGATGGGGAGAGCATCTCCTCTATGCGGGAGACTATGACAAAGCTCACCTACAAGCTAGAAGTGGCCAAGGAAAGAGAAAATCTTAGAGATGCTCAGTACATTGGCATGCAAGCTTAGTACCAGGTCATGCAAGAGCATCTCACATCTCTCCTAGCTTCTGGAAACTTTCCCGTTCTCCGGTCTCGTGAGTCATCGCTAGAGGCTCGACTTGAATGTGAGCGTTCCTTAGGTCCTCCCCGTGCTAGTTTCTCCCGTCCTCCCCGTGATCGTTCTTCCCGTCCTCAACAAGTAGACCCTTCTGTATACCATCTTGGTGATGAAAGTTCATTAGACGGTGATGATATGATATTGTACAAAACACTCATTGACTTTTATATATTTTGGACTAAATAAATAGAACAAGTTTTCGAATGGGCTTGTAATAAGCGTTTACTTAGTTTTGTTAGATTAATGTGTTAGTTCTATTGAACTTTATACTTTATTGGTTTTAATGTTGTTGTTAATGTTATTGTTGTGTTGTTGTTGTTGTTGGTATTATTATTGTTGTTGCTTCTAATAGGAAGTTTGTTATGTTGGCAGGTGGTGTAGCTGCCAAAACAGGTAGTTTATGCCAAAATTATACCTAGAAACGTGACCAACTTTGGTCTCTTTTCTATTTTAAAAATATGTTCTCTGAGCAATAGCGATCAAGGTTGGTCGCTAATTTACCCAAATTTCCTAAAAAGCGACCAACTTTGGTCGCTATTCTATTAAAAATATTTGAAAATTAGCGACCAATTTTGGTCGCTTATGTTTAAAAAAACTTTAATTCCTAAAATTAGCAACCAATTTTGGTCACTTATGTTTTAAAAAACTTTTAAAAAAAAGTACCAACTTTGATCGTTATTTTTCAGATTTTAAAATATAATATTTGGTTTACAGACCAAAATTGGTGGCTATATTTTGAATAATAATAAATAAATTATATAATTTAACTATAGAGACCAACTTTAATCGCAAAATTTATATTATTAAAATATTAAAGCAATCAAAATTGATCTGTATATTGTTTACCCGAAATATTTTATTCTTTTACCTTAGAGGTAGTCTATTAGTAATTTTGATAAATTTGGTGGAGGCCCAAATTCAATATTCATGAATATTTGTATACTATATAATTGCTGTTCATAAGAATAAAACGTATGTCTTGAGTTCCAAATAACTACTTATTATTTACTTGTTGTGTTATTAATTATCTTTCATCTTTACTCGTTCCATTCATATTCAACTTGGTCGTGGTCCTTTGGAAGGCTCCAATCATCTTTGTATAAAGACCGAGTGTACTCAGTCAATATATAATGGGGCAAGTGCACATATAGCTATTTTCATGGATGCTATTTAGTACTTAATCTATATTTATTTTTATCCTGAAATTTTAAACTAAAATTCTTAACTTCAACATAATTTATGATATTTTTGTTCTAAAAAATTGAAATTCATGACATACTGGCTAATTCTTAAATAGCAACCCTTTAGATTGGCTACCTAATGCTATTTCTAGAATGCACGTTGTTTACTAACTAAGGCCAATTAATGTCGCCACTAATGTTTATTTGCATTGTTTTTTCCATATGCATAGCTTATATGTCAATTTTTATATTATTTTATATCTTGACCAATGTGATATAGGCAACATATATGTTATATCATGATTAGTTATCCTATGAACTCTTATTTTCACTTTCCAACTCTAGCTTCTCAAATTTAAAAAAGAACAAGTCTCTGAAAATATAATTCTTCTATTCCAATAATATTTTTTTGTCGGGTGAATTACGCACCATTCATTTGGGTAAAAATAGTCTCGGTTAGCCTTAGTTTTCGTACTGATCAATTAAAAATAGCCAGCATTTGTAAATTTTTTAAAAAATAATTAATATTTTGCTACAATACGAAAAGTTTCAGCATAATATTTTAAATATCGGTGCACCTGTGTATGAACTTCGAGCATATTATGCTGGAACTCCAACACGCAAAAAGTTCCAGTATATTATGTTGCACTGGTATATTATATTGGAGTATTTCCAGATTTTGAACAGTGTTTTCGTTCAGATTCATCTTTATATGAAAAGTGACTAAATGACCATCTATAAATTTGGCTATATTTTAATTTCTCCCTTCATTTGATGTTAAATTAAAGAGCTACATTATAAATTACAAAACTGGAGTTATATATTTCCAATCGGGACGGCACCCAAAATATGCTTATATCCTTCTGTAATTATGTATTTTGGCTAATGGATGTCATCTCACATAAATATGCTTGCAAAGTAGATTTTGTTGGAAATATTTTTTGGGACCCAAATATATTGTATTTTGTGGTGGACATCATTTGTACCAGTTGTATCTCTTCTTTTACACTTAAGAGTCCAAGACTTTTTTGACTATAAAAGGAAAGGTTGTTAGTTCATGTTATACACACCAACACAACAACAAGACTTGAGTATTCATGCCTTCTTTCTTCCTTTCTTCCTTTTATTAGAGTGTTTTGTGTGAGAGTTAAGTGTTGGGAAGCACTTGTGTGAACCCTTTCTTTGGAGTGATCTTGTGAGGTTATTCTCTTGGGGTATTTGGGATTAATTAGAGTGTTTACTCTAATTTTGTACTCTCTTTTGTACTCTTGTTGGTATAGTAAAATTACTCCTCTCCGCTTGTGGACGTAGATCACTTTGACCGAACCACGTTAAATTTGTGTCTTCTTTATACGATTTAATTGCCATTGTTATCAATTTCTATTGTCTTTGTTATTGTTATTACACCGTTGTTTGGCTAAATTACGCACTACCTGGTTTTCCGATTGTCACACCTCCTTTTTCCTTTATCAGCATCAGATTGCAAGACATTTTTATACTTCAAATCTGAAACTTGTTGTTTCAGCCTGCCAATTTCTGCCCGATAACCTTCTTCTCTTGCCAACCAATTCCATTGTTCCCGTGATGATTTTGCAAAATTTTGAACATGGAATTTCTTAAATGGCCTCTGGTGCTTAAGTTCCCTCTTATACCATGCGATGTATTCCGGTGCCACTTCGCCTTCGGTCCAATTCCGCACACAGGTATCTATCTTCAGAGTTTGACATTCACTCCACTTTTTTCGGACTACTGCTTCAGGGAACTGCCCACTAGGTCCAATTTCGATCACCTGACCGCTGAGATCCTCTTCTTTTGGGACTATTTGATACATCCCTAATTGTCTCAATACTCTGTATGGCGCGTATGGCTAAATATTATTAAGGCCCATCAACAGTAGGTGTGATTCGGCGGCTGACATGTATATGAATTCATTTAGGGGTAGCCACCCAAATTTCCATTCTATTCTGCTTACTGGAATTGAACGCATGAAAGTCACCCATTCCGTGGCCCCTTCTGGCAAATTGAACCTGTCGACCCTTGTAGGAAACTGTTCTATACAAGTCTTCCCTAATGACCCATAGCCCATGAATAAAGGACGATGACACAAGTGCTCAATCATCCACATTTGGAGTAACACATTACAACCCTCAAAGAAGCCCCCTCCAGCTTTGCAAACAGTAAGGGCATGGAAGATATCTGCTATGATCATTGGTACTAGAGTGTTGTTATCTTTCTTGAGTAAAGTACTGACGACCCCAGCAACCTGTATACTAATTTTCCCATCTTTCCTAGGGAATATCAGCAAACCTAAAAATGTTATCATGAAAGCAATACACATATGCTCTTCCCATTTCAACTGGTTCTCCCCACTGCAAATTTCGCTTTCGGGATTGTTGAACCCTCCAAAATGACCATATTTGTCATATAGGAATGTCAAAGTACAGAATCCCTTTGACAAATCTGGGTTATGTACAGTCCTGTGAATCTTTACAGTATCTAAAAACATGTGTATAGTCACGACACGTGGCGCAATAAGATACTGCTCCTTCATAGGAATTTTTGGACCCCCAATGTATCCTGCCAATTCTTCCAGTGTTGGCATTAGTTCGAAGTCTGAAAAGTGAAATACGTTGTGTGTTGGATCTCAGAATGAGATCAACGCCCGTATGATATCCCCTTTTGGGTGAATGTTTAATAATCCAAGTAAATCCCTTAAGTGCATCTTGACTATGTCTTGTCCTGACTTGCCCAAATCGTTCCACCACATGTTCAATTCCAAAGGGACCCTGTTTATAATAGTTCCAGATGAATTTTGACTCGTGCTCATTCTGCACATTTATTAAGGTGATTTAGATGAAAGAAAACCTTTATTTGACTCAAAAAAAACAAAACAAAAAAAACAAAGAAAAATTATTTTCTTTTTCTCAATTTTGAAGAAAGGAAAAATTGGTTTTCCCACTACGACCTTTCAGCACTTCAAAGACAAAGATTTTAATACTGTAAGGGTTAACCGACCTAACAAATTTACCAAAGGTGGTTGTTTATGCAAAGTCAACCTTCCGGCATTCCTTTCGGAAACATTCGGCTGTTTTTGAAAACGGCATTACTGACTTATTCACGGTGAAAATTAAAAATTGACATTTTTGGCTATTTTTTGCAAAATAAGAAGTTGGACCCGATGAGGGTTGCCTACGTATCTCACATCCGGTGAGAATCAAAACCGCGTAGTTCGGTTAAACAAGCTACATTTGTAAATGAAATAGACTATTTTCATTTTATTGAAAAAAAACTAAACCCTATTTTTTTTATTTTAAGAATAAATCACACAATTTTTTTTCTTTTTAATTAAAAACAAACTATTTCGAAAGTAACAAATTTTCTCTTTTTTTCTCAATTTTTTTTTCAATATTAAAAACCCGGTCAGCATGCAAGTCTGAAGCAAATAAATGCATAAACAAACAGGATGCAGCAGGATGGTCTTTTCATTTCAGGTTGTCTGTCCTAGACGGACCCAACCCCTGTGTTGAGTCCCCTAAGTCAGATGCAATATGATGCAAATAAGCGTTCCTACTAGGGATCCGGCATGAAGTCAAGTTATTCTAGGTTAAAAATCTAAGTATATGTTCTAGATTGTGTATTCGAGCGGACAACTCGAGTCGAGGAAGAGGCAACGTACCGGGGACCCGCGGGATCGTCCGGCTTAGTAACGTATCCTTCCTATTTTTTTAGGGTATTGACACTAACAGAATAGGGAGTCTCAAACAGTAAGCATATCCCCGGAGGTGAGAAGAGAAAGGTTTCGGCACAGTTTATATATACAGTCCAAATAATATCAAAGCGATAAAAATCATCATTATGCACATTAAGCACAGGTAATAGGAAAATATCAGATAATAAATCCAAAATACAATAATTTATCAAAAGCTCGAATTTCTAACCCTGAACTCGTGGTTCTGGGTTGTTGTCCCCAGCAGAGTCGCCAGAGCTGTCACACCTCATTTTTTCGCTAACCCGCGAGGGCGCGAGGGAGTTTTTCCAATAAAAGGACAGTCGAAACGGGATATATTTGTTTAATTCAGAGTCGTCACTTGGGAGATTTATGGTGTCCCAAGTCACCGGTTGAATCCCGAATCGAGGAAAAGAATGACTCTGTTTAACAGTCCGCGAACCAGAAATCCGGATAAGTAATTCTGTTAACCCGGGAGAAGGTGTTAGGCATTCCCGAGTTTCGTGGTTCTAGCACAGTCGCTCAACTGTTATATACGGTTTGATTATCTGATTTTTAACAAATATGATCTAATGTGCAAATTTTTTACCCTTGACCGCTTTTATTACTACTACTATTATTATTATAGTTAACAAAGAATTGCAACGTTGTGAAAACGTATCTCGAACTACGTCACATCAATGTACCCGTGGTTGTTGACATATTTTGACCCCGTTGAGATTTGAATTTGGGTCACATAAATGTGCATCCGTTTTAAGAAGGTAATATTATTATAAATTGTGCATAAAGCATCTACGTATTTGCACTTTGCGAGGGCCATAGAATTTGCTAAATGGCACGCCTCGAAGTTCTAAGGATTAAAACTAATCAAGTAAGGGCCATGCATTTTGAGATTTTATTTGTCATGGCACACCGCGAATAAATTTTAAAAATCGGCTAGATTTGGGGCGTGATCTTATTACAATTAATTCTCAATCAGAAGCTTATCAGTGAAGAGGTTGGCTTAGCATATGCTTATTAAGGAACTCTAATTAGAAGTTGTAATTCTCTTAAACCTTTAATTGATACTAAAATGATACCACTGCCTCATGTGTTGCTGAGCTTCACTCAAACTGCCTATATTCAACTCATTCAACCAAAGACAAAAAAAAACCATAGAAGTGTAAATTTGATCTTCATATTCCAAACAATATCATGGCAATTCAACAATCAACGTTACGACTTTGTTCTCAAAATCTCAACATCGTGTAAAAGGAGAAGAAAAATAGCATGGTACACACTTTAATTCTAACATGATAACTTAAAATAAATCGAGACTAGGGAAACTCACATTTGCTGCTTGAAAGTCAGTGATGCTGCATTAACTGTGCTAAACATTTTTGAGCAACAGAGGAAACAGAGTCACGATAATTCCAAGCAACAAAAATCAAAAATTCCAGTAGCTAGAAGCCCTTTTTGATTTCTTAAGATTCATAAGGTAATAGAATACTACAACAGCTCTCCGATCTCTCTCTTGTTGAAGAAAACAAAGTGCAGCACCGTGGCTCTCTCAAAATGGGGAAGGGGTAAAATGCTTAAGCAGCAGACCGAAAGCAATGGATTCAACAATGCCAGATTTCAAAATTTTAAAATAAATTCTAGCTTGAACTCGCAAACACACACGAATAAAGTTTCAGCAGAAAATCCATGAAATAATACTCCAAATTGCATTATAATCTTGAGGCAGAACATAGCGGACACATGGACTTGACAACAGATAGCTAATACTCATATTCATTCTCGATCTTTTAGCACTAGAAAACATCCAGCTATTGTTTCATGACCTTACAACTTGGACTCGACAAGCAGAACATAGAGCCAAACTGTTTAAACTTGCTAACTGGCATATTCGATCCAAGAAATAGAAGTGATTGTCAGCCATTCAGGGAAGACAAATAGAGCAAGGATGACTCAATTAAACTTTGAAGATTTGTACAGTTTTTAGAAACTACACGAAGCTAACCAAACCAATGACGGGCAAAGAATTCCAGAGAACAATTTCAGAGAGAGCTCATTCATGTTTGAAAATCAACCAAAACAAACCATCAGACACTACTAGGGGATCGATTTCACATTTAAGCAGAGAAAGGGAAAGATGACGGAATTATGAACCAAATTCGATATGAACTAGTGTTGTACCAGCGAACAAGCCAAGTGAACTCAGAAGCAAGCAAACCATATTTTATATTCAGGATTTCCATCAGATTTGTCATGTTCATAGAGTTAACAGCTCAATTATTCAACTCAAAACAAACCATTGGACAATACTAAGGAATCAAAGGTGATCAGTTTAAGCGACCAGATGTCGATACATAAAACCTTTCCAATAGTAACAGGACACACCTCATGTCAATTAATAATCAGAGCAGACATTCATTTGAACAAAAATGGACACTCCTTTGCACTTAGGGACAGAACATAGTTGAACCCTCCACTCCACAAACATTGTCCTCATTATTGGCCTTAGAGTTTGAGAGGCAGGATCTCATTCACAAGCCAAACATTACGAGTGAAACACAGGTAGAAACAATTAGCCTAAGACCTCACTAGAACTAAAATACAAGCTGATTGGAATACAAGTGTCCATATAGTCATACATTTCAAGCATTAAGGCATGAATGTAAGCTACGCGTGACTTGACTGACTTGCTATCGATACACAAACCAAAATGAAAACTTTAAAAACACATGAGCCATTTAAGCTAGCTTAAAAAATTTCAGAAGTGAACGTAGATAAAATATGATGCAAGTAATGACATAAGGCTTTTTCCATATACTTAAACTACTCTAAAAGGACACAAATAAGACGAGAAACTTACACAAATAGAGCAACGATTTCCAATTAGTCTAATTGCAACACTTACATTAATTGACATAGAGTATTGGTTACTTTCAGAGAATAACACCCTAAATAGCTAACACATACTTAATGATAAACATCACACAGCATCCAAAGTGCATAAAATCTGTTGTTGCTTTTAATATCACAACTTCAATTTAGAGCTACATGGAAGTAATTCGAGGAAGTGTACCTGTGAAATAGAAAGTAATGAGAAAGGGAAAGAATCAACAATAGCAAAAAGGCAGTAATGCAACAGCAACAACACGGCAATAGCGGGAATATCCAGAAAGTTCGGAAACAACCAATTTCGACCAGTATGGACCTCAACCAATAGCCTAGAATTAAAGGGAATGAATCCTTTAGACTCGAAAATATAATCAATCGAACTGTAGGTTTCTTTCAAAAAAAAACTTTCAGCTATTTTTCTAAGCTTCTATCGCTCTTTTTTTAAAAAAAAAACTTCCAGTCCTCTCCTTTTCTCTTTGTCTCGATGTATATCAGTATTCTTTTTTTCAGTCTGTGTGTTCGTTTTCAAATCTATTTTGCAGCCTTTTATAGGCATACAATCGGTGCTAGTTTGGTCCTTTCTAAATATTATATAGGCACCTAATTCCCACTCACCTTAATTAATAATAGATAGTGTACCCTCTACCCAAATTAGCAGCCCCCTAGACAAACCCCTAATGTTGCTGATTGGCAGCCATCAATTATTGCTAATTACCCCCTAAATAACCCTTAAAGCTACTGAAAGAGCAATCTTACTCCAATCCAAAAAATTCATCCAATTCAATAACTAAACTGCAGCAGCTATCACCAATTCGTCTTCCTAGATTCGGGCACAAAAAACTCCGAATTTAATTCGGGCGATGGTTCGGACCCGATTTAGACAAAATAAAATTGTTGTCCATTGTTCTAACAAAATTTCATAACTAATCAACTATGTTCGTTAATTCGATCACAACACGTGTAATCGATAACAAATAATCGACATAAGAACACAAGATCCACAGTGTTCGATCCCAACAGGGGACTCGTGAAACTAATTATTCGACGATGTTAATCAAATCGAATATATAGTTCACAACGACCACAAACCACAAATAGAATAAAATAGACCATATAAAAGGTCTATTGGAGGTGGAGATTTGACAGAATTCAAAAGGATATATATATATATAAAAATAACAAAAAACTATTCTAACAACAAATGTTAACAAAAAAAAATAGCAAAAAAAGAAGAAAGAAAATACCTCAAAAAACAGAAAATCTCACGGGCTTAGACCAACTCGGACTCGATCATTTTGAGGTCGAATGGAGTTTAATTGAAGTGTTCTCAATTGAAAACACCTCAATTAAATTCTACTGGACCCCAACCTCAATTAATTTCGGACAGAAACCAGTTTTGGTTTATTTTTTTAGGGTTCTTGTCTTCAAACTGATATTTGAAGGGTTCTAAGGTGATTTGAGGCAAACTAGGGCTAGGTATGGTTGTGAGCACATGATTTTTACACTGAGCAATTAATTCCAAAATTAAAATAAATATGTTTTTGAGTGCAATTACTTGCTTTGATTGAAATTAGCTATACTTTTGTGTTTGAATAAGTAGAAATTAGGAAAAAATCAAAAAAAAAATAGGCCAGATAGTTAATTTGTTAGTTTAATTAGTTAGATTTTAAGAAATTAGCAAAAATAGTGTTAAGTAGTGAAAATTAGGAAAAAGTAGTAGAAAATTACCAAAAAATACTAAATAATTAGGGTAAGTAGGAAATTAGGTTTTATAATTTTTCATAAAAAAAAAAATAAAAAAAAGTACAAAAGAAAGTACATAAAAATTCATTAAAATCAAAAAATGCAAAAACATAGCTTGTATATAATAAGGTGGGCTGGTTTAATTCAAAGTGAGCAGGCCCAAGTCTATTGGCCCAAGGAAATCCGGTCCAGGCCTTTGATGGACTTGATCTCAGCCGTCCAACCTCGTTGATCTAACGGCTGGGATATTTAGTGGAATTTAGGCTTCAATTAATTTGAGAGATCAAATCTGGATGGTCCGTCCCAGTTGATCTAACGGGCAAGACCTTGGTCTCATTAGCATCCAAACGGCGTCGTTTTAGTAACGCCTCCCTGAGCCGTTGATCTTTATCAATCGAACGGCCTAGATTACATGTGACACTTCGCCTATAAGAGGCTTGTGTCCGAACGGCCACTCTATTTCTCATTCGTTTCAAACCCTAGCCGCCCCTCATTCTCTCTATCTTCATCTTCTTCAAGACCAACGGCCATGGCGGCCACCACTCCCACGGTGGTCGCCGGCCTTTCCTGACTCCCCTCTCGTCTTTTCCTTCTTCTATTTCTTCTTCTTCATCAAAAAGCCCCCCAAGAACTCCCCTTCTCCATAAATCCCGGTCACCGGAGTTACACCGGTGACCACCCAAACAATGAGGATCCACTTCAACCCAACGCCAAAAGAACCTCCTTGACTTGATCTATCCACTCATACCACCCTCACCCGTCGAATCTTCCCGTATCGTCTCGAATGTTCGAAAGAAGGTCGTCGGAACCCTAACTCCGGCAACCCCCAAACTTAAAACCACCCAAAGGCCTCACCTTTTACTCTCCCAAACACTCCTTTACAACTCAAAATCCCAAAAGGCTTCATCTTTAAGCCTTAAAAGAAGAATCAGAAAAGAAATTAAAAAAACAGAGTCTGAAAAGAAATAAGAAGAAGAGAAGAAGGCCTGAGAGTCTGAGAAGAATAAAGAAAAAAAAAGAAAAGAGGAGTAGGAAGCTCGGGGGACAGGCCCCGCTAAGCTAAGTCCCCGACCCCTATCTGCTTTCTTTTATTATGCTTTGCTTTGTGTATTTTTGTTCGATTTCTGTTTTTGCATGCCTATAGACGTCTGCTTTTGATTCTTGCTTCTCACATGTTAGTCTTAGGATTGTTCCTTTTAATATCCTGTTTTTCTTCTTCCTGTTCATCTTCTTTTGTTTCACATCATGTTCTTTTCTTGTCTGTTCTCTGTGACCATGTCTATTTCTTAATCTTTCCGTGTTTCTCTGAACCTGTTATTGCTAGGGTATCTATTTTTCTTTTATCAGAGTTCAAAGATCATGTTTGATTTGTGGTTTCTGACTCGTTTCAAATGCATGACTATTGATTTTTGCTTATCTCTCACTCTCTTATATGTCTAGTAAGTCAAAGGTGACTTTGATTCTTTTTTTTTTCTCTTCATTATCGATTAAGTTGTATAGTTTTGATCCATCTTGACTCTTATAGCATAACTTCTTGTTTATTGTCTTGCATACTCTGTCATCTTTTCTTTCTTCATGTCCAGTCCTTTTTGTGTGTTGTTCATGTTTCGTCTATAAGTGTCTCTGTTGGTCTTCAATATCATATATTTAAACTTTGACTCTGGGTTTGCATCTAGCTTTCAATAGTTTTAGAATGAGTCTTTTTTGGTCTTTTCATGTTTTAGTTTCATGTCTGAGTTGGTCCTGCTCCAATTTTCCATATGTTCACTGTTTTCCTTTTAGAATAATTTCAGAATTAACTGTTAGGCTCTCATGTTTGTCTAAGGATTACTACTTCAAATAGCACCCTCACATGCATACCCATGATCTTTTCTGTCACTTTTGCATAATAGATTTAGGTATATTATTCATTGCTCCTTCATGTCTTTCCTATTCTTCATCTCCACTCTTAACATGCATACATCAAGCTAGGAGTAGTATTTAAAGATGAATTCTGATTGCCATGCTCTGTTAAATCTAGATAAGTCTTATGTCATATCTTGCTGACTGTTATAGTCTTTATTGTACCTATATCATGAATCCTGGTGGTTTTTGAAGTTTTTCAAACTATTCTGTGACTTGAACTGGTAGTAATTAGATCTGAAGTTGACTGTATTGCATGTAGTCTGATGATGTGAATTAACTGACTAAAATTCAACCATATCAATTGTTTCCTCTGAGTTTAAGTTAAATTAATGCATGTTGATTTGATCATATGTGTGCAACAAATGTTGAAAGATGGTTAAGTTCTGCTATTTCCTGTTAAGCATGATCGTTTGATTAATTGTTTGAACTTTAGAAGGATTGGTTATAGCTGTAGTGCTAGGCTTCATAATTGGCTAGTTTTTAAATAGATATAAAATCACAGAATTAGGCTATAAGTTAAATAATTGGCCTAAGAATGGTCAACCTTGCAAAGGGTTGACCTATTCTATAAGGCCCTAACACATAGCCCACTTTAAAAGTGGCTGGTTGTGCAAAATGACTATGTCTGCAAATGCAGACTAGCCCAGGCTCTCTTCAGAGCCCTGAACAGCAAAGTGGCCAAACCTGCAAAGGTTTTGGGCCCAAATGTTCAGTAATTTGGTTTAATTACCCAAAGCCAAGTCTCAACTTGAGACTGGCTAGATTTTAAAGAGTTACTTTTAATAATAAAGCAGGCTATGCCTGCAATTAACTTAAATTTGAAATAACTTAGTCTTAATTAACTGAAATAGATCCAAAAGTGGCTAAAATTGAAATAGTCCCTTAAAATAAATCTGGCCAGCCCTTAAATACCAATGCAAGGGCTGGCTGTTAGTTAAATAGGTTCAAAGGATGCTGAAATTTAACCTAGGTAAGCTAGTAAATAAGCAGTGCCCTTAGGGGCACAATTGGGAATTAAAAAGGTGAAATAGTAAATAGTTAGAACCTAAGAGGGTAAGGGAGTCCTTTGTACCCCTGATTTCTGCAATTTTGCAGAGATTTAAGGGTATAATGGTCTCCCTAAAAAGGGAAATCTGTAAAAATCTCAAACCCCTAAGGTCACATTGGTAAAAGCCCCTAAAAGGAATCTTTAGAACCTTCCAGCACATGCTGGAAGGATTTCTGTTAACAGAAATTGGGGGCTAAAGTGTCTATTTCATAATTTTAGGAGGGGGAGAAGTGGGATTAAATCCCAAACTTCCTCCCCAAGTCATCAGCCCTCAATACAACTATAAATACCTCTAGAAAAGGGCTGAAAAGGGGGGTCCAATCCTAAGCAATCTGAAATTCATCTTTAGGCTAACTATTGAGAAGAAAGACCAGGAAAAAACATGGCAATTTAGTAATAATCATTTCTGGAAATTCCGAGTGTGAAGAGCTTGTGGGTTTAATCTGGTTCTTTGGGTTTCTGCTCGATTATCTGCTTGGGTTTTCTCTTGTATTGATGTTGCTGTGTTGCTGTGTTGCTGTGCCTTCACCTCTCTGTTGCATTTGTTCCTTGAGACTCTGCTGTGCTTGTCTGCTTCATTCCCCTTAGACTCATTGGTTTTCTTTCATTTGATCCAGGTATTCTCTTATCCGAGTAAGAGCTGTAGAGATTCAATTGAATGAAATGAAGACTTGAATTTTACATATACTGATGTTGTAATATTATTCCCTGTTTCAATTTTTAGATATATAGTAGTAGTATAGGATGTAATAGTATGACACATAAACAAAGGATGCTGTAATAGTTAATATAGTAGTAGTAGTATAGTAGTAATATAGTGTAGATAGCTTATCACTTAGTTAAATAGGAATACCATTAAAACCAGAGTCAATCAATTCACTCGCCTGCATTAATAACAATAAATTCACTTAGCTAACCTGTTTCGCCAACTAGTTTCAAAGCTTGAGTAAGTTTAAAAGATGAGGAATAAAATTGGCTGTGTTGATTTGAAAACGGGTTTAGTTTGGTGTTAAAATCAGTATTCAAATATATCCAAAAGTTATAGAACAAGTACAGAAAGGAAAGAGTGAAAAATGGATAGATTATTCGTAATTGGGTCTGCGAACACAGTATGAAATAAGTCATGAGGAAATCAGTAGTGTAAGTACGCATAAATATTTGACTCATTCACCCAGGGTGTAGTTATGATTAAGCTTCGAATCGTTTTAAAAGTAGACACTTAAGCTGTTATGATCCAGTAATTGGAACTATGAAATTTGTAATTAGCATGTTTCAAGGTCAGTCATCCAGAGTTGATTGAGTATAAAACGTGAAGTAAGTAGAGGGAGTAATAATTAGGTCGAGACCAGTTTAGAAACTATCAAATAGGTTTAAATCTGTATTAAAATCAGCAGGTTAGCAATGTAATTGTAAATTACTCATCTTGTCTTCAAATAGTTTTCTCATACAGTTAGTTTCATAAGCTCTCAACCAGTGAATGGCTAAAATGATCGTGTAAATTCGTTAGTAGAAGTCAAGATCAGAGATAATCAGTGTATTAAGCTTTCATGTACTTTAGATATAATTCAGAATTAGCATTGATATGTTTGTACAGTTATTTTGCCTTTTGATTAATAAAAAAGTAGTTTAATTTTGTTCTTTTGCGTCTGATTACTATGAGTTCATTGTTTCTGTTGCCTTTAGTATTTTCGTCTGGTTTGGGCCTAACTCACAATATGGGCCTGAACTATAATATAAACCAACTGGGCTGGTAAACGGGAACCCGGTGATGGCTTGGGCCTTTAAGGCCTGGGCAGATCGAAAGCTCGGCTAAATGACTGAAGAGAAGACCAGGCCCCCCGTTTTTGAACAATAGAAATCAAATGGGCCTGGATTACTATAGTATTAGCAATACGAATAAGAAGAAAACCAATATAGATAATCGAGTATACACAAAATAGGATTGGACTTTAATGAATTAAATTGGGACGAGCCTCGCTCGAATAACAACGGGGCCCCCATCTAGAAATAAGATGACATAGTAGGATCGGAGAGGCTAATAGTGAATTCCATAGCCTCTCCCAAAGTTAACAGCCGAGATAGACTATCTTAAGGCACGATTTTAATATACCTTCCTATGAACGAGTGTGCACTTGGTGCGACTCAAATCCAAATCTCGGTAAAGCTTGAAATACACCAAAAGTCATAGGCGTACTGGTTGCGGTATGACTCGAGCCGTGTTTTCGCGATACCGCAAATTCCTAAAAAATGATATTTAACGTAAAAGCACATTATGTTAAAACCTATATTTGAGTCAAACAAAAGTCAAGAACGACAGTGGAGCGACCGTGCTAAAACCACGGAATTCGGGAGTGCCTAACACCTTCTCCCGGGTTAACAAAGTTCCTTATCCGGATCTTTGCTTCGCAGACATTTATAAGAGTCAAAATTCCTCGGATTCGGGATTAACCGGTAACTTGGGACACCATTGTCATTCCCAAGTGGTGACTCTGATTAATCTCTAATAAAATCCGAACCGACTGTCCTTTAATTGGAAAAACTCCTTCCCTTACGTTATTTTATCCGCTTCGGGTAATTGAGCGTCGGGGTATACCCTACAAACATATTTATACGCTTTAAGTGTTTGGGGTAGTAAAAAGGGAGGTGTGACAATGGTCATAGGAGATGGAGGGGGACCTACGGTGTTAACTTGGTGGCGATTGGGTGGATTAGGGCTTTTGACTGACTTTCGAACTATTATTCGAGACTAATGGTGAGGATTCGAGAAAAAGGGGGTAGAGATTCGGAAAGAGGAAGTCATAGTGGTTCAGGGGTGTGAAGATGGGGTGGTTTGGACCACCGGAACCGCCGTGAGGCGATTTCCTGTGGGTGGAGACGGCGGTCTGCGGCGGGGCTTCTGTCTCTAGGGTTTTAGAGACAAGGATGAAGGGACAATAGGGAAACAACTGGGTTTGGGGTCTTTGGTACATCAAAATGCAAGAGTTAATCTGGGTCATTAGATCATGAGAGATCAACGGCCAAAATTGTTAGGGTAATAACAAAACGGGGTCGTTTTCTTATTTAAGTGGTGTTCTGGGGAGATGGATCCGGGTTAGTTGGATGGGTAACGGGTACTGGCTGGTTTTTAGGAGGATTTGTTTGGGCTGGGAGGTGGGTTGGCGCAAATCTGATCCTAATTCAAATTATACACTAAAATCACCTTAAAAATACCAATTTAACTTTAAATAATAATTAATCATAATTACATATTAAATCACATGATTTTGATATTAAGACTAATAATCCTAATTTAAATTATACACTAAAATCAACTTAAAATATCAATTTAACTTTAAAATAATAATTAATCACACAATTACATATTAAATCACACAATTTTGATATTAAAAATAAAAAATACAAAAATACATTATTTTTATGATTTTTATTTTTTTGTAAAGCCAACTTAATTATTCTTAGTTGTAAAACTAAATTCTAAATGCATATGCAATATATTTTGTATTTTTATTTATTTAACAAATAAATGTGCATAGACAAATGCAAACAATAAAAGAAAAAATACCACAAAATTGCAAATTATGAAAAACAATTATTTTATTTTAATTTTTTTTTGTGGGAGTATTTCATGTGAGGAAAATATTACGTGCTCACACCGATCCTAACAAATTGGTATCAGAGCCGGATCTAACCGGGTTTTATTTCAGTTACCAAAATGACTCTAACAAAGACTTATGTTAGAGTCGGACTTTTGTTCTCTACTCCCATCTTTTAAGCATATAAGCGATACTATGCTTTATGCAAAGGATAATATCTCTTATAAGGATATTAAATCTATCTTATAATCAAAAGAACAAATAGATAGTGATATTATCGGGGAAACTATTATCGGGCACTCTAGAATCTCTTGGGTGCAAGTACACAGGCGAAGGTGGAGTTTTGAAAGTTTCTCATGGTGCTCTTGTGATCATGAAAGCACACAGATCTGATTCATTGTATACTTTATTGGGATCCACTATTACACGCCTTAATACATTTTCGGTATCAGACGACTTGCCTGATTTTGATGGCATTAAATTTTAACATATGCCCGTTGGGGCTTTTGCGGAGAAAGTGGAGCAAATTTACTATATCAACCAAAATTAGGCCAAGGTGGAGATTTGTAATTATGGCCAATATTTTGGCTAATGGATGTCATCTCACATAAACATGCTTGCAAAGTAGACTTTGTTGGCAATATTCTTTGGGACCCAAAGATATTGCATTTTATGGTGGACATCATTTGTACAAGTTGTATCTCTTCTTTTACAACTAAGAGTCCAAGACCTTTTTGCCTATAAAAGGGAAGGTTATTAGTTCATGTTATACACACCAACACAACAACAAGACTTGAGTTTCATGCCTTGTTTCTTCCTTTCTTCCCTTTATTAGAGTGTTTTGTATGAGAGTTAAGTGTTGGGAAGCACTTGTGTGAACCTTTTCTTTGGAGTGATCTTGTGAGGTTATTCTCTTGGGGTATTTGGGACTAATTAGAGTGTTTACTCTAATTTTGTACTCTTGTTGGTATAGTAAAATTACTCCTCTCCGCTTGTGGACGTAGGTCACTTTGACCAAACCACGTTAAATTTGTGTCTTCTTTATATGCTTTAATTACCATTGTTATCAATTTTCATTGTCTTTGTTATTGTGATTATATTGTTGTTTGACTAAATTCCGCACTACCCGGATTCCCGATCCTAACACCTTCATATATATATACCTCTCAAAAAATTAATGGACCATTTCAGATTCTCATGCTTGTTAACTTTTCTTAAAGAGTGGGAAGGATATTAGAAAATATTATATCCTCAGTAATAAGCGATCACAATTCGTATAAGATGAGTGAAGTGAACATTCAAAACTAAGATACCTTTAGAAATATTTTTAATTCAGTATGTTGCCAACTAGACATTATTCTAACTATGAACTCTTAAACATATTAACACTGTTAAATTATATAGTACCCTTTTCTGCGCAAGTCAAATGGGGCATCAAGCTTGTTCGAACATGTCAAGTTGTGATAAAATGGAGACTATTTCTTTTTTCCATTTTATATTTTTTTTGTAAAGGAATTGATTTTCTTAAAGAAATTAACTAACAACACAATGAATAAAACCTGATAAACATTCAATTAATGCGAGTCAGTCCTGGGTATAGAAAAATTCTTGGTTGGGAGCGTTACCTTCTGAATGGGGTCCAGTGCGGTAGAAATACGAATATAATCAAACTTCAATGCGAATACTAAACACCGAGTGAAAAATTAGAAAAACATTGACTAAGGCACCAAATGGAGACGAGGTGCCTAGTGAATGGCATGTTTCGTGCTCTTACACACAAATTATCTCATGTCAACTAAATTCCCAAAGTACATCACTTTGATTTGGTCAGCTAAGAATTGATCTCAACTAAAGCTTTTAAAGTTTTCCCTATAAATAATTAAACAGCCTAGTTTCTCATTATGCATAAAAAAACACAACATTAAATCTTCTCCTCTTCTATTTGTTTCCCTTTAGTTTCCCTATTTACTTGCTTCGTCCAATCCAAAATGGCTGCTTTTGGTAATATGCTTTCGTTAATTGTGATAACTGTGGCATTATTAGCCATCAACTCAAATAAAGCTTGTGCTGGAGACCCTGATATGCTTCAGGATATTTGTGTTGCTGATCTCACCTCAAGTAAGTGAACTACTCCAATATAATTTAATTGGACAAACTAACTTTTACATTTTTTTTTTATGGTTGTCTGAAATTGAAACTCAGGAAAGCAAGACTCTTGGGAACTGCATGAATGCATTTTTCTTTCTTTCCTTTAGCCTACCATCTTCCGGAAGTGGGTTTTTATGATCCAATAAAAATCAAACTTATTTAACTGTCATTGGATTTTCTAGAAACAATATTTCTATCTTTCCAAGATAGGGCCAAAGACGTAAAATCTGTGTACATATTAAACCTCACCTATGAAATTATACTAAGCTTGTTATCTTTTTATTTATTTTTTTTAGGGTATTGATGTTCTTTTTGTTCTTTCTATCAGGTTTGTGTACTACTCGCTTTTGCCCTACCCCTTGACACTGAGACTTTTCTCCGTGATTTAATAGTTCTAAATTCCCTCTTTCTTTATGCCTACATATTTTCTATTACTAGTATATTATATTCCACTTATCCTAAATGATGATGATTCCTAATGCAAGCACAATAAAACCAATATGTTAAGTTACACTAATATTATAATCGCGCCAAACATTATTGGTGTATATAATCTAATCCTTTCTATTTTGTGTTTGTATGGCTACTAATTACTATATGACCCCTTGTGTTTGCATATTTGTTACAGCCACGAAAGTGAATGGATTTGCATGCAAGACCATGTTCACAGAGGCTGACTTCTCGTCAATGGTCATTTCAAAGCCAGGAGCCACCACCAACACATTTGGTTCCGTTGTCACTGGCGCCAATGTTCAGAGTATCCCTGGCCTTAACACACTTGGTGTGTCCCTTGCTCGTATCGACTACGCCCCCGGTGGCATTAACCCACCCCACATCCACCCACGCGCCACCGAGATGGTTTATGTTTTATCTGGTCAACTATATGTTGGGTTTATCACAACAGCCAATGTCTTGGTCTCTAAGGTCATTGTACAGGGAGAAGTCTTTGTTTTTCCTAGAGGACTTGTTCATTTCCAAAAGAATAATGGCAAAGTTCCAGCAACTGTTATTGCTGGTTTCAACAGTCAGTTGCCTGGTACACAGTCCATTGCAACAACTTTGTTTGCAGCTTCACCAAGTGTTCCTGATGATGTCTTGGGTCAAGCATTCCAAATTAATACTATGCAAGTTCAGCAGATTAAGTCAAGATTTGCACCCAAGAAATAGAATTTCAATTTTCTTTTGTTTGTTGGGGTGTGTTGATTGATGTTGTTTTGTTAATAAGAGGGTGAGTTTGCCTTCTAGTTGAGTCTGTTTTGTTTGTTCCATATGTTTTTGTTATCTCAATAATTATTAGTATTCCATTTGCTAGCCTATTATTATAAATCTATGCAAATTTATTGCTCTCCAATTTTTTTTGGTTTCTCCAAAATGTTTATTATGATGAATGGCCGGTACAAATAAGCAAGAGAAAAGATTCTTTTTGACTTTGTTTCATTCAAGGAAAAAAAAATCAATAGGGGTATATATAATCACGTCATCATAAATAGTTAGCAATAGTCTACAAATTAAACCTTATATATTTGTTTAGTTTTTCTTAGATAATGTCTAATAATCTGAAGTTTCTGCCTCTACTTTCTTCTAAAGTTCATACAATCAAATCAAGCTTTCGTAATTTTATCAATGCAATACATGTCGACAGACGTTTATTTCGATTTAGTAGGATTTTTCAACCTTATATGTCTTATTAGGAGTGTTCAAATCGAACCGAAAAATCGTACCAAACCGAAAAATCAAATCAAATTAATTAAAAAACTTGACTAGGTTTGGTTTGACTTGGTTTGGTATTGATTAAAAAAACCCGAACCAAACCGACATATAAATATATAAATTTTATTTATATATTTAAGACTTTGTAGTAATTTTTCTTTAGAAAATATAGAAATATTTGGGATCATATCATGTATTAACCTTGAAAGCGTAAATTAATGAAAATTTATTGTTAGACGTTAAAAAAATAACTATTATGTGTTACTAAAAAATTTCTCCCATTAGAATATTTTAATAGATCATATGTTTGTCAATTTTATCCATATTTACTAAACATGTATTCACTTATCAAAGTTTTATTTATAATTTTAATAACGTAAGATTGAAATAATATTCACGTAACAAAAAAACCCGAAAACCCAAAAAACCCGACAAAATCGAACCACTCTAAACCGATATAATTGGTCTGGTTAAATTTTGATAAAAACTAAACAAAAATGTCTTATATTATTTTCACTAACCCCAAGGAAAAAAATTGCCTATATCACGTGGTTTTCTCCTTTTCGCATTTGAAATGTGGTCATACGCTTTACATATTTTAAATCGATGTTCTTTAATAGTCGGCTTCGAAAGTAAATAGCGAACATCGAAAAAGAAACCAAAAAATCAAAATATGTACCCTTTAAGTTATTATTACATCCTAAAGAAACTATTAGGAATCCTATTGCTTAATTAGAAGCCGCACTTCGAACAAATTAAAAGTTTACTTCTCTATCAATAGTAGCTAAATTTGTGGAGACAACACTCCATTATGTCTTTCGGACTAGCGTTATATTGTGGATAATGAAGCATCATTAAACTATTTATGAGTAGAGTTTAACGGTCCAGTCTATTAGTAATATTATGTTATTTTAGATCAAAGTTTGCACGACTTTAAACACGTTACTAGGGCCTAAGTTTGTTAACTTATATATTCAGTATTTCTCTTGTATTTTTTTTATGTGAGAGATTCTATTTAAAGTCTGGGGTGTTACGTACATCCCCTCTGATGGACTCAGCGTCCTCGCTATGGTTTGTCCCATCGGATGGAACTCGCTTAGATTCAGCATTAACGTTTGTCCCGCCTAACCGAAGTTTGCCTAAACTCAGTTGAACTCTGTGAAAGATAGTTTGTTATGTGATGTTGGAAAAGTGGGCTTGTCCCACATCGGTGGTGGCTTTTAAGTCCTTGTCCTTTTATGTATTTTATTTAGAACGTATACTCTTATATGTGTGCAAAAACACATATATTATATTATATAAATATTATGGACTTGGACTTGGGTGTGGGCCGGGTCGGACCTAAAATAAATATTTTATTTTTATTTATTTCTACAATTAAATCTATTTATTTTAAATTTAAATTGTATTTGAATAAACAGATGTGTCTTTTCATGAAAGAACACATCTTTTGGAAAAAGGCCTGATGGTTTCCTATAAATAGATGTTCTTCCAATAAAGTGGATATAGAAAAATATGCAGTATATTCTTGGCTTGTTGTATCTTGAAGAAGATTATTTGTATTTTTCCAATTTGTATACAGTCAATATCTTCTTTAAGGAAAGTCGTTCTCACGCCTCAAGCCTTCTTCAATTTCGTTTTCGATTAAAAAAAATTTTAACACTCTGACCCACCATCGGCAAGGCAACTGACTCTAATACTATCTAAAACAGCTCAGTCCACTAGTAATATTGTTCGTTTTGAACCTAGGCTCGCACGGCTTTAAACCGCGTCACTAAAATTTACAATTTATTAACTTATATACCAAACATATCTTGTGATGTTCTTATACGCTTACGAACTTAAAATCTTGAATTTGTTCTCGAAACAAGTCCATTGGAAAAGAAGAAATAATTTTAACAAGAAAAATAGTTACTAGCAAATTTGGGCACGTTCCAAGTAGAGGCAGAGTATCTAATTATGGAATTGACAAGGCAAATCCTGGCAATATATTAGTGAACAACTTCAACATTGGCACCACCAAAAAATGACTCTTTGCTAGGCATCTATCGGATTTTGATTATAGTAGAAGCTTTACGCTGTCATTTTCTTCAAATAATATACAGCATGGTTAAAGATAAGAGGAAAACGACATAACAACCGACGTCTTTATTTACGTTTTACACTACGCTACGTACCGTAAAAGTAAATGTCTTCGCTAATCCATAATGTTGAAGTCCTACCTCCTTCAACATTGACACCATTTTTAGTTTCAATCTGTTTTTTATTTATTCCTCGAATATTCAGTGTAGGAAAAGTACAAATGCTACAAATGTAAGCATCTTAACTAGTATTTGTTGTTATTGTCATTAATAGGATTTGTGTAAGGTTTTCTAATTGTTCTATATTGGGACAAAATAAAACACATCCTTTGTGCAAAAATCCTAATTATTTGACTATCCTATCGTTAAATATGCATAACTTTACGCAAGCAAGACTTTGGGATTTAACTATCAGCTTATTCTTAAGTTATTCGGTGATTAATTACAAGAATTTAATCGTTTGATGGTGTGGTACTAACTTATTTCAGTTACTTTCAGATGCATGCTTGTTTATTGTATAAAACTTAAATTAATTGAGGTCAAGGATCATGCTAAAAATGGTCTAAATGACCATCAAAATTAAGTTGGCGACTATAACTGAAGCGGAGTGGAAGGAATAAAAAAATTATCCTAATTTAATAAGTACGTTACAATTAATTATAAGTATTTGTTTTCACTTGGAGATGGTTGATAAACTCTATGTGACAAGGTGAAAACGAATGCCAAGCGATAAGTTCCAGCTATAACGTGATGCGTACGTGTATTTGCAGAAAACAAAGCTTATTGTATATGAGAGTTTTTATTTGATGTGATTTTTGTATCCAAATGGCTAAGTCACCAATGACATATGCAATGCCGCGTAGAGTTGATTGAGGTCAACCACCCTTGTTGAATTCCTATTTTTTGGACCACGTTGAAGCGATTAATGTGATCTATAATTACCAAATATGACATTGTATAACCGCTGTAAAATAATAACAGAAAAATATATATAATTTGTATATTTTATATATATGTATACATTTAGTACAACAACAATAACAACAGTATCCCAATATAATTTCACATGTGGGGTCTGAGGAAGGTAATATGTACGCAGACCTTACCCATACCTCGAGGGACAGAGAAGCTATTTCCAGGAGACCCTCGGCTCAAGAGAGCAACAAAAGATAATATATTAGTACTATAAATAGGCTTTTAATAAAATAACATAAAATAACAAAATAAAAAAATACAAAAAAGATGGAAGGTATACTAATAATCAACATATAAGGCCTTACATTAATAGCTGATCAGTAGCATACTAAGACTAACTCCTAACTAGCTAGTCTCACCCTAGCTAGTGCGCTATAGAAATATTTACAATTTCCCCCTAACCTACAACCT
The DNA here is from genome assembly GCA_032618575.1 of Nicotiana noctiflora. Taxonomy (NCBI): domain Eukaryota; kingdom Viridiplantae; phylum Streptophyta; class Magnoliopsida; order Solanales; family Solanaceae; genus Nicotiana; species Nicotiana noctiflora. The sequence continues at coordinate 68,227 of JASVEL010013298.1, read as the reverse complement.
TACTGCTCGACATCCACAACTCCTTGTCAAGGGCCATGTCCTCAGTAATCCTAAGTCGTGTCATATCCTGCCTGATTACCTCTCCTAAGTACATTATATATAATTTTATATACTTCTTTGTCTAACATATATAAATAATTTCTAACGCGCTAAATGTGACAATACCCTGTTTGTTTTCCCGCAAAAAATGTCGTGGCTTCTCAAAGTTACATTGGAGAGCTACTTAATTTCTCAAAAGGTCATAAAACATACAGTATTTTATTGTCATTAAACTTATTTTATCACTTTAAAATTATTCAATGCATGAGTTACACAGAAGTTACTAAGCTAATTTTTGTCACTTTAAATCACTGAACTTATTGATGGTTACTCGGAAATTAAATTAGTCGGGTCTCGTCAACGGGTACACGTAAGCCCAAAATTTAAGCCTGATTCAAGCTATTATGGGCTACACATGCGGGCCCGCAATTCTTGCCTTTGCTTTGGGTTTAAGAGAAAAAAGAGAGCATGCTTCGTGCGTTTACGAACACAGCATTAAAAACCCGCACGCTTTCCTCACGTGACTTCAAAGTCCAACAATGTTTTCTAGTCTTATAAATATAGCCATCCAATTTTCTCTCTCTCCATTGTCCGAAGCAGCAGAGACTATTCAAATCTCCTCTCTCCACTTCCTCTATTTCTGTGCCTCTCTTTTGATTGCTTCTTTTTGGCTTATATTAAACAAAGAAAGAATTGTTTAACGAATAGTACTACTTTTCTACTTCCACCATGTCTGCATTTGGAAAACTTCTTGTGATTATGGCTATGGCTATCTTAGCCATTAACTTAAACAAAGTTTCTGCTGGAGATCCAGATATGCTTCAAGATGTTTGTGTTGCTGATCTTACTTCCAGTAAGTTCAATTTTCCCATTAGTTAGCACACTTTTTGCTTCTTTTTCTTCTTTTCTTTTTCAAAAAATTTATTTCTAGTTTCTTTTTGATTGAGAAAGGTATATTCTTGATCAGTGTCTTGTGCTTCAATTTGGGGGTTTTGGGTCTCTTTCTTGTTATTTTGGTTTTCTTTGTCTTAGTTCACATTTGTACTGGATGTTGACTTTTCTCCTTGTCCAATTTTTGCTCTTTCTTCTTACTTACATTTATCATTTAGGGTATTGAAAATGAAGATCCAACTGTATTAGCTGGCCAACAGTAGAAAATCGACCATATTAAATTGTACAACTTCTACCATACATAAGATATAGTAGAAGCCTTGAATAGAATTAGGTAGTACTATTGATTAGCTGGCGAAAAACCATATTACTAATTTATTAATGAGCAACTGGTGATAATGGCCACCAACAAGTTCCTGTATGCTGTCTTTTTCACCTGTTTGTTTTTTTCAAACAAGAAAATATTTAATACTACCATTAATCATAAAAGGGTACTCCCTCCTGTTTGTTTTTATTGATTTTTTTTGGTTGTTTCCACACGTTAAAGAATTCTTATTTAGTATTAATTAATAATAAAATTGATTATATTAACCTTATTTTCTGCATTGAAAATATAACAAATTCTCATAAACTCTTAACAATCATTGAAAACATATTAACCTTATTTTCTTATCTCTTAGACTCTTACTTAAATGAGTAATTAATGATGGGGTGCCTTTTCGCTAGAGTAAATTCTTTTTAAAACAAAAATGGCTGCTAAATTGATTTTTTTATGCAATAGATATTTTGGACCAAATTTTTGTCTATACAATTTATCTTCGTCTCAGTTGGGAAAAGATGTGTAGCTTTTTCAGGGGGTTTAATGTTTAGTTGGATTAAAAACAGTCACACATAATGATTTAATCATTATATCTTCATGATTCAAGTAAATCATGCTGCTTATTTATTTCGGTTTTCTGTTTGCATTCCTTTTGTAAGTATTTTCACTTCGGTGTCAGATTTGATTTGCTTGTTGTTATTGCCCTTCCGAGTTTTTGACATATATTGTCCCTTATCTTTGAGGGTAGGTTTATTTTGGTCCCTCAAATATAACCCTGAGCATATTTAGTCCCTTAAGTATGCTAAGGTGGAACACCTTTAGTCCCTTATCTTTGAGGGTAGGTCTATTTTGATCCCTCAAATATGATCCTGAATATATTTAGTCCCTTTAGTATGCTAAAATGAAGCACATTTAGTCTCACTAGCAATATTTGTCCAAGATCAATTACGGGGTTGGTTTCGGCACTCACCGTCTTTTTAATTTAATTATCAAAAATATTTTATAAACTCACATGTACTAATAGAACAGAGCTGATAAATTTAAGATGTTAACACTGAAACTTTTACTTTTAAAATTTTAGTTGATTTTTCCCAAAAGAATTTTTTTTTTTAAAATAGAGCTGTCAAGATCACTTCTAGGCATATTATTGAAACGAATAACCAGATTGTATTCTCACTTTTAGCCCACGCCAGAAATTGTTTACATCCGGTAGCCGAAAATATATATAAATTTTGTACTATAATTTTTATATATTACTCCCTCCGTTCTAGTTTATGAGAACATATTTACTTTTTGGTCCATTCCAAAAAGAATGAACCATTTCTAAATTTGGAAACAATTTAGTTTGAACTTACAATTCTACCATTAATGATAAAGTTTTATAACCACACAAATACTCTGGACCCCTTTTTTAGTTGTTTGGGACCACAAATTGCTTAAAAGTTTTTATTTTTTCTTAAACTTCGTGCCCAATTAAATATGTTCACATAAATTGGAACGGAAGAGTATCGTACAAAATGTATATATATACAAAATAATACACAAATTTATAAATTTTCAAGGCCAAATTTTTAGAAGACGTTATCTAAAAATGAGTAATTAAAGTAATCATTTGTGTTATCCAATAAAAGGATAGGAAACGTTTTGTTTCGGAGCTGAAAATTTGCTTCATGAATGAGAGTTGGTTAACACCGTTAGTTTTTGAACAAATTTTGTAGTAAGACTAAATGTGCTTCACTTTAGCATATTAAAGGGACTAAATATGCATAGAGTCATATTTGAGGGATCAAAATAGACCTACCCTCAAAGATAAGGGACAAAAGATGCTCCACCTTAGCATACTTAAGGGACTAAATATGCTCAAGGTTATATTTGAGGGACCAAAATAAACCTACCCTCAAAGATAAGGGACAATATAGGTCAAAAACTCTTGCCCTTCCATTTATATATCTTTCTGAGTTGAAGGTCTACTAGAAAACCTCTCTGTCTTCTTAAAGATAGGGATAAGAACTGCATATATTTTATGCTCCCTAGACCCCATTTGTGAAAACTATGCTGGATATGTCAGCGGTCATCGTTGTTGTTGTTGTAAGATGGCGCTTATTCAATTTTCTATTTATGTACATGAAATAGGTTTTACGATAAATGGATTCCTTTGCAAGAAGAACTTTTCAGAAGTAGACTTTTCATCAATGGCCATAGCCAAACCAGGAGCAACAAACAACACATACGGTTCCGTAGTGACAGGTGCCAATGTTATGAAAGTACCTGGTCTTAACACACTTGGTGTCTCACTTTCTCGTATTGATTATGCTCCTGGTGGCATTAATCCTCCTCATACTCATCCTCGTGCTACAGAAATGATCTTTGTTACAGAGGGTGAATTAGATGTTGGTTTTATTACAACATCTAATGTTTTGATTTCGAAACATATTGTAAAAGGTGAAGTGTTTGTTTTCCCTAAAGGACTTGTCCATTTCCAGCAGAACAATGGGAAAGTTCCGGCAGCGGTTGTCGCCGCCTTCAACAGCCAGTTGCCGGGGACTCAATCCATTGCAACAACGTTGTTTGCATCCACACCAACTGTTCCTGATCATGTCTTGACTAAAGCATTCCAAATTGGTACTAAGCAAGTGGAGAAAATTAAGTCAAGGCTTGCACCTAAGAAATAGACTTTTCATTAATTGCTCTTGTGACTATTATTCTCTTTGGTGAGGTTGTTAATTCATAATGATATGTGTGGGTTCAAATAGGAAGGAGAATGGATACTTTCATTTGTTTTTATCCTTTTTAAATTTATCTTCAATAATGTTGTATTTACCTTATGAGCAGTTTGTTCCTCTATTCGTCAGCAATAATGTTATCTCTGTATGTATTTTTCTCCTACGCTCATTTAACAATTTGAATACAAGAAAATGATCATATAAAAGGTTTATTTGTATTTTATTTATATCTTCTTTGTTGTGTTTTTTTTTTTCCTTATCTTATGTGAAAAGGATCATATAACTATAACAACATTTGTAATTGACTATGAACTAAATCTCCCTAATGGTCAACAATAATGTTATTTGTGTACGCATATTTACTTTTTTCCTAAAAGTGAGAAGGACTTTATCTCTTATGTTCATCTAACAATTTGAATATAAGAAAATGAACATACAAAATTTTTTTACACATCTCTTTTGTTATTTTTTACATGTCTTCTCAAAAAAGAATCGTATAACTAAAATAATAGTGTAACTTATGTATTATTTAGAGAAATTTTTTTTTCCTTGGCCCTTTGAAAAAAGTGTCTGAGCATCGACAAAGTACGTACCTCTTAGAAATTTGGAGAAAACAATGTCAAAATAACTCGTGGAGTTTATTGATCTTCAATGATAAATTAGGCAATTTGTATCTACAAAAGTGGTTCGAAAAAAATAATAAATGGCATACCTGTCTAATTTCGTTACGCAACCAAGTAATTAGTGCATTAAACTGTAACTAAGTAACTTGTTAGTTCTGAAGTCACTTTTGTCTAAAGCAATTTACAAGAGACAAATATGTTCAAAAAAGGAGGGCAAAAAGGAATGATTCTATCATTAGACGTAAATTGGATAATTAGATGGGACTGAAGAACGACTGTACAAATTATAGTTTTTCAACTCAGATTTTAAGTATATTATGATATGGATGATGACAGTGTAAAAGTAGTATAGTTTCCACATAAAAAGGAGATTAGGTGAATTATGTTGTTCAGAATTCTTGGTGGAGCTACCTCATCATTTGGCTCTGTGTTTCAAGCGAATAAGGTTTGCTTAATAATTACTTAACAACTCACATAATGTTGTCAAACTTACTTTTTTTAGTAAAACGAAAAGCCTTTTAACGCCTAAATAATCTAGAAAACATGCGCAAAAGCTGATTGTTTGGTTAGAGTAAGTTTCTGAACAACTCAGAACTGATCATCTGAAGGTTCAGATTTGGACAAAATCATTTTAAAAGATGCTTTAAGGCAATTATAGAATGTATTGTGGCCTTTGTAGCGAAAATTACCGCGGAATAGCACGGGCTAGCCAGTTTTCGGATTGGTCATTAAAAAATAGCCAGTGTTTGTAAAGTCATTGAAAAGTAAGCACTATTTTGCTGCAACAATAAAAGTTCCAACATAATATACGGGAGATCGGTGCACCTTTGTATAAACTTCCAGCATATTATACTGAAACTCCAACACACAGAAAGTTCCAACATAATATACTGGAGATTGGAGCACATGTATATCAATTTCCAACATATAATGCTGGACCAGTATATATTTTCTGGAATTTGAACAGTATTTTCATTCAGATTCATCTTTACATAAAAAATGACTAAATTTTGCTACTTTTAAAACTGTGACTATTTTAAATGACCACTTATAAATCTGGATATTTTTTAATTTCTGCCAAAAATTACTGTGAGCTTACGAGAAAGAAAACGTTAAAAGATGGTTAAGGTTCTAATGTGAGGTGATTCTCAATATTACTGTGAACTATTTCAGAATAGCTAAAGCAGTAATTTACAGTCTTCAATATATGTTAATAGTTTCAAGGTTCTAAAATGGTGCATAACTGAGAATATTCATTAAATAAACTAAAATAGTGGAAACAGAAAATGTGCTTGATGAACGAAATGGACAACATAGTTCGCAAAATTTGCTATCCTCATGCCACTGTGATATATACAGAAAATGTAGTCCTTCCTATGCAAATTTGGTTTCAAAAACGAGACATTCATATAAAACCATGTGATACCTCTGGAAGCATGAAAACAGCTATAATAGTTTTAGCGAAGGCACGACATAATTAAAGAGAACATAACTCGATCTGGTAAAAACTAAAAAATGGTAACCTTAGTTTTTATCCAAATGACAAGCTAGACCAAAGAGGTATATATCATACATGTTTCACATCTGCAGACAAAAAATGCAACGACTATGTCTGCGACACAACAAAAAACTAATACAGCTAATGAAGACTTCTAAAACAAGACAATTAAGGATTGGTAATCTAATCAACTTGCATTAGAAGGATTTCAGTCACTTCTCATTAGTCCGGCACTAATGTATTAAACTGACTGTCTTCATTTTGTTTTGCCATCTGAGCCTGCAAACCGCAACACTGGCTGTTGTCTACCATCTGGGATGGCAAAAAGAACCATTGATTTTGTTGGTCTTAAGAAAGGAACATCACATCTGAAGTAGCCCTTCCTCTCCAGCTGCAACACGTCTCCACGCTTCAGGTTTCTCATGTTGGAATCACCAAGTGCCGGAGTCTCCTTTCTTGTGCAAGGATTAACAACATCAACAAAATTCTCATCTTCCTCGAGCTGCAAGACAAAAATTAACAATTCAATACATGATTGGTACCAAGTCCTCTCCAAGTCAGGTGGAAAACAAATAAACAGTCCAAAACAGCACATCAAGAAAGGTATTCTATAACTTTAAATGTACACTGTTAATGGGCCAAAGGGTTCGTTGCATTACACTGTAATGGATTATAAACAAGTAGGGAGAGCTCATAGTACTCTCTGCTTTTATTACCTTTTTGTTTTACATACCATCCCTATCATCAATATACCCCAAAATTCGTATGAAGCATATAACAAAGTTCATATCCAAATCAATATTACTATTGAGGAGGGCTATCTTTACCAATGTATGCAAAAATATCGTTTCTATCATTGTGTAAATGCTTGACAAACCAACAGTAACAATATACTCATCGTTCATAAGTTCTACAGTAATATTTTTCATATAGACAACCCAAAGAATTCGTTTCACCAACATTTCCTAAAGCTCCATCCAAACCATATAATATGCACGTATATCTAGATCAATGATATTATTGAATCAAAAGCAATAGCTCTTTCTTACCATTACATGGAAAATTATATCATTTTATAATCTCCTAAAATGCTTGACATTGTTGACCTATATAGCATACCGTAAAACATTTAAAAGTTCAAATAAATCAACTACTACATTAAAAAACAAATTTATCTGACCATTTGGAGGAAAGAAAGACTAAGACTACAGTTAGTTTACTAGAAGGATAGGCTAGAATGTCATGCTTTGCAGTAATAGTATGTGAACAATAGTCTTTACGATATCTTACATGACAGATCTCTACACTAATCGAACACTCATCATTCCCAAGTTCGAAGTCAATTGTGAAAGAAAACTCAATCATCCTTATTACCAATACTTCCCAGAACTCAATCCAAAAGTGAAAAAGGCACACTTCAATTTCTTTGTATCAATCTTATTATTCAAGACGAATTAGCCCCTTCTTACCCATCAAATAAAAAGTAAATAGCCCATTTTCACTGTTACCAGGGAACAATAGTATTTTTCAGTTTTACTTCACATAATTCAACAATATGGTATACCATAAAACATTCACAGTTCCAACAATTTGACTACATTAAAACTCCAAATTTAATTGGAAATGTGGAGGAAAAGACTATAGATAGTTTAGTAAAAAGATAGGCTGGACTTTGAAAACCCATCTAAATATAAAACCTATTGAAGTGAAAAAAGTCATACCTTCTTTTTTGTAATTAAATAGTCAAAATCAACCAAAGAGAGTTTAACAAGTTCATCGCTCTCTGGCAGCCAAGTGAGCTTCAACTTCGTTGTTTTAACTGACCCTTCAAGGTGCAGAATCCCAGACAGATGAGTAACATTACCCTCTTGGTCCTTATGTATCTCTTTCACTATTGCGTTACCCCAATCCATCAATGTTACTTCCTCGTTGACAGAGATTGATACAGCATCGTCATAGTCTATCCAGATTCTTTTGGAGTAAGTTGTTGCCTTTTCCCCAGCACCTGCATATTTTTTATGCTTGGGTACAATACGTACAAAAGGATCATCTGGCCCGTTACTCAAAGTCAATAGGACTCGTCTTTCTTCAATAACTGCAGTATGCCTAGGACATACAGGATCAATGAGCTTCTTGTTAATGGCCCACAGCTTGTCCCACTCCATTAGATTGAGATTCTTCGATGCTCCCTAAATAATTCGTGAAGAACATTCTTTAGGCTTCAAGATACAATATCAAACATATAAAAGAATGCTTCCTAATTCAGAATCTCAGATTAGTCAAGGACTTGCTTTGGATTACAAATGCAAGTCCTGTACGCAATAAAGGAAACTAAGTTTAACCCCCACCTTCACCAAAAAGAAGAGGGTGGGGTACGAAAAACAAAAACAACAAAGAAGCGAAGAACCATCTCTTATTTCAGACTTATGACAAAATATAGAAATGGTTTTGCTTAGTCAGATTATGAAATAGACGGTTATTCCAAAGGGACGCCTTCCTAAGTACGCATTGATATTCTGAGTGATTTAGAAAACATGAATTTGTGTTGACAAAATTCATTGTACTTCAAGTTAATAATAAAGCAACACCGTTGCTATCTTACTTGTTCAAGAATGAACTGTATCAGCGCCTCAATCTTCAGCCCTCTGCGCACTATCCCTTGTACAGTCGGAAATCGAGGATCATCCCACCCTTCAACCAGTCCATTTTGCACAAACCACAGCAGCTTGCGCTTACTAAGAAGTGTATAGACCAAATTCAACCGACTAAATTCATAAATATGAACTTTTCTGAAACCCATATCAGTTTGAATCCAATAGTACTGGTCATTCCTGTCATGATACTCACTAGATCGAAGAGCATGTGTAATACCCTCAACAGCATCTACAAATGGGCATGCAAAATCATAAGTAGGGTATACTTTATATTTAGCACCAATCCTGTGATGAGGAGTCTGATTGCAGCGGTAATATACTGGGTCCCTAACTGACTTGTTAGGATCCTGCATATCCAATTTCCCTCTAACACAACACATTGTTCCCCTCTCTGAGCCAGCAATCATCTCCTTCCATAATTTCAGATTCTCCTCCACACTGTTGTTCCTACACCTTGATTCAATTCCATCCATTCTTTCTTTTTGCATTTGCTCCCTTGGTGTATCATCCACATAGGCTTTACCCTCACGAATCAATTTCTCAGCCATCTCCATCAATTTTGGAAAGTAATCAGATGTATATGTCACAGTCCTATACTTAATTCCTAGAGTTTCAATATCTTTCAGTAGATTATCCACAAATTCATTGCTTTCCTTATCAGGATTTGTGTCATCGAAACGAATAATAACTTCCCCTTTATATCTTTCAGCAAAATACTGGTTCAGTAATGCTGCTTTTGAGTGACCAATGTGGAGATAACCACTAGGTTCTGGTGCAAACCTCAAACGCACTTTTCCAGCCTCTGCCTCTGGAAGATCTACCTCAAATGTTGGTCTGCTACCTGATTTTTCCTTGTCAGTGGAATCACCATTTACTTTGGCCAAATTAGCATTTGAGCCACCTTGCTCTTTCACTTTAGATACAGTTGGCTTTCCCGAGCCTTTCTTTCCCATATATGTTGCTGTGACTTCAATTAGAACACCATCATATTCAGCTAATATTGAGTTGAACCACCTTGCCAGATTTTGGTACTTCTTAGAAGATCTTAGGCTTTCCCATCTCTTTCCAGTACCTGTGCACAAGTTAAGCACCAATAAGCAAAATAAAGCATGGCACTGAATAATTATAAAACAAGCACAAATTCATATCAAATTAATCCAACTAAGGGTTGATTTCTAGCCGGAAGAAATGAATTGATTTTCAGTGATGAGACCACTTGTAAGAAATTCATGATGTATTCACAGGGCCTTAATTATGATCTAGTTCTTGTGATGCAACCTTCCCAATTGATTTGCTAGCCGGAAGATAGACAAATTTTGGCAAAAATGCAACCTTCCCAATTGATTTTCAGTGATGAGACCACTTGTAAGAAATTCATGATGTATTCACAGGGCCTTCATTATGATCTAGTTCTTGTGATGCCCCAAAAATGGAACAAAATGCAAAATATTTTTTCCAAAAATCAAAGCAAAAATGTGCTTCGAGAAGCAATAATGCTAATTTTCTCAACCAAAAAATTGGAACCATAGAGGTTAAAAGTCCCAAGTGTTTATCAGCTTTGTGTCCTTTTTAAAAAGTTACCATCGGTGCAGTTCAGGCATGTTACACTCTACTTCACTCCTAGATTTTCTCCTAATGCAATTGAAAATAGATCCACCTGCACTAACATATCACCAAGCACGGACAACCAATTCCCAACGTTAACTGACATTTCCAGATCAGTTGGAATTAGAGCTCCAGCACTGCTTTAATAGCAGAAAGCGCAAAAAAAGGAACATTGTATACAGAGTGAAGCACATAATTTCCAGAATACAAGAATTAGCTACCATATGGGAGTTTAGTACTTATAACACTGTTTAACAATTGAAATCATTAATTCCAATATCCAATATAACGTCAATAAATCTTTGACCTCAAAATCGATTTGTCGTTCTCAATTAGTCAACAAATAAGATAAACTAGTTTGCAATTTAAATTTATATTAGTTGCTTTAAAACTGCTCTAATAATTAGCTTAAATGCAAGAGTCCCTCTTTTATTTCCTAACAAATAACAAAGGGATTTGATCAAAAATTGGCTATTGCTACGAACAAGGATGCCTTGCCCCATAGGTTGGTGCAACAAACAAGAGACGGAAATATATCTTGTGGAAAGGAACTAATGAAAAAATATAAAGGCCAAAGTAACTGCAGTCTCCTAAAGTGCTACATTGAGCAATTATGTGAACCTTTCAAAAACAAAACTTGCCACCATATTTAATATTTATGGAATCAGTCCTACCAAATAGAAATCAACAGAAGATCAAACATATATCTCACATGAATCTTGAACATGAATTGGACAGTGCCGGATCAAGGATTCTGAGCAAGGGGGTTCAACATTTGTAAAGAAGTGAACAGTAAAAAAAATTGTCAAACGGGTTCATCAAAAAAATTGAATCTTGATGAAACTTACACTATTTGTCAAATATCATGCTAACAATATTATGTTGGATTGATTTGTTTTGAAGTAATCTATTTTCCAAAAGAAAAAACTAATATGCTAGTAAAAAGGGCATTCTAAGGAAGAAAAGGCGCAAAAATATCATGTATAATAAATAATAAACAAAAAATGAACAAAAGATGATTATTTAATAATTAAGTAAGACTATAATTAATTTAAAAGAAGTTCAGACTTGAAGGCAGACAATAGGAGTCTTATTTTCTGCATGATGTACCGTTCGAAACAGAAGGAAAAAAATATACTTGCATCATCTGGGAACTGGGAATCGAACTTGCAACCTTAAGGAAAGTTTGAACTCCCTTGACCACAAAACTAAGCTTTAGGCTTGTGTCAAGGGAATGCAACATTTAATATATATATATATATATATATATATATATAATTGTATTCTTTTTACTCAAGAAGTTTGACCCCCCGCTAATTTTTTTGTTTTCTTTATTTGATTTGCGTTTTTTTGGGGACTTAGATTCCAATTTAATGTGTCTCACCACCGAGAAAAATTAGGGGGGCCATTTTGGTTTTGGGTTTGCGACGAATAGGTTCAAGAGATGAGAGAATTAAGGATACCTACCAAAAAGACTAATCCAATCCATAAGGATGTACCAGAAAATACAACATTTTTGTTACTTGACCAGCCATCAAGAGAAGCAAATACAACGGGTACGCTAATCAATAAGATTAATGAAGTAAGCAATTAATGCAAAAACAGCCAATTGGAAAGCAAGAGTCATGCTTTTAATCCTACTACCAATATATATATATATATATATATATATATATATATATATATATATATATATATATATATATATATATATATACCCATTAAAAACTAAATCTAACCATATACACAGTGTAATTTTCCGGCAAAACCCCCTTCTGCCCTCCTAGATCCCCCTGGAATTGGATGAGGATGAAAAGGTAGATATGACTACATCCAAAATGAAAGGGAATATTGAAACAACAGTTTTGACAATGGTGCTCGGCAATTCTAGTTTAGTTCAGAAGGAATTCAATTACACTCGAACAATTAATAAGTTAACAATCCAAATTTAGTTCCCTTAGCTTAGGAGAAAATGAAAGATTTCTGTGTATCCTTTTTAAACCCACCACTAGCTACACTTTTTTTTCCTGCTAATGAAAGGGAATATTGAAACAACAGGTTTGACAATGGTGCTCGGCAATTCTAGTTTAGTTCAGAAGGAATTCAATTACACTCGAACAATTAATAAGTTAACTATCTAAATTTAGTTCCCTAAGCTTAGGAGAAAATGAAAGATTTCTGTGTATCCTTTTTAAACCCACCACTAGCTACACTTTTTTTTCCTGCTCAAACCATTGCACATTCTCCTTTCCGTAAGCAACCAGAAATCTCAGTACACCAGTAATGATACTCATCCACAAGCTCGGCATACATAGATCTTCTTTGGCTAGAAAAGCTTAAAATGCAACTTCAAACCATGTAAATTCCTCAAATTAAGATCCACACAGTTTTTTGTACTTTTAAGGTAAGTGTTCGTTTCTAACACACGGCGGAGTTTGAAAGTTTTTTTGTTTTAATTTACACCGGGTGTCCGGGTATCTAAGAACCCCGACTAATCCCGGGGTACACAAGACCTCGGCAAGGAGTTTATCGGAAGTGCGCACGGTTAATTCAGGTTTTACCCGGTCCGATGGCCCTCAGAAATTGTTTGCATCCAGTGGGTTTCGAACTTGAGACCTGAAAGGGAGCAAACCCCAAGGCTCAAGTCTATTGCCACCGGGCCAATCCCTGAGGGTTAGGCAGAGTTTGATAGTCAATCTATGTTCAATTCTTGCAGGTCATGCTGACAGTTTTTGGACTGGCAAAAGAGATTGATGAATCAAGCAGATCAAATTCGATGTATGGAACTACAGAATACATGGCTCCAGAGATTTTACAGTCAAAGGGCCACAATAAAGAAGCTGACTGGTGGAGCGTTGGGATACTTCTGTATGAGATCCTGACTGGTCAGGTAATCTAAGTCTTTGCATTAGAACACTAGAACCATTCGTTTCTGTAATAAAACTAGTAAAAGATGGCCCGTGTTGCACCCGGGCCCAACAGTTGGATTGCATATTGTAAACTTTTAGGGTTCGTTTGGTAGGAAGTATTAGAAAAAATAATACAAGCATTAGTTTTACTAACACATTGTTTGATATCTTTTTTTAATTTGTGTATAACTAATACTTGTATTAGTTATACAACATACTTGGCCTTATCCTATGCATAAGTAATGCATAGAAAACCATGGCATTAGTAATACCGAGGCTTTAATGCATGCATTAGCATAGTTAAAGATAAAATTGTCCTTAAAGTCCCTTAAAGCTAGAGAATATGGAGGGTATTTCTATAAGCACCTATTTTTTTGAAGAAAAAAAACTATACAATGCATTATAATTTTAATACACCACACCAAACAATAGATAAGAAATAATATGTTCATAACTAATGCTTGCATTACTAATACACCTTATTTTGCACTATTCTTATACACCCTACCAAACGACCCCTTAGCATGAGAGTGTCAACGATATGTCAACCGTTGGCCTTTATTATGAAATTCTTCTATCTTGTGTTTGTTTTTTCTGTCTTTATTTTAATTTGATAATCTAATTTAGATATTTGTAATTTCAATTTGTTATTCGTTTGACATTAAAATTTTGCAAGGCTTGAAAATATGAGTTAGATCTTATACATGCTCATATCTAAGATACTTTTGACAACTTGTTTTTCCTTGAATGGCTTTATCTTTCTCATTTGTTACCAGCAATAAAGATGGTATCAGATTTGGTAATTGGAAAATCTTATTTTAGAGAGTCTTTAATCACAAATTTTTTCAACTATGTTACATCTGCAGTCTATCTATACTCATTAATACTTACAATTGTTAACATACTACTCAAAATTTTAATATAACAGCTTATTCAATTTTTCCTCAAGATTTCCTAAAATATTCGTTTATAAAGTCCTGGGGAAGTACCCAAAAAAAATACCAATCCAAAGGTTTGATTTTCTTAAGAACTAAATTTAAAGGTGATGTTGAAAAAAATGAAGAGTTATTGTCATTATATTTTTATAAATAAAAAAATACACGCTCGATATTTTTCTTTTTAAATGGTTGATTTAATGTGGTGATTTTTTCTTTTTTTCTTTGCTTACGTACACTATTAGATTTATCATTTATCTGTACAAGAAATTATTAAATGTTCTGATATCTCCTTTTATTTCCATGATGGTCTACCAATTTGCATTTAATTTCATACAAGAAAATGATGCCAACTTTTACAACCTAAAATTAGACAAGGTTTAAATGAAACGATCTGTGGGCCCAATCGTTAAAGCAAAAGATAATGACATTGTAGTGATCTAACAGAACAAAAGCTGACATAACCCAGTAAAAAGCAAAGAGGGTATAATGGTCAAAGCAGGAAAATATTTACGAAGGGGCTACAATACAATTCTTTTTCAGCCAATCAAATTCTCCCATTGACTCAAAGCTCTTACACGAAATCTTCTGTTAAAGTACAGAATAGGCTGAAATGACAAAACTATCCTCAAGTTAAACTTTAAATCCAAAGAAGCACACATGTTGACAGGAAGCTGCTTTGCTTTCCTTTATGTATAGTAGTAATGCAAAATGCGTAGACCATTGGACATTATATGGAGCTTATTTGTTTGAAATGTACTATTAATTGCATTATTTTTTAGAAAGATTTTTCTGGGGTCTTTAGAACACTTTTGACTCTCATTTCTTTCAGCCACCATCCACACATTCAAATAGAAAGAAGCTTCAGGAAAAGGCCATCAACGAGAAAGTGAAACTTCTACCACGTCTGACCGGCGAAGCTCACTCTCTGCTCAAAGAAGTATGTACAAACTATCAATTGACCGCTTGCCCGGTCTTTCTTAGAAAAATGCTTGTAATTCAACTGAATGACAACTTCCACTTTTTTTCTTTAGTTGCTGCAAAAGGGCGCATCAAAACGATTAGGCAGTGGACCAAGAGGAGGGGATGAGATCAAAAGTCACAAGTGGTTCCGGTCAATCCATTGGAAGAAATTAGATGCCAGAGAACTACAGCCTAAGTTCAAACCAGATGTAATTGGCAGAGCTTGCACTGCCAATTTTGACAAATGGTGAACTATGATGCCACCAGATGACTCACAAGCAAATACTCCGACAGCAGGCGAACACTTTCAAGGTTACACTTATGTAGCACCAAATCCTTGGCTATCTGCTAGTTGATTAAGACTGACAATATTTCGAACTCCTTTTGTTTGCTACTGTAAGCTCATTCTTTGTTACAGAGAGGATCATGAGAAATATATGGATTAGATTGTATCTTGATAAAAGTAAACTCTTCTAACTCTTTTGTTTACTATTGTAAGCTCATTCTTCTTAGGGACAACCGGACAAGATGTGAGAAATAAACACATTTGTCTTTTCGCGTAGCTCTTGTGTTTTATATGTTTCCTCTCAAGCGGTCAAGCCTATTTGACTCTGCTCTCCCGAAATTGTAGTTTCTTGAAAAAATGTTTACTGCAAGTGCAAGAGAGTGTAAGAATGTGTTCGCAGACCAGCTTTTCTACCACAATCATGTTGCACCATTGTAGGATCACAGGATGGAGGATGGTAATTGCGAGTCTTATCAAAAAAGGATAGAGGATGGTAGCTATGGTCTACACTCTAAAATAGCATCTCTAGTTACCTGGCGTGTGGGATTGTACTTTGCTTCCTTACAAAAAAGTATCTCTAATTAACCAAGTTAACTGGACATCAACTTGCCTAAATTTTCACTTGAGGCATTGAGAGAGTGCATGTGAAGGCAATCTTAGAACAAGAATCTTTGACATTTAATTTCATGGTTGAGATTCAGTGAACATGGAACTTTAGTTGCCAGTATTCCAGACTGTATGGTCATTAGTTCTCACTTATGTGATGAGTTCCTACATTTCAATTTCAAATTGCAGCTTTCTTCCATCCGAGTAAAATCTAGTCTAACACAAGAATCTAGTTGCAATGCCTAACAGCAGCATAACAAATAAAACACCAATACTTCTTCAAAAACGCTAACCAAGTTTAACATAAAGGCACTGAATTTTTTTATGTCCAAATCATTTACCTGCAAGGCCAGACCAAACTGCAATATCCGCAATTGAGAGGCTATGTCCAACAAGAAATGTGCACTGCAGAAGATATCCATCAACATAGCCACATGCTTCCTCAAATTGAGAGCCGGAAGCAAAAATAGGAGCATACTCTAGCCATTCATCAATCTGCAACAATGATAGAGAAAAATCAGAACACAGAGAAGCATAAAAATCACGTATAAATCTGAAAATGGCAAAAAGCTCTTTTGATTGTGTTCCAAAGTTCTCATTTGAACTTTCGGAGAACAGCAAATAGCTCTAAGTCAATGCTTTGGACGGCAGAGTTTAAAAGGCCACCTGACAAGACTCAAAGGCGTCTCGCTGGTACAAATCAGGAATGTTTGCAACCCGACTAATGTACCTTAGAAGCACAGAAGTTCCCTGCAGCTTCAATCTGCAAAATAGGTTGAGTTAAGATACTATAAGAAAGTTGGATTACGTAAAGCTCGATCATTTTAAAAAATAGCTTATGATCATTTTCTTGCATTTGGTATTACAACAAAAATCTCTAGCATAGCTAAGAAATGACATGCCTTTTCAAAGAAAAAAAAGGTAAAAAGCACATTACAAAAACCATAGAACGACACACCCAAGAGCAAGGGGAAATAGATACATAAATTCAATTTTTAAAGATGGTCAAATGATTATTCTCAACACCATGGAATCAATATGTAAATTACATAGAGGGCTATATCACTATTGACTATTGAGATTCATCTAATAACATGATTGACAGATCAATGTACAGAAATGCATTTCTTTAACGTTTGTCAACCCAATACATATTAATGGAGGATGTCATTTGCAGTAACAAAAAAGTAGAAGCCTGGGGGTCAAAGCTGAAACTACTTTTTGCATAATGTAAGTAAATGGTAGCGCGTGAATAATTGAACTTGAGGGTCTTGGATATTGAATGTAAAACCACAGTGGAATACCAGAAGATACATAGAAATAAACTGAACCATCCAATACAATTTCATACTAAGAAAGTGTAAAATGGATTATTTGGCTCTGGACGATAGGTTCAAATAACGCAAGCCACCAAGAGACCTTCATCACATCAATTAATTGACATCATTTCCGTTTTTTACCATTTGTCTGACCCAAAAGACAGTCTAAAACACCACCCAACCATAACAATGTTCTAATATTTCACTTCAGCTGAAGTTTATGTATCACCATTCTCAAAAAGGAAGAAAACAATTCTCTGTACAGACAACTAACTGATCTACAAAGCTGCTGCTATATGCATAATTACGTTCCGGGAATACCATTGAAACCTACAACCAAGGTTAACTTACCCTATCTGGATCAAAAAAGATGCGTCATTTTTATTATTTTATGATGTAATTCTTGCCTAGTCCATGACTCATAAGAAAGATTTAAAAAATAATGGCAATGAAAAAATGTGCCGGAAAAAGAAAACAAACATCTATAGGTTTGCAAGTCAATTATTGCGAAAAGGCTAAATATCGGAGAAATTGAGAAATTACCCATTAGGGAGAAGGATAATAGGAGAAGAACCAGGAGAAAGAGTTGGATCGGTAGAGAGTGGAACTCCGGCAATCTTCGCCGCCGCAATAACAGCCAAAGGCGGAGTATCCGCGGGGAATGCTAGCTTCAGCTCCATTGCTCGCCGATGCTACGCTACAATTCTCCCCACAGCTGAAGATTAGCAAATGAAACCAGCGGCTAGTGACGGCAATGGTTTAATGACTGAAACCAGCGGATAGAGGGGCAGGGCAACAGTAGGGCGGGCAGTGTAATGGTTAAACGGGGCGGGTCAGGGTAATGGTTAAACGGAGCAGGGCGGGTCAAAAGTCAAAACTGAAATCTTTGAAAAATTAAAGAGGGCACGGCAGGTAGTAGGGCAAGCTTTTCGAATAATCTGGTTTAATGCTTGACGAGTAGCCCTAATGGAAATTTGGGTCTTTTTTGTCGCAAAATCCATGGGTACATCTTATTATTATTGGGTTAACTTGGTCAAGCTAGATTTTATTTTACCGACTAAGTACTCTAAAGATCAATGGTTGAGAAAATATAACGTTACAAGCTTACGGGTCTATTGAAGTTTGTATTAGTCAAAATTTGACCGTCCTCATCGACTGATAAGTCGGGATTTTAATATGGTTTATCCTCTATTTGCCTATGCTTTAGTTATAAATTACTACAAAATAGTCCCAAAATGCTCACAAATTGTGCTTGATTGCAGGTTTGATCGACAAAATGACAAATGTCAAAGATCGGCTAAAAAAATAGTGAAACCTGCTCAAGTGTCAAAAACTAAGTGAATTTGAGAAAAAGAGAACCTAGTGCGAACCACGCAAAAGTGAATGCGGATGCACTAGAAGGTTCAGAGAGTTGACATATTCAAGTTGGAGGCAACGTGGGCGCAATATGATTCTCGCGGGCCGCACTACTCTTTTGTGTGGTTCGCGAAGCACAGATTCAGAGAACTCACAATTTGCCAATTTCAAGCAATGTGGTATGCGGTCGTACTTGTGCGGACCGCGCTAAGTTCCACGCGGTCGCGGTACAATTTCCCGTGGTCCGCAGTCCTCAAGTTCAGAGAAGCATAAATGTGAAGTCCAAGAGCTAGTGCGGCCGCGGTCCATTTTGTGCAGCCCGCGCTTACCCCGCAAGGATATTAGTGTCCATTTTTTTCAACCTAGTATAAATAAAATATTTTACCATTTTTAGGTCATGTTTTACATTCCAGACTTAGCTGCGCTCATGAGACTCGGTTTTGTATCCATTTTTGGCATGTTTGCTCCATTAACGATAAATTATTGTAGTTTCTTCTTAGTAATCAATTAATATGCTTAGTTTTTCATCTGTTTCTTTAATATCTGTATCTAGCATGAGTAGCTAAACCAATTACTTAGGGTTGTGGCTCAACCCTAGTATAGGTAATTGATAGGCATTGCCATCTGGGGTTAGATTGATTATAGATGTTTCTTATTTAGGTTGATTTTAGGTTTTTATTTAAGAATTGGTGGTTGCAAACAATGATTCAAGCTTTGTGAGTTTGACCCTTCTTGAGAAAGAGAGTCTATGACCCAAAATTGACCCAATAAAAAATTGGGATGGACTCATGAGAAATGATAGTCCCAATTAATGGGTTAAATCTCGAGAGAGTAATCCCCCTACTTGAACCCTAATTGCTTGATCAAATTGGCCTACCCAATTGGTCTCGAGAGAGTTAATTAGGAAAATACTCTCTCTATCGAGAAGTGTGAGAGTGGGTACAATTATGCAGTGGTTATAGCATAAGCCCCAAATATGTCAATCTATCCTTAGTAGCATATACCCGTCAATTAGCCACCTAGGTGATGTCACAACCCTAGTACCCTTTTTCCTATTAGATACAACTTAGCAATATTTTCGTAGTATAATTTAGTGTTAATCATTAGTTTCATAATAGTAGTTATAAAATCAAAAACCAAGAATGATTGAAGTGACATTAGGAGTACAAGCACATCTCTAGACTAGACAGAAAATCCAACTCCACTACTAGCTCCATGAGGAAATCGATCCCGACCTCTATTCGGATAAAGGTTATTGCGACTTACTCTTCCTACCTTGGTGTAGCGTTGAGTTGGTAGCGATCATCGACCCAACTGGGATCCCACCCAAGCGGCAGAACAGTGAAAGACGTCATGACTTGCTCCAAACTACGTACTCACAGTACCCGATAAGTCGAAGAACAATACTCACGGAATGACAAAAATGTACGTGGTATGAAGGTGCATTGACACAAGAACATAGCAAGAACTTCATGACTATATATAGGGAGGGAACCTTCCTGAAAAAGGGGGCTTTTTATTTTTCCTCTTCTCTGCAACCTTCTTGGCAAAAGAAAGACCAAAAAAAATTCCATAGATTACATAAAGGGGTTATCTCCATCGATTGGTGAGAGAAAAATGAAAAACATCAATAAGATTGATCGCCTTTATTTTATCATATTCATCAATTATGCTTGACTAAGATTTACCTCTTCATCTTTATTAATTGATTTAGTCAAAAATATTTTAATATCTTTTGCTCAAACAATTTGGCGTCGTCTGTGGAGAATTCTTAGCTAAATTTTCCATTGTCCTTCAGATAAAAAATTGGAGAAACATAATCACTCATTGGAAGGAGTGGTAAGTAAACCTCACATGTTAATCTAAATCTAGATACTACATGAGAGCAAAGATTATAATCAATATCCACGCAAAGCCCACAAGGTGAGACGACACCTGCTGCCTGTGACGACCCAAATGGTCATCACTTATTTTATTAATCATTTCGAGCTTCTGAGGCCTTGAAAACCTCATTCTATGTTGCCTCGATTTACGTGCACGATCCGAGCATGTAGCCGAAAAGATTTTATGATAGAAAATATGAATTCTATGAGAAATTTGGATAAAAATGATATTAATATTGATATGGTTGACTTCGATCAACATTTTTGGTAAACGGATCCGGACTCGAGATTGGGTGGTCCCGAGAGGTCCGTAGGAAAATATGGGACTTGGACATGCGTCCGGAGTCGAATTCCGAGGCCTAGAGCCCAAGTTATGAATTTTTCTATGAAATTGTTTTTGATGTAATTGTTAAAGGAAATGAATTAATCGACCTTGGTATCGGGCTCGTATTTTGGTTCCGACGCCCGGTACAAGTCTTAAATATTATATATGTGATTTCTGTAAAGTTTGGTGACATTCGGATGTCGTTTGAGATGTTTTGGACCTTGAGTTCCAAGTTTGAAAGTTTTGAAAACCAAAAGTATGAAAATCATGAATTTGAGGCTCGATTTGATGAAAACGATGTGATATTGGCGATGTGATCGCACGAACAAGTTCATAATGTGTTTTTGATGTTGTGTACATGTTTGGTTTGGAGCCCGGGGGGATCGGGTAAAGATTTGATAGGCCGTTGGATTAAATTCTGAAATTTTGCACTGCTGGTTTTTCACCCAACTGTTGGCTTCGCAATTGCGAAGCATTTCTCGCAATCGCGAAGGGGACTGATCAAGGCAGGGCTCGCAAATGCGAACCCCTGATCGCAAATGCGAAGTCCCCTCATGCCCAACCTTGTTCGCAAATGCGAACAATAGTTCGCAAATGCGAACATCCCCATATACTGCCTGTGTTCGCAAATGCGAACAATAGTTCGCAAATGCGAACATTCCCCTATCCTGCCAGTGTTCGCAAATGCGAACAAAAGTTCGCAAATGCGAACTTCCCAGCCTTAGCTTATTTTTCAAACTCCGGAAATTGGTCGGGGTTCGCAATTGCGAACCCATGTTCGCAAATGCGAACACAGAGACCTGTAAATCACGATTTTCAGTTCATTTCTTCACTTTTCACAACCCAAAAACACCCATTTGCGACTCTTCACGGATTTCTTCTTCTTCAAAACAATTGTAAGTCACTTTTTACTTAATTCTTTCAATTCCTAACATCATTAAACATGTTTTTCAATAGAAATCAAAGGTTTTCATGGTAGAATTTCTTGTTTTTGTTAGAATATATGGTTTTTCATAAATTGGGAAATTGGACCTCGAATTGAGGTCCGATTTTGAAACAATTCATATACATGAACTCGTGGGGGGATGGGTAACCGGATTTTGGTCCGAACCCCGAGTTCCGACCATATGGGCCCGGGGTCGAATTTCACTATTCCGGGCAGAATGTTGTAAAAGTTTAAATTAGCCTTATGAATTAGTTTGTTGAGTAGTATTGATGATATTAAATCAATTGTGTATAGATACGATTGGATCGGAGCCGAATTTGAAAGGAAAAGGCATTGCCACAGATTGAATTGTTCGTAAAACATTTGAGGTAAGTGTTTGTTCTATCCTAGCTTGAAGGAATAGGAATTTAGTTATGAATAAATTGTTGATTAAGAGCTATTGGTGTTATACCGGTAATGGAGATAAATTGTTGAAATTATTATCAATTATTGGTTTAAAACCGGTAATTATAAATATTGTTGATGTAGAGATTATTGGCTAAATGCCGGTAATATATATATTTATGAATTGGGATCGTGTGGCGCGCCGACCACTTATATATTTATGAATTGGGATCGTATGGCGCGCCGACCACTTATATAATAAGAAATGGGATCGTGTGGCACGCCGACCACAAAGTGATTTAAATCTTGGCATTGGCCATAGTTGCCGGTAGCCTATTGATATATTTGGGAGCGGGTGGTACGCCTACCACAAGATATAATTACTGTGATAGTTGGGAGCGGGTGGTACGCCTACCACGAGATATGAAATGAGAGAGGAATTGAGACATGAAAGTAAGATTTATTCTGTTGATTAGATTAATCTGGATATCACGAGTTATTGACTGTTATTTCAGAGCAGAGTCTTTCCTCATAAATGTATTCTATATATATATATATGTTGCAACTGTACAGGTTTATGTGGGTGACTGGCCTTAGCCTCGTCACTAGTTCGCTGGGATAGGCCAGGCACTTACCAGCACACGGGGTCGGTTGTGCTGATACTACTTTCTGCGCTCTTTTTGCGCAGATACAGGTTACGGACAGCAGCAGCGGCAGTAGAGACTTGTGGATTTTTCAACTACTGAGACTACGAGGTAGCCTTGCGTGCGTCCGCAGGACCCGTTGTCTCTTCTATCTATGCTTTTCATTCTGTTATCTCATATAATCGAGATAAACAGCTTGTATTTTCTTTCAGGCAATTATGTGTATTATTCTTAGAAGTTCGTGAGTATTGTGACACCGTCTTGGGTAGTGTATCATGTTTGGGTTTTCTTTATCATATTTGACTAAGTCTTCCGCTAAGTTTGATTATTCCGCTTTAATTTATATGTTTTTAATTTTAATGTCTTAATAAGAATTCGAAAATTATTGGAGGAGTAATTAATATTTGGCTTGCCTAGCTTCCATCAGTAGGCGCCATCATGACCCCGATGGTGGGAAATCCGGGTCGTGACAAGTTGGTATCAGAGCACTAGGTTGCACAGGTCTCACAACTCACGAACAACCTTGTCACACCTCCTTTTTACGCACCCGCGAGAGCGCGAGGGAGTTTTTCCAATTAAAGGACAATCGAAACGGGATCAATTTATTTAATTATTCAGAGTCGCCACTTGGGAAAATAATGGTGTCCCAAGTCACCGATTTGAATCCCGAATCGAGGAAAAGGTTTGACTCTATTTAACGGTCTGCGAATCAGAAATCCGGATAAGGAATTCTGTTAACCCGGGAGAAGGTGTTAGGCATTCCCGAGTTCCGTGGTTCTAGCACGGTCGCTCCATTATCATACTTAGCTTCTTTATCTGATTTTATAATATGCCTTGACTTATGTGCAAATTTTAATTTTTAACTTCTTATGATATTATTATTATAAAAATTATTATTATTATTATTATTATTATTATTATTATTATTATTATTATTATTATTTTTACAAAGAATTGCAACGTTGTGAAAATGTATCTCGAACCACGTCGCACCAGTGCACCCGTGGTTGTCAACACATTTCGACTCCATTGAGATTTGGATTTGAGTCACATAAATGCGCACCCGTGATTAGGAGGGTATTATTATTAACTAACGCGCCTAAAGTAATTTCGCGTTTGTACTTTGCGAGGGCCACGAAATTTGCTAAATGGCACGCCTCGATTTCTAAGGACTCAAAAGAAAGTTAAAAAATGAGGGTCATGCAATTGTATAATTTTGTTAGGCGAGGCACACCTCTAATTCTAATTTAAAAGCAAACTACATTCCGCTATATTTATTTAAGAGTTAATTCAAGATTATTTAAAACATGTTGCGAGCCACGCTACATGAAATGCACTTGTGGTTCACGACACGCTTTATTTAACCTTGTTCAAAATTGGAGTCGGGTCACATGAAATGCACCCCCGATTCCTTTAATCTAATTACGTCGTTCAGTTAAAGAATAACGAACCACTTTCTATAATGTGACAAAGTCATACTCAACTATAACCAATTCGAGTAAACATACGACTAGATAACTAAGTGAGCAAATTCAAGTCTATGGCGAACAATTACATAAACAACGGAAGCATAACTAGTTGGCGGGCATATGAAGGATTAGTTATTTTCATTAGCTAACTTCGACACTACAAGACCACCATTAATTGTGAAATTGCATGTTCAATAGAATCATATATTTACAAAAATCGTCCGAATCATACGAAACTAAATCAAATGCGAAACGATCCAAGATATTAGCGAGAAGAACAATATCGGAGAAGAACATGCACCTTTATTTCTACATATTTTTAACGTACACAACGAGAAAACGAACCTTTTATGACGATCTCAAACCTCGACCTCTCCGGACAGAACTCGAACCAAACTGGAACCAAGAACAAACGATTCGACGGGTAGAACGAGGTTGACGAAGCACAAAATCTTTTTCCTCCACCGTGGCCTCCTACTGTGTGTATTATTATTATTTTTCTGTTTTTTCTTCAGCTTTTTTTTTCACGTTTTTTTTTCTCAAAATCATCCCAAGAGCTCACTGTCTTCTTTTTCTCTCCATTTGACCGAGACCCCCCCTTTTGCTGTTTGTGAATCTCTCTTTTTCTTTTCAATTTTTCTCCTCTTTGTTTTCAAATCTCTTCTCTCTTTTCTCTATACTTTTCTCTCTTTTTTGTTCCCCCAAAAACCTCTCCCTTTTACGTTAGTCCCCTCTCTGTAAGAAGAAGAAAATTACAACTAGTATGTCCCCCCTCCCCAGCCGTGGCCCTCCCCTTTCCATTTTTAAATCTCTTTTCTTTTTCTTTTTTAAAAGATAGGCTCCATGCCCTCTTTTTTTTGTCTTTTTCTTTTTGTTTTTATCCCTTTGTCTTTTTCTTCTTGTCTTTTTCTTTTTGTTTTTATCCCTTTGTCTTTTTCTTCTTGTCTTTTTCTTATTATTCTTCGCCCGGAACCGAGAATGGTGTTATTTAATTAATCCTAGGTAATCAAAATAACTATAATACTCATAATTAAAATAAAACTATTTTTTTATTATATTTTTTTCAAGTTTAAAATAACTACAAAATGAAACTATTTTTTATTATTTTTGTTTTTATAAAAGATAAAAATATAAAGTACTATTTTTGTATTTTTCAAGTTTAAAATAACTACAAAATATTAATGAAACTATTTTTTATTATTTTCGTTTTTTATAAAAGATAAAAATATAAAGTACTATTTTTGTATTTTTCAAGTTTAAAATGACTACGAAATATTAATAAAACTATATTTTTGTTATTTTTCATTTTAAGGTAAAAATAAAGTAAAAGAGTCAAATTTAGCTAAAATAGCTATATTAAAACTAAACTAAATATTTTACGCTAAAAATATAAAAAAATCTCGGGTAGGGTCAAAAATCACGCGTCAACAAACCTTAGTAGAGTCTGAAGGATCGGAACGGAAACGTCTGTATTTATCCTCCAGAGGCTACAGAGTTAGGAAAATATTCCCTTTATTCTTTCCAGTCGTGCGACTTGATCTTTCAAATGTTAATTGAATTTCTACTCTGTTCTTCCGCAGATGGTAAGAACACGTGCATCTTCATCCAGTGACCAGCAGCCCGAGGTCCCAGCAGCGGCAGCTCCCGCTAGGGGCAGAGGCCGAGGTCGAGGTCGTACTAGAGGCCAAGGTAGGGGCAGAGCTCAGCCCCGAGCAGCAGCACGAGTGGCAGAACCTCAGGTTCATATCGAGGAGGAAGTTCCAGCCCCAACAGCTCCAGTAGGCCCAGCTGAGGTCCTAGGAGGAGCTTTGTTTTCACCGGATCTTCAGGATGCTTTGGTCCGGATAGCAGGTTTTATGGATCATATCACCGGAGCAGGTTTATTACCGGTAGCACCAGCCACTTCTCAGGCTGGAGGAGGTAATCAGACTCCTGCTACGCGCACTCCGGAGCCAGTAATTCCCCAGGCTCAGGTTCCTGTGATTCAGCCAGTTGAGGCAGCTCGACCTATTATTATGACTCCGTCTAACGATGGTGCAGCCATGTCCGCTGACGCGTTATGTAGATTGGACAGGTTTACCAAGCTGTTCACTACCACATTCAGTGGCACTCCTTCAGAGGATCCACAGGATTTCCTATACAGATGCCACGAAGTTCTCCGTACTATGGGTATTGTGGAGACTAATGGTGTGGACTTTGCTACTTTTCGGTTATCTGGTTCCGCCAAGACTTGGTGGAGAGATTATTGTCTATCCAGGCCAGCGGGATCGTCATCTTTGACTTGGGAGCAGTTTGCGGAATTATTCTTGGAGAAGTTCCTTCCAGCAACTCAGCGGGAGGTTATGCGCAGACAATTTGAGCGTCTTCATCAGGGTTCTATGTCTGTAACACAGTACGAGACTAGGTTTGTGGACCTGGCTCGTCATGCTATTATCATACTTCCCACGGATCGGGAGAGGGTGAGGAGGTTTATTGATGGCTTAAATCAGCCAATTCGGCTACAGATGGCTATGGGGGCAGGAACTGAAATCACTTTTCAGGAGGCGGCTAATGCAGCCCGCCGGATCGAGATGGCTCTGTCATAGGGAGCAAGACATGGATCAGATAAGAGATCTCATAATTCGAGTAGATTCAGTGGTACCTCGTCTGGAGATAGAGATTTTTATGATAGAGGCCATCCTCCTAGGCCTATCAGTCAGCTCTTCAGGTTTCTCATGATGTTTCTGGTGATCGTAATTCTCAACCACGCTACTCTGATCAGCAGCCTATCAATGCACCACCACTTCGCTATTTTCAGCAGCCGAGGGCTTGTTTTACGTGCGGTGATCTTGGGCACATTGCAAAGTATTGCCCTCGAGCTTCTGACAGATCTCATCAGCAGGGTTCTCGTGCCATGATTCAGGCCCCAGTTCCCTCACAGCCTGCCCAGCCGGCTAGAGGCGGAGGTAGAGGACATAGAGGTGGAGGTAGAGGTCATAGAGGTGGAGCTCGGACCGATAGAGGTAGAGACCAGCCAGCAGCTGATCGTCCTAGAGATACTGCTCAGGGTGGTGGGGCACAGCCCCGATGTTATGCACTTCCCGCCAGACCAGAGGCTGAGTCTTCCGATGCCGTCATTACATGTATTATTTTGGTTTGTGATAGAAAGGCATCAACATTATTTGACCCTGGGTCTACATATTCGTACGTGTCTTCCTATTTTGCACCGTACTTGATTCAGCCCAGTGATCCACTGAGTGTTCCTGTTCATGTGTCTACACCAGTAGGCGATTCTATTGTGGTTGATCAAGTTCATCGGTCATGTATTATAGTAATTGAGGGTCTCGAGACCCGTGCTGATTTATTACTCCTAAATATGGTGGACTTTGATATTATACTAGGCATGGACTGGCTATCTCCATATCATGCTATTTTAGATTGCCATACCAAGACTATGACTTTAGCTCTGCCGAATTTGCCTCGTATAGAGTGGAAAGGAATTTTAGGTCATACTAGCCGCAATGTTATTTCTTATGTTAAGGCTCAACGTATGGTTGGAAAGGGATGCTTGGCTTATTTGGCCTATGTCCGTGATTCCAGTGTTGAGGTTCCTTCTATTGACTCTGTGCCTGTGGTTCGCGAATTTCCTGAAGTATTTCCTTCAGACTTGCCAGGTATGCCGCCCGATAGGGACATTGATTTTTGCATTGACTTGGCTCCAGGCACTCAGCCCATTTCCATTCCCCCATATCGTATGGCTCCGCCAGAGTTAAAAGAATTGAAGGAACAGTTGCAGGATTTACTTGAAAAGGGTTTCATTAGACCCAGTGTTTCGCCGTGGGGTGCACCGGTATTATTTGTAAAGAAGAAAGATGGTTCGATGAGAATGTGCATTGACTATCGACAGTTAAACAAGGTGACTATCAAAAATAAATATCCACTTCCGCGAATTGATGATTTATTTGACCAGATTCAGGGTGCCAAGGTATTTTCAAAGATAGATTTGAGATCTGGCTATCATCAGCTGAAGATTAGGGCATCTGATGTCCCTAAGACAGCGTTCCGCACTCAGTATGGACATTATGAATTTCTGGTCATGTCTTTTGGGTTGACAAATGCTCCAGCAGCCTTTTATGGAATTAATGAATCGGGTGTTCCGGCCTTATTTAGACTTGTTTGTAATAGTCTTCATTGATGACATATTAATATATTCCAACAGTCAGGAGGAGCATGCGCAACATCTCAGAGTGGCCTTGCAGACTCTGAGAGATAGCCAGCTATATGCAAAATTTTCAAAGTGTGGAAAGGCTGTCAAGAGCCATAGACAGCAATGTCTCAAATGGAGAATGGCAACTAGGGTTGTGCATTTGGATCGGATATCCGAAATCCGAACCGATCCAATCCGTTTTGCAATTCGGATTTCGGATATCGGATATTTGGATTGGATTCGGATTTGATTTATTAAAATTTTGGATTTTCGGATTGGATTCGGATTTGTATTGTTTGGACCCGATCCGATCCGAAATCCGAATTTAGTAGGGGAAGTATAAATACTTATTTTATTTTTAGGGTTAGTCACTTAGTCTTATTTCATTCACAGCAGCTCCTTTCTTCTTCTCCACCTTGTAACGACGACATTTTCACCCACAGCAGCTCCAATATTTTACCAATTATTCACTCACAAATCATCTCCAATGCCTCAGTTGGGGTAGAGAAAGCAAGATTTTTATTTCATATTCACATTCACAAGTTCCATTTCAGACTTCAGAGCAGCTGCTTCACGCCAGACCCAGAGACTACTGCTTCACGCCGCAAGCTGCTAGCTACTACTCGTCGCTCCTCTGTTTCTTCTCAGTGTTCCGGCGACCGTCGATCTTACTGGTAAGACACACTCACTCTTTCTCTCTCGTTATCTCTCTCTCTTTCTCCCACTTTCTTAGAGTTTAAAGGAAGTATTTTTTATCTTTTATTTCTTGGATAAATTGATGAAATAAATTGGGGGTTTCACTCTTGAGTCAATATAAAGTAAGTTACAGCTATATTGAGAAAATCAATTTGCTGCTAATGGCTGATGAATTCAGGATATGCTTCTCTTTGCTTTGCTTTGCTTTGCTAGCTTGGCTTTTCCTTTCCTGGTGTGTTGTCATTTTATCTGTATTGTGTATAAATCAAAATGAAATGTATCCAATAGTTCTATGTTTTTCTTAAATTTGTAAATGCTGGTGACATGTTAAATCGCACAATATGTTTTTTCTTACATGGACTATAATACTACTTTGAATATGATGTTAGTTTTAAATTTTTTGTTTTGTTTCGTAGATGGAAGATGAAGTAGAGATGGTGAATGAAGTTCAAACTCTTGTAAAAGGTGGTGAAAGTGGTGCTTCAAATGATTCCACAGCCAACATTCAATCTGAATCTGGTTCGAAGAAAAGAAAAACCATGAAAGAGAGATCAGTGGCTTGGCGACACTTCACTAAGTTCACTGATGACGAGGGTGTTGAAAAGGCAAAATGCAAGTACTGTGCAGAAGAATATGTAGCTAACACCAAAAACAATGGTACAAGGAATTTGCTATCACATCTTCTCAAGTGTCCGAACAATCCCCACAAGCCGGAGACAAGCCAGACAAAATTAGCTTTTAAATCGAAAGGTCAAACAGGTGATGTCTCACTTATCTCTTGGAAATTTGATCAAGATTCATGTAGGAGGGCTTTAGCTCGTATGATAATTATAGATGAACAACCCTTCATTTCTGTTGAAAAGGATGGATTTAGAGACTTCGTGAGCACTCTTCAGCCTTTATTTCATATTCCATCTCGTACTACTATGACTAGGGATTGTCTTGAGATTTACCATGATGAAAGACTTGCTTTGAAGTCAATTTTTAAAGAATCAAAACAGAGAATTTGCATTACGACTGATACTTGGACATCAATTCAAAGAATTAACTATATGTGTGTTACGGCACATTACATTGACAAGAATTGGAATTTGCATAAAAAGATATTAAATTTTTGTCCAATTACTAGTCACAAAGGTCAAGATCTAGCAAGTGGTGTTGCTAAGTGTTTACTTGAATGGGGAGTGGATAAAGTATTTACTGTGACAGTTGATAATGCAAGTTCTAACGATGTCATGGTTAAAGAATTATCCAAACAATTTACTAGATGGAACACTAACCTGATGGAAGGTAAGCATGTTCATGTTAGATGTATGGCTCACATTATCAATCTAGTTGTTCAAGATGGGTTGAGAGATGGGAGTGTATCTGTGGAACGAATAAGACAAGTTGTTAGGTACATTAGGCAATCTCCCGCAAGATGGAAGAAGTTTAAAGAATGTTGTGATCTCGATAGGATAAGTTCTAAAAAATCGTTGTGCTTGGATGTTCCTACTAGGTGGAACTCCACATATTTGATGTTGAAGGTTGCTACGGTTTACGAGGAAGCCTTTACAAAATATTGTGATATTGATTATGGTTTGATGTCATGTATTTCTAACTGTATTTGTGAGGATGGACAGCCTGCAGGTCCACTTTTAAGTATTGATTGGGATAGTGTAAGACGTATTGTGAAGTTTCTTGAAATATTTTATGAACTCACTTTGAAAATATCAGGTACACTTTATATTACGTCTAATGTGCACTTTCTTGAGATATGTGTTGTTGGTTCTTCTTTGAAAGAGTTGATGCAAAGTGAAGATGCTACTTTGAAAGAAATGGCAAAGAATATGAAAGAAAAGTTTGATAAGTATTGGGGGGATCCACAAAAGATGAACAAAATGATTTTTATTTCATGTGTGTTCGATCCACGCCACAAATTTCAATCTCTTTCATTTGCTCTTGCTGCTATGTTTGGAGAAACAATAGGTGTGAAAATACAAATTGAGGTAAAGGCATACATGGAATCATTGTTCAATGTGTATGCAAATAAGAATGATGGTTCTGGTGCATCTTCCCCTGGTTCTTCCCCATCTTCCCCTGGTTCTTCTCCGTCTTCCCCCGGTTCTTCTCCATCTTCTCCAACTTCATCTACTTCTTCATCATCGCTTTCAAAATTCATGTTAGATTTAAAAAAGCATAAGAAGGGTGAAGGAATTGATTCTAAAACAGAGTTAGATAAATATTTAGGTGAAGATGTTGAGGAAGACTTTGAAAAATTTAACATTCTAGGGTGGTGGAAGTTGAATTCACCCAGATTTCCCACTCTTGCTGAGATGGCACGTGATGTGCTAGCCATTCCTATTTCTAGTGTTGCCTCAGAATCAGCCTTTAGTACTGGTGGACGCATACTTGATCCATTTCGGAGTTCATTGACTCCTAGATTGGTTCAAGCTCTTGTGTGTGTCCAAGATTGGCTCCGGAACGAATCAACAACTCCGGTTAAAATTGAAGAAGATTTAGATAATCTTGAACAACTTGAAGCGGGTAATACTATCTTATTTCTTCTATTACTTTACTTGTGTTTAATGTATACTTATGTTTATTTAGATTATTTTTAACTCATTTATTCTATTACTATATTCTGCAGAGTTTATTAATACCGGAAGAGAGCCTTGCATCGTCGACATATAAAAGGTATAGTCTTGCTGTTAAATTGTTCCATAGAAAGCATAGACTTGCATATAAGTTGCTACATATATGCTATTGCACAAACATTGAAAATAACTTGTATAGGTTGTTGTATATAGGTTGTTGCATATTCATTGATGTATATAGGCTGCTACATTAGCTATGTAAATGACTATAGCTTTGATTACCTATATTCATTGATGTATATGGGCTGCTGCATTAACTATAGCTTTGAAAACTTGATAAAATACAACATGCATATAAGCATGCTGCAGAATCTGCCTTAGTGTTCATATAGCTTCAGAATCTGCCTTAGTGCAGATAGCTTCAGAATCTGCCTTAGTGCAGAAACTTGATAAAATACAACATGCATCCAAATGCACAGCCCTAAGCCTTAGTGTTCACTGTTCAGCCTTTTGAAATAGTGCCGCAACATCTCATTTTTTTATAAACTTGATAAAATACAACATCTTTGCCATTTCTTTGTTTCTTTCTTGTTAAATCATTACCACGTTTTTTATATTCTTTGACAATACAACATCTTTGCCATAAAATACAACAATTATATTTGATTTGGTAGAGCCTTAGTGTTCAGCCATGGCTGCTAGCTGGGCAGCAGCACTACCAAGTTTCACGCCATGGCTGCTAGCTGGGCAGCAGCACTACCAAGTAATTTTTTGGTAGAGCCTTAGTGTTCAGCCTTTATTGTTATTTCCTATTTGTTATGTTCTGGCAGAGAGGTACACATGAAAACTCATGTTGTATCTAAGTATTTTTCAATGAAAATGAGCTACTGAGTTACTATCTATGGATTGGATGTTCTCGATGATGTTTGTTTGCTCAAATTTTTTGTTAAGGTTACTAGGTTATCTAGTTAGTGCTGGCTGATTTTGCTATAAAGTCGTAACTCACGGATGTTAAGTGTTAATTCAGCTTCAAAATTCACTGTGTGTTAATTAATTAGCTTTTGAAATGTTTGCTCTAAGACTAATCTATAATTTTGATGCTCTATATGTTGTTCAGTGTTGCAGAACTTGAATGCGTGCCAGGAATTAGGACCGAGTGCGACAACCATAGAAGTTGGAACTTTTTTGTGTAATCTATTAAGGAATTCTGGTTGTGTAATGTATTAAGGAATTATGTTTTGTTATGGAGATTGTGTTTTCTTTATGTAATGGATTCTATCGCAAGAATTAGGAATTGCAGCTTTCTTTTTCTTGACTGATGTTCACTGAGATGAACTATGTTGAACTGTTGAATTATTAATGACCTTTTTATTGAACTATTAGCTATAGTTCTGTTGAATTGCAGGGACATATGGTTTGGATTCCATTTACAGTCACTTGGGCATGAACCTGCTTTTCTTTTTTAAGAGTAGAACCAATATTACTTTCTGTAAGAGAAGTGCAGGAGTGTAGAATTGGAGCAAATTTTGATGCTAAAACCTCTTTGACTGTGCAAGCTCGACAACTTGTCTTGTATAATTTTTAAACTCATTTATTCTATTAGAGTTTGCTTTTGTTTACTATACACTTCACAGAATCTTGTAACATCCAAAACAGGAATGGAAAATGCAAAAAAGAATAAAAGAAAAGGTCCTTAATAATGCGTACAATCCGATCCGAAAATCCGATCACCAAACCGATCCGAATTTTACAAATCCGATCCAATCCGATATAATTCGGATCGGATTCGGATTGCAATTTCTATAATCCGAAATCCGAAATTTCTATCCGAAATATGCTAAATCCGATCCGATCCGATCCATGCACAGCCCTAGCAGCAGGTATTCAGGTTGATCCGAAGAAAATTGAGGCAGTCAAGAACTGGCCTAGACCGACATCAGCCACAGATATTCGGAGTTTCTTGGGGTTAGCGGGTTTTTATCGCCGATTCATAAAAGGATTTTCGTCTATTGCAACCCTACTGACCAGATTGACCTAGAAGGGTGTCCAATTTGGATGGTCCGATGAATGTGAGGCGAGCTTTCAAAAGCTCGAGACAACCTTGACCACAGCACCGGTATTGGTTTTACCCACAGGTACGGGACCTTATACTGTTTATTGTGATGCTTCCCGTATTGGGCTTGGTGCAGTGTTAATGCATGATGGCAAAGTTATTGCCTATGCTTCGAGGCAGTTGAAGATTCATGAGAAGAACTATCCAGTGCATGATCTGGAATTGGCGGCGATTATTCACGCATTGAAGATTTGGAGGCATTATTTGTATGGTGTAGCATGTGAAGTATACACCGATCATAAGAGTCTTCGGTATTTGTTTAAGCAGAAAGAGTTGAATATGAGGGAGAGAAGGTGGCTAGAGTTGCTAAAAGACTATGATGTTACTATTTTATATCACCCGGGTAAGCCGATGTGGTGGCCGATGCATTGAGTAGAAAGTACGCCGACATGGGTAGTCTTGCATATATTCGGTCGATCGGAGACCATTAGCTCTAGATGTCCAGTGCCTTAGCCAACCGGTTCGTGAGATTAGACATTTCCGAGCCTAGTAGAGTGTTAGCCTCGCACGGTCGCTCGTTCTTCTTTATTAGAGCGTATCCGCGAGAGGCAACTTGATGATCCTCGTTTGCGTGAGTTGAGAGATATAGTACGGCGGGGAGGTGCCACACGAGTAAATCTAGATGATGATGGGGTATTGAAATTGCGGGGTCGAGTTTGTGTGCCCGATGTCGAAGGGATTCGAGAGTTGATCTTAGCGGAGGCCCACGGTTCGCGGTATTCCATTCACCCGGGCGCCGCGAAGATGTACCAGGGACTTGCGGCAATACTATTGGTGGCGCAGAATGAAGAAAGATATAGTTGCGTATGTCGCTCGGTGTCTAAATTGTCACCAGGTGAAATATGAGCACCAGAGACCTGGTGGTGTATTCCAAAGGATTGAAATTCCCGAGTGGAAATGGGAGCAGATCACTATGGACTTCGTTACTGGACTTCCTTTGACTCGGAGGAAATTTGATGCTATTTGGGTCATTGTTGATAGGCTGACCAAATCAGCACACTTTATTCCAGTATCTGTCTCCTACTCGTCGGAGAGGTTAGCAGAGGTTTACATTAGGGAGATTGTTCGTCTCCGTGGGGTGCCAGTATCTATTATCTCTGATCGGGGAACGCAGTTTACCTCGCGGTTCCGGAGAGCGGTCCAGCGGGAGTTAGGCACCCAGGTTCAGTTGAGTACAGCATTTCATCCTCAGACGGATGGCCAGTCAGAGAGGACTATTCAGATTCTAGAGGACATGCTTCGAGCTTGTGTTATTGATTTCGGAGGCTCGTGGGACCAGTTTCTGCCATTAGCAGAGTTTGCCTACAATAACAGTTACCAGTCTAGCATCCAGATGGCTCCGTATGAGGCGTTGTATGGTAGGCGATGTCGATCACCGGTTGGATGGTTTGAACCGGAAGAGGCTCGGTTGTTAGGTACAGACTTAGTTCAGGAGGCCTTGGATAAGGTCAAGACTATTCAGGAGAGATTGCGTTCGGCTCAGTCCAGGCAGAAGACTTATGCGGACCGTAAGGTTCGAGATGTAGATTTCATGGTTGGTGAACGAGTATTGCTCCGAGTGTCGCCTATGAAGGGCGTGATGAGGTTCGGGAAGAAGGTCAAGCTCAGCCCTAGGTATATTGGTCCATTTGAGATTCTAGACAGAGTGGGAGGGGTGGCTTACAGATTAGCTTTGCCGCCTAGCTTATCGGCCGTGCATCCAGTTTTTCACGTATCTATGCTTCGGAGATACCACGGCGATCCCACACATGTGTTAGACTTCAGTACCGTCCAATTGGACAATGATCTATCTTACGAGGAGGAGCCGGTGGCCATTCTAGACCGGCGGGTTCGACAGTTGAGGTCGAAGAGTTATCCTTCTGTGCGTGTTCAGTGGAGAGGTCGGCCTCCTGAGGCATCGACCTGGGAGTCCGAGTCTAATATGCAGAGCCGCTACCCACACTTGTTTCCTGACTCCGGTACTTCTTTCTTTTGTCCGTTCGAGGACGAACGATTGTTTTAGAGGTGGAGATTGTGACGACCCAAAGGGTCATCACTTATTTTATTAATCATTTCGAGCTTCCGAGGCCTTGAAAACCTCATTCTATGTTGCCTCGATTTACGTGCACGATCCGGGCATGTAGCCGAAAAGATTTTGTGATAGAAAACATGAATTCTATGAGAAATTTGGATAAAAATGATATTAATATTGATATGGTTGACTTCGGTCAACATTTTTAGTAAACGGATCCGGACCCGAGATTGGATGGTCCCGAAAGGTCCGTAGGAAAATATGGGACTTGGACATACGTCCGGAGTCGAATTCTGAGGCCTAGAGCCCAAGTTATGAATTTTTCTATGAAATTATTTTTGATGTATTTGTTAAAGAAAATGAATTAATTGACCTTGGTATCGGGCTCGTATTTTGGTTCCGACGCCCGGTACAAGTCTTAAATATTATATATGTGATTTCCGTAAAGTTTGGTGACATTCGGATGTCGTTTGAGACGTTTTGGACCTTGAGTTCCAAGTTTGAAAGTTTTGAAAACCAAAAGTATGAAAATCATGAATTTGAGGCTTAATTTGATGAAAACGATGTGATATTGGCGACGTGATCGCACGAACAAGTTCGTAATATGTTTTTGAAGTTGTGTACATGTTTGGTTGGGAGCCGCGGGGGCTCAGGTAAAGATTTGATAGGCCGTAGGATCAATTTCTGAATTTTTGCACTGCTGGTTTTTCACCCAGCTGTTGGCTTCGCAATTGCGAAGCATTTCTCGCAAGCATTTCTCGCAATTGCGAAGGGGGCAGATCAAGGCAGGGCTCGCAAATGCGAACCCTGATCGCAAATGCGAAGCCCCTCATGCCCAACCTTGTTCGCAAATGCGAACAATAGTTCGCAAATGCGAACATCCCCAAGGCCTGCCTATGTTCGCAAATGCGAACCATAGTTCGCAAATGCGAACATTCCCCTATCCTGCCAGTGTTCGCAAATGCGAACTTTCCAGCCTTAGCTTATTTTTCAAACTCCAGAAATTGGTCGGGGTTCGCAATTGCGAACCCATGTTCGCAAATGCGAACACAGAGACCTGTAAATCATGATTTTTAGTTCATTTCTTCACTTTTCACAACTCAAAAACACCCATTTACGACTCTTCACGGATTTCTTCTTCTTCAAAACAATTGTAAGTCACTTTTTACTTAATTCTTTTAATTTCCTAACATCATTAAACATGTTTTTCAATAGAAATCAAAGGTTTTCATGGTAGAATTTCTTGTTTTTGTTAGAATATAGGGTTTTTCATAAATTGGGAAATTGGACCTCGAATTGAGGTCCGATTTTGAAACAATTCATATACATGAACTCGTGGGGGGATGGGTAACCGGATTTTGGTCTGAACCCCGAGTTCCGACCATATGGGCCCGGGGTCGAATTTCACTATTCCGGGCAGAATGTTGTAAAAGTTGAAATTGGCCTTATGAATTAGTTTGTTGAGTAGTATTGATGATATTAAATCAATCGTGTATAGATACGATTGGATTGGAGCCAAATTTGAAAGGAAAAGGCATTGCCACAGATTGAATTGTTCGTAAAACATTTGAGGTAAGTGTTTGTTTTATCCTAGCTTGAAGGAATAGGAATTTAGTTATGAATAAATTATTGATTAAGAGTTATTAGTGTTATACCGGAAATGGAGATAAATTGTTGAAATTATTATCAATTATTGGTTTAAAACCGGTAATTATAAATATTGTTGATGTAGAGATTATTGGCTAAATGCGGTAATATATATATTTATGAATTGGGATCGTGTGGCACGCCGACCACTTATATATTTATGAATTTGGATCGTGTGGCGCGCCGACCACTTATATAATAAGAAATGGGATCGTGTGGCACGACGACCACAAAGTGATTTAAATCTTGGCATTGGCCATAGTTGGCGGTAGCCTATTGATATATTTAGGAGCGGGTGGTACGCCTACCACAAGATGTAGTTACTGTGATAGTTGGGAGCTGGTGGTACGCCTACCACGAGATATGAAATGAGAGAGAAATTGAGACATGAAAGTAAGATTTATTCTGTTGATTAGATTAATCTGGATATCACGAGTTATTGACTGTTATTTCAGAGCAGAGTCTTTCCTTATAAATGTATTGTATATATATATATATATGTTGCAACTGTACAGGTTTATGTGGGTGACTGGCCTTAGCCTCATCACTAGTTCGCTGGGATAGGCCAGGCACTTACCAGCACATGGGGTCGGTTGTCCTGATACTACACTCTGCGCTCTTTTTGCGCAGATACAGGTTACGGACAGCAGCAGCGGCAGTAGCGACTTGTGGATTTTCCGACTATTGAGATTACGAGGTAGCCTTGCAGGCGTCCGCAGGACCCGTTGTCTCTTCTATCTATGCTTTTCATTCCGTTATCTCATGTAATCGAGATAAACAGCTTGTATTTTCTTTCAGACAATTATGTGTATTATTCTTAGAAGTTCGTGAGTATTGTGACACCAATCTTGGGTAGTGTATCATGTTTGGGTTTTCTTTATCATATTTGACTAAGTCTTCCGCTAAGTTTGATTATTCCTCTTTAATTTATATGTTTTTAATTTTAATGTCTTAATAAGAATTCGGAAATTATTGGAGGAGTAATTAATATTTGGCTTGCCTAGCTTCCATCAGTAGGCGCCATCATGACCCCGATGGTGGGAAATCCGGGTCGTGACACTGCCAAATCTAAAAACCATCATTCCGCCAACAACTAAAATGCGAGGCAGAACGAGCAATACTATAAGGCTACCCCAGTTGATCTACCCATTGGATCGAGGTAAGGAAAGTATCATCTTGGTTCATCTTCAGCTGCTTGCTTGAACAGGTACGCAAGCTCCACATGAGGAATCGAGCAAAAAAGCATTCCAATTGGAGAGGTAATGAACTACTAAAAAATAGCTTGAATATCGCCCGCCTCAAACATCCCTTCTGTAAAATAACATCACCTAAGTGGTACTCCATTTCCTTACCCAGGAGTTATCCTAATTGGGTTCTCTCGAGGAGGCTTTGAGCGAGGCGGTGAAGGAGACATCACCGAATTAAAGGGACCCCCAACATCGACAAGCTTCGCAGGCCGAACGATGAAGGGATTAAACATGGAAATATGCATAAAATGAATAAAATGAATATTAGCAAGATAGGAACGTTCTACATTATCTTGTATCACACTATCCAATACATATAAAATTAAGCAAACTGGGACTCACCTAAAAATGCACAAGTTTAGCAAACTTAGACTCACCCAAAGGACACTCGAAACTCTAAAAAAATTGTGGACAACAACAGGTTAACATTTTGATGAAAGTTCGAAATAACACTCTTAAGGCCAAGGGCCATCGCCAAAAAGAAGAGCTCAACCTCGGTCGAACAACAATGTGTTAATATTTCAACGAAAGTTCGAAATAAAAACCTTAAGGCCAAGGGCTATCGCCAACAAGAAGAGCTCGACCTCACTCGAACAATGATAGGTGAACATTTCGATGAAAGTTCGAAATAACACCCTTAAGGCCAAATGTCATCGCCAAAAAGAAGAGTTCAACCTCGCTCGAACAATGACGGGTTAACATTTCGATGAAAGTTTGAAATAACACCCTTAAGGCCAAGGGTAATCGCCAAAAAGAAGAGTTCGACATGGTTCATACAACGACGGGCTAACATTTAGACAAAAGTTCGAAACCACACCCTTGAGGCCAAGGGACATCGCCAAAAAGACAAGAGGGGTTGCTCTGATAGTAAGCAACCTCCATTTCCAACCAAGAGGTTGTGAGTTCGAGTCTCCATAAGAGCAAGGTGGGAAGTTCTTTGAGGGAAAGATGTCGGGGGTCTATTTGGAAACAACATCTCTACCCCAGGGTAGGGGTAAGGTTTGCGTGTACACTACCCTCCCCAGATCCCACAAAGTGGGATTATACTGGGTTGTTGTTGTTGTTGTTGTTGTTGTTGTTGTTTTTGACCTCGCTCAAATAACGACAGGTTAACATTTCGATGAAAGTTTGGTATAACACCCTTAAGGCCAAGGGCCATCGCCAAAAAGAAGAGTCTCGAAAAATGACGGGTTAATATTTTGACGAAAGTTCCAAATAATATTCCTAAGGCCAAGGTTATCGTCAAAAAGAAGAGTTCGAACTTGTTTGAACAACGATGGGTTAACATTTCGATGAAAGTTTGAAATAACACCCTTAAGGTCATGGTTCATTGCCAAAAAAAGAGTTCGACCTTGCTCGAACAACGACGGGTTAACATGTCGATGAAAGTTTGACATAACACCATTAAGGCCAAGGTCTATCGCCAAAACGAAGAGTTCAACCTCACTCAAACAACGACGGGATAACATTTTGACGAAAGTTTGAAATAATACCCTTAAGGCCAAGGGACATCGCCAAAAAGAAGAGTTCGACCTCGCTCGAACAATGGTGGATTAATATTTCGACGAAAGTTCAAAAAACCTTTAAGGCCAAGGGCCATCGCCAAAGAGAGGAGTTCGACCTCGATCAAACAACTGCGAGTTAGTATTTCGATGAAAGCTCGAAATACCCTTGAGGCCAATGGCCATGGAAAAAAGGTGGGAAAGAAAACTGGGTTTTACAACGGGATAATACATCGACACAAGTTTGAAAATACCATCCCGATAGCTAAAATCGTCATCAAAATCCTACTTAATCCGTGTGATATTAAATTCCCTAAGAGTCAGGAACTCATCACACAGGAATCTATTTTGCGCCAAAGTTATGAAAAATAGAACAATGAAAGAAGCACACGGGGGATATAACAATGAAAAATTCCTTGTTATACAAATCTATTGTGCAAACAAATGCATATTACATATGGATAAAACCAACAGAATCCAAGAAAAAACAACAAATAATCAATATAAAAAAACAAAGACAGCAATTCTTTCACTCGGCGTCATCACCACCTTCCTCTTCACTACCATCTCCAGGAAATCCTGCCTCATCATCAACACCTTCGCCGGTCTCTGGCATCGTAGGATCATATCCACGGCTAACATAAGCCTCTTGTGCCTTCGCCCGAGCTCTTTCATGCCTCATGAACATTGCCCGCCTCCCACATATTCTTATATATATCCCATTGTGCTTCATCATGAACCCAGAGCTCATTCAAATGATGAGGAATGGCAGCGGAGGAAGACTCGACTTGAGCCAATAGGTGCTCTTTTTCATCCTTGAGAACAACGACCCGATCACCCAATGTTGACGTTGTGAGCACGTGATTTTTGCACTATATGAGAATTACTCCCAAAAATTCAAAATAAAACAAGTTTAGTTTGTTTGCAATTGTTGTGATCTTTGTGTTATTTTTCTTGAATTGTTTGCATTTATCTGTGCATATTTATTTGTTTAAATAAATAAAATATAAAAAATATGTTGCATTTGTATATAAAATTCAAGTTTACAATTAAGAATAATTAAGTTTGTTTTACGAAAAATGAAAAATCACAAAAAATATGTATTTTTGCATTTTTAGCATTTAAAGTCCAAATTATGCAATTTTATTTTAATTAATATTTAATTTTGTGTGATAATTATTATTGGGAGTTAATTAGTATTTTAAGATAATTCTAGGTTTTATAATTTAATCGTATCATTTTTTTTAGTTTTATTAATTAATAAAAGAAAAGAAAACAAAAAATAGAAGAACGAATTTGGAATTGGGCCAATTCTTGAATTAACTCCAAGCCCAATTCTACCCAACCCAAAACACCCAACGACCCAGTCCATGACCCATGACCCGACCCGGTCCGCCCCATAACCCATATACTAATTACTATACACTATTCATACTAACCCTAAACCTAAAATACACATAACAAAAAAAAAACAAGCCTCCACACCCACTATTCCCTCTCTTCCTCTCCTTCTTCTTCTTCTCTTTCCCTTTCACCCCACCATGGCCGACGGTAGCCCAGCTCCCCTCCCCGTCGTCCCCGACCTCGCTACCACGACGAGCAGCAGCTCATGGCTCATTGCCGACGACGAGCAGCAACTCACCATGACTGCTGCGTCGTCTTCCATCTGAAAAAGACACGGCCAAGCTCCATGGCTGCCGAGCTCCAGCCCATCCATGGCTGCCGAGCTCCAGCCCATCCATGGCTGCCGAGCTCCAGTCGCCATGGTTGTTGTTGTCTTCGAGCATGTCCCGAGCTCTTCTTCTTCATCTTTCTTTCTTTTTTATTTTTCCGGCAAGGGTGGACATATATATATATATATATATATATATATATATATCTGCATCCGTTATCGTCCAGCGACGGCCAGCTCCATTGGCGACGAGCTCCAGTCATGGCATGGCTGTCAAGCTCCGACCATGGCAGCCATGCTTTTCTTCTTCATCTTCCTTTCTTTTTGGTTTTTCCGGCGAGGGTGGATATATACATATATATATATATATATACACGTGTATATAGTTGTACACATATGTTATATATGTATATATATGTGTATATATAGTATATATGTATATAAATATACATATATGTATGAATAAAGTAATAAAAACCCTAATTATGCATATGTATATACTATGTATATGTTGTGTATATACGTGTATACATGGGTATATTAAATATATATGACTATATGTATATATGTATATTTTATTTTTTTTATTTTTCAGGCAGAATATATTTCTCGTTATTTTTATTATTGATCCCGATGTAGGGGAAAAAATTCGGGTCGTGACATATATATATATTGCTTTAGGGTAGTATATATGTATATATATTTCGTTTTATTATTATTGTTGTTATTTTCATTTTTGGACAGATTTTTTTTAGTTATTTATCTTTATTTTTCGGATGATATATATATATATATATATATATATATATATATATATATATATATATATATATATATATATATATATATATATATATATATATATATATATATATATATTATATTATATATATATATATAGGAACTTCATTTCTATGTATATTACGAATATATGTATATATATAGACCGGTTCTATATATATAAATATATATATATATATATATGTATATTTTCGGATTTAGATAAGTATATGGTTGATTTTGTTTCTTTTTTGTTGTTCATCATGTTCTTGATTATTTCTTCATTTTTTCATACTTTAATCATGTGTTTTGTTAAGTTGTTAATATAGAAATGTTATATATATATATGTATATTTTCGGATTTAGATAAGTATATGGTTGATTTTGTTTCTTTTTTGTTGTTCATCATGTTCTTGATTATTTCTTCATTTTTCATACTTTAATCATGTGTTTTGTTAAGTTGTTAATATAGAAATGTTATAGTCAATCATTTTTGCATCTTAAATCTTGGTTGTAATGTTGGTAGATTTAAATTGAATTTTTTAGATGATTATTGAGTTTATTAGATTAAATTTGGTTCTTTATTTTTGCTTAATTCTAATTTCGGATTTTAATTACAGAATTAAAATAGTTTGTTTGATATGTTAAGTTTAAGTGATTTGAAGTTACTTGTTTATTTGTTATTATGAGTCTAGAAAATTTTGTTGTTAAAAATCATGTTGTTCTTGGTTGTTCGTCAAGATTGTTAGAATTATTGTTAAAATTGTTTAAAAATTGGTTAAATTTGCTATATTTTGGTTGTTTGATTTAGGTGAATTGGTTATAGGTGATAAGGTTATAGTAGTAAATTTCAATAATTTTGGGGTTATTTTGGACATTAATTTGTAGTCAATTATTTGAATTAAAGTATTTTGTCAATTAGTTGTTTAGATATTGTTAAAATAATTATGGTGGAAGATAAAACATTTTGTAGTGTAGAATAATTATTTCTTTAATAAGAGGGTGGGAAACAAAGTGTAGTGGTATTAAAAGAATTAATTAAATATACATGTTCATGCTTTGAAATAATTAAAATAAAAATAGTGGGGAATAAAACATAATTTAGTGGGATTAAAAGTTAGATTAAAATAAAATGAAAGTGGAAGTCTTACTTTTAGTTTTTAATTAATAGTGGTTTGTTTTTAATTAAAGAAAAGAGTTTAGTCTTGCTTATATAAGAATCATAATTTCATTTCACAAGGAGAGGATTAAGAAGAGAAAAAATCCTAGAGAGCAAAAATCTGAAAAATCTTAAGAGTATTACCAAATAGTGAACAAAAGAAAAACAAAACAAAAGAAAAAAAAACGAAAAAAAATCTAAAAAAAAAGAGTGTTAGTTTTTATTTTACAAAGTCTTATTTTGAAACTCAATTCTGGGATGTTGATTTTTATTGCTTAAATCCGGATACTGGTATTCTTGATTGTACTGCTGTTGCTGTGATATTGCTGTGTTGTTATTTGCTGTGTTGATCACCAGGATTTCTTTTATTTCCAATATCAGGTACATATCTAATCATGTTTAAATGATAAGATGAATATATGAGAAAGATGAGAATTTTGTTGAAATTTTAAATAGTTTCTATTTTTATCTTCTTTTACAGATTATGTTTTAATAAATTCCATATTAATATTCTGTAAGTTTTGTGATAGCTTTAAATAATTAAGCCTTGTTGTAACAATAATAAATCACTTCTAAAAATGACTATTAAATAGTATAGTTATAAATGTGTTTATTAATGATTCAAATTGGTTAGGAAGAATGAATTACTCTTTTGTTAATTGAATTAATGAGAATTTCTTTAATATCTTCTTTAATAAACTAAGTTGTTAATATGTAATTAAGTTCAATAAAAAATGCGAATTTTAATTATTTTGCGTAAATTAGGCATTTAGGTACGATTTGAATTTTCAATAACACAAGAATTGTTTCTTTTCAAGTTTAACCATCTCAAAATATAGGTGTAAATAATTAAGATTGATTTTGGTTTTGGTAAATAGTTGTAAATAGTTAACATCAAGGGTTTAATTCAAAAATAGTAAAAAATTAAAAAATATGAGTTTAAGTTAGTTGTAAGATAATTGGTTTAGTTTGTATATATATATATATATATATATATATATATATATATATATATATATATAT
Source organism: Nicotiana noctiflora (assembly GCA_032618575.1). Taxonomy (NCBI): domain Eukaryota; kingdom Viridiplantae; phylum Streptophyta; class Magnoliopsida; order Solanales; family Solanaceae; genus Nicotiana; species Nicotiana noctiflora. Next base: position 23,238 of record JASVEL010013298.1, on the reverse strand, counting down.
ATATATATATATATATATATATATATATATATATATATAGTTGTTGATTTTGCATTTTTATTTTTATATTTATTTAAGTAATGTTTATTTTTATTAAACATTTATCTAAATATAACAAATAATATATTTTTTAGCTTATAAAAAAAACGAATTTAAATAAAATTATAGCCAATTTATAATTGTTGTTTTTTTCTAAAAATAAGCTTAGTTTTGAACAATTTGGAATAAAAAATAATTTTTACCATATAAGCTTTAATATGGCTATAATTTTCAATAGTTTTGAATAAATGATTTTATTAGTTTTTCTTTTTATATATTCAAGTTTTAATATTATTCTGAATTAGCTTCTTTTATTATTAAGTTATGAAATTTCGTATTTAATAAAATAATAATAAAATAATTTCGAAAAAAAAAATATTTTCTGTTTAAACATATATTAAAATCTGTTTCATTAAGTTTTTGTCATAAATTAGATAAGTGTTGCATTTTTAATTTCTAGATTAATTAAGATATTTCTTTATTTATAAAAAAATAAAAAAAAATCGAAAATGTAGTCAATTTAGGATTACTTTGTTAATAAATGAGACGAGCCTCGCCAAATAAATTGCAAAAACTGTGAAGCCATCATAAGTGTATATATTTAGAAATCCGAGATTGGCCGTTTAGTAAATTTTCACGGCATTCTCAAAATAATAACGCGTTAATAGTTTTAAGCGCGTATTTAATAATTGTACCTCCCTAAACTCGGGTACACATTTATGTGACCCCAATCCAAATCTCAATAAAGTCGGAATATATCAAAAATTGCGGACACATTTATGTGACGAAATTCGAGATATATTCTCACGACATTATAATTTTCTTCTAACAATTAAAACGATTTAGAGTGGTAGTTTGCACATTAGTTAATATTTGTTAATAAATCAGATAATCAAGCCAAATATAACAGTTGAGCGACCGTGCTAGAACCACGGAACTCGGGAATGCCTAACACCTTCTCCCGGGTTAACAGAATTCCTTATCCAGATTTCTGGTACGCAGACTGTTAAATAGAGTCAAACCTTTCCTCAATTCAGGATTCAACCGGTGACTTGGGACACCATAAATCTCCCAAGTGGCGACTCTGAATATCTCAATAAATAAATCTCGTTTTGGTTGTCCTTTAATTGGAAAAACTCCTTTTTATACCTCGCGCCCTCGCGGGCCTGCGCCAAAAGGAGGTGTGACAGACGTTTCCTGATCGATCTCACATTTGACCCAGAACCACTGGTTCAGGGTTAGAAATTCGAGCTTAGAATAATTGTTGTATTTGGATTTATTTATTATCTCATATTTTTTATGTGCAAAATGATAATTTTACCGCTTTAATATTATTTGAACTGTATATATAAACTGTGCCGAAACCCTACTTATTTTTGAGTTCTAAAAATGGTGCATACGTTCACATAGCCCACTTTTCAAAATTATTCCAAATAAGGAGTGTTAGGGTAAGTGACAAGACCGGGCAGACTTTAGTGCTCCCGTTACGTCACCCCCTCCTCAGCCCCAGTTGTCCACTCGGGTAAGCCAGGTTTAGAACAATAAACCCAATTTTTAAACCTAGAATAACAAAGCTTCATGCCCGATCCCTAGTAGGAACGTTTGTTTGCATCATGTTGCATTTGACTTAGGGGACTCAACACAGGGGTTGGGTCCGTCTAGGACAGGTAACCTAAAATGAAAAGACCATCCTGCTACATGAGATTATGTGCATTTATTTGATTAGATCAGCATGCTGACCAGCTTAAAATTGAATAACAATGTAATTTTGTCCATACAATGTCGAAATCCTATTAGCATTTTTTCAAAAATAATTTTTTTTTTTTGGTGTTAAAAAAGATTTTTGTTTTAAACTCGATTTGTTTTCTTTGGCGAACTACGCCGATTTGATTCTCACCGGATGTGAGATACGTAGGCAACCCCCATCGGGTCCAATCTCCCTTTTACAAAAATAGTCATTAAAAATGTGTCAAAGATTTTCGGTCATAAATAAGTCGGTAATTTATTTCATTTAAGTAAATATGCTTTCATAAAAGGTTTAAGAGTCACCCTTGAAACCTTAAATCTTCAGGATCAGATGGATGCTATCCAAGAATCACCTCAGGTTATCATGGAAAGAGCCCGGATACAACTACAAGAATGGTGCAATGATCTAGAGGAAGATGGTCGAGTGTGGGTGAAAAAACATTTGGGCCCTCTGCTAGACATATTGTACGTCAAGCCACGGGATGACTTGATCAAAGCTTTGGTGACCTTCTGGGATCCTGTTAATAATGTGTTCCATTTTTTCGATTTCGAACTCACTCCTACCTTAGAGGAAATAGCCGGTTACATTGCTTTCGGCCAAGAGTTAAAGGAGCAAAAGCTCATATTTCCCAGGGCCCCATCGGTGCATAAATTCTTTGATCTCTTGAAGATCAGCAAGAAAACAAGCAACAATCGCGTACAAAACGGAAGTTGCAAGTTCTACTTCTTGTATTATAGATTCGGAAACTCAGACGGATTTGAAACACTTGAAAAAGGGATTGAATAACCAACAGAACAAAGGCCTATGGGAGATTCATCGCCGATTCGCTTTTATTGTGGCATTTCTAGGAATCATGGTGTTTCCAAACTCAGAAGGTTCCATAGACACCCGCATGGCAAGAATTGCACAGGTTCTCGTGGATAAAAAAGACCACACCATTGTCCCACTGGTATTATCCGATATGTACCGGGCTTTGACCTTATGCAAATCTGGAAGCCCGCTTTTTGAAGGCTGCAGCATTCTCCTGCAAATGTGGATGATCGAACATGTTCGGCACCACCCTAAATTCTTAAAACATGCTTCAGACGGAACCAACTTCATCGTTAAATACGAAGAAAGGGTGGGAGATTTTATAACACCCAAGGGGTTTGAAGCATGGATTTTCTATCTAAAAAATTTGAGGGCGGATCAAATCGAATGGACTATAGGGTGGCTGCCGATAAAGGAGATCATTCACATGACTACTTCAAAGGGCTATTTGATGATAATAGGGGCAAGAAGTATACAATCCTATGCGCCTCAAAGAGTTTTGAGACAACTTGGGAGATATCAGGTGATACCAGAGAAGATGGATTTGATCAACATAGCCATCGAATTGCATCCAGAGGCAGCTATCCCTGAGAAGATGGTGAATGAAGATTGGCATTGTTGCTGGTATTTAAAGATTAACACCATAGTGCCAGATCCAATAAAAGGCGAGTTCGATCCCGAGTATGTTGCTTGGTTTCAAAGAAGTTTTCGTGTGAGCCTTGGGCCCGAGCTCGAGGCGATCAGACCTACCAAAAGGCCTCACGTTCAAGCTTTCGATGATAAAATCCAAGAAAGATTAGCTTGGCTAGCTAAAGAACGTGAATACAAAGATCGTATTGGAGAACTAGAGAAACGTGTACATAATCTCCAATATGAAAATGGCTTACAGATTGCAGCTGACGAAGGGGTCAAAAAGAAGTTGACTCAAGAAAAGGACACTCTCAAGGCTCGAATCTGGCGAATCAGAAAAGAAGCCAACAACCAAACAAGAAGCCGAACTGATCAAAGGTTGATAGACGAGCTAAACCAACAGCTCAGAGAAAGCCAAGAAAAGTTGGAGAGGTCTGAGGCTAGCAAGGAAGGGATGCAGGCCAGATGGGCAAGAGGCGCAGCGGAGCGAAGAGAATACTTGCGGCAAGTCAAAAGGGATTGTGAGATGAGCGTCGGGGCATTGAGAGAGACAATTTTCACTCTCCAAGAACAGATCCACAGACAGGCTCTTGAAGCTAGAGAAGACAAGGAACGGTGTTACAGGATGATGGCCCAAATGGAGGGACAAATGAAAAGATTCCAAGATCGACTTACGGATGAGGCGCGAATATTGGGATTAAAAAACCGACAGATAGAGCAGTTATTCAGAGAAAGGGATAACATTCGGAGAAGGATTGACGAGATTGGACACTACATTCACATGAGGTGCCTATCATGTGAAAGGATGCCCCGGGATGTCCTTTTTCCTCTATCATGGATTATGTCCGTTAGATCATGGAAGAATTGAAAGATCTGCAAAGAAGTCTTGCACCAAGGACCACAGCCAGGCCAAACAGGACCCCACCAGCGCAAAAGCTCAAAATCTTAGAACTTTCCTAGTTATGAACTTGTATTTCCTTTTCGGGTCTAGTCATAAGACTTTTGTATAAAAGGGCTGAATGTATTTTGACCATCTTTTGTAAGTTTGACTTGTTGTTAAATCCAGTTTGTTTTTGGAAAACCTTTTGAAAAATATTTTTTATTGTATTCACACGAACTACGCTAGGGTCTGATTCATGCGGGGACATGATACGTAGGCAATCTACATAAGATTCGACCATTACTTATAGTAAAAAAGGGGAAAATAAATAAGAGAAATAAGAGAAATAATGGATAGGCGTAGACGATAAGTTGGGATGACGCATGCGGTCTAAGCAAAAGCATAATAGAAATGGTTCATTACATAGGGACATTGCATACCCAATGTGTTTTTACCATATCTGTTAAAATTTCAACACTAACAAGTTTGTTGCTATTCCTGTTCAGTTAGTGTTAGAGTGTACTGGCATCACACAATTATCATACAAGATCGAAAGGACCTGTACCTAAAAGTATGACTGGGTCAGACCACATCAGCGAGTCAGAAAAAGCAATGAGCCAGATGCTCAAAGAAGCTCTTGAAAAAATGGAACAGATGCGGTTGGAAATGAGCGAAATGCAGACGGCGCTAGCCAAAGCACAAAAGAGTCCTGACACACCCGCTACTCCTACTTTCCTACCAGGTTTTACCCCAGAATACTTTTCTCCCGGTCCCTCGACAAGAGTCCCAGACCTCCATTACCACCAGGGAAGAGATGCTCACGACTACCCAGCTCCACCACAAAATCAGAACCCTCCACCACCGAAGGGCCCTATCTTTGTGGCACCTCCCCCAGCTCCACTGCAAAGATCATCAAGCGAACCATTATTTCAGGTTCACGACACTCAGTATTACCCCCCAGAACCCACGTTCAGGGCACCCGAACCATCCACCTACACTCCTCCCTTTGAAGCCCCAGTGGAAAAACCGGCCAATAGCTCATAACAAGATGAGATGCTACGGAAATTCAAGAGCCTGGAGCAATCCCTTAGGAATATGCAAGGGTTGGGCAGCCAAGTCAGTGTGGCCTACAAAGACCCGTGTCCTTTCCCCGATGTTCAATTGCCGGCGGGATTCAAAATGCCAAAGTTTGATCTATATGAGGGACACGGTGATCCCATGTCTCATCTACGAGGATTTTGCAGCAAGATGAGGGGTGCAGGCGGCAAAGATGAGCTACTGATAGCTTATTTTGGACAGAGTTTGAGCGGGTCTGCGCTGGAATGGTATACAAGGCAGGATCCTAGCAGATGGTACACTTGGGATGATTTGGCGCAATCATTTGCCGGACACTTTCAGTATAATCTTGAGATCGTCCCCGACCGTCTCACATTGTTAAAGCTGGAGAAGAAACCGGGGGAGAGATTCCGTGAATTTGGGTTTCGTTGGAGAGAACAAGCGGCTAGAGTCGATCCTCCTATGAGAGAGGGGGAGATGGTAGATTACTTTCTACAGACTCTCGAGCCAACTTACTACGGTCATTTGGTGACCTCGGTGGGAAAAACCTTCAACGAAGTGGTCAAAATGGGAGGCATGATAGAAGAAGGCCTCAAGACCAACAAAATCTTAAGTTATTCAGCGATCAAGGCAACAACGCAGGCTATTCAGAGCGGCACATGAGGTGCGCTCGGAAAGAAGAAAAAAGAGGATGTCACAACGGTAGAAGCTGGTAATTGGTCTCGATCCAAAGGTCCTACCCCCCATCACCAATTCAGGGCCCCTCACCCAAATTACCCACACATTCCGAATTATCCCGCACAATCCTATTACCCTCCTCAAGAACATCATTTTTCTGTCCATCAAGCACAAGCATACACCCAACCTCCAGCGCGCCCGCAATGGCGCGCGCCAACCCCACATAATGCCTACCCAGCTCCCCATAACAACTACCCACCACCAAGGGCCTACAGAAATCCCACAGGGCCAACTTTCCGGGGAAATCCGACTTTCAAGAATGAAAGGACTCAGAGACAGAGGACATTTACCGAATTAGGAGAAGCTTATACTGCTTTATTTCACAAATTGAAACAGATAGGTTTGTTGAGTCCTATTGAGCCCAGATTACCAAATCCCTTACCTCAAAATTTGGACCACTCAGTGAAATGTGAATATTGTTCGGGGGCTCCCGGGCATACTACTAAGAGATGTTGGAAACTGAAGCATGCAATCCAAGATCTTATTGATGCTAATAAGATTGAGGTTCAGGCACCCGAGGTACCCAACATTAACCAAAACCCACTACCAACCCACCATGAAGCCTGTATGATTGAGATCGTGCAAGGAGAGGAAGAACCCAAGAAGCCATCGCAGACAGTGATGATGATCAGAGACAGTACAAAAGAGAAATCAACGAGTGTGGAAGGGGAGGTACCAACTAAGAGGGAGGTTGTCAAGCCTGTGATAATATTGGGGAAAAGCCCATCGGCCACTACGGAGAAACCAAAAACAACAAAGTTGGTTGTGTCCGGAGCACCGTCTGCACCAGTAATGATCGTGAAAGGAGTCTATAGGGAACCGGTCATCATAAAGCCGGTAGCTCAGTTGCCAGTAACAGATAGCAAGGCCGTACCTTGGAAGTATGAAAAGGCAACAGTGATATACAAAGGGAAGTCAGTGGAGGAAGTCAGTTGTGAAGCCCAGGGTTTAACTCGATCGGGACGGTGTTTTACTCCCGTAGAGTTAAGGAAATCTAATCCCACGGCGGTGAAAAAGCCAGTAACAGAAGAGGAAGCTGAAGAGTTCTTGAAGAAGATGAAAGCCCAAGACTACTCTATTGTGGAGCAGTTGAGGAAAACCCCAGCCCAAATCTCATTGTTATCTTTGTTAATCCATTCCAAGGATCATTGCCAGGCTTTGTTGAAGATCCTGAATGAGGCCCATGTTCCGGAAAAGCTTTCTGTAAATCACTTGGAGAAGATTGTGCATAAAATCTTTGAAGTCAACCGAGTGACATTTTCAGATGATGAATTGCCAAAAGAGGGCACAGAACATAATAAAGCCTTATACTTGATCGTGAAGTGTGAAGACTCAGTGGTCAATCGTGTATTGGTGGATAATGGTTCAAGTGCCAATATTTGTACTTTGGCTACTATGAACAAACTGAAAATTGATCAGGACAGAGTCCGTAAGAATAACGTTTGCATCAGAGGATTTGATGGAGGGAATACTAGCTCGGTGGGTGATATCATATTGGAACTGACCATTGGCCCAGTCGATTTCACCATGGAATTCCAGGTGGTGGATGTGGCTGCATCATACACTCTGCTATTGGGGCGACCCTGGATTCATGCCGCCAAAGCAGTGCCTTCTACGTTGCACCAGATGATTAAGTTCGAGTGGGATAGACGGGAGATAGTATTGCACGGGGATGATGGCATAGGCATTATGAGTGATAATGTGGTGCCATTCATAGAAACGGAGGATGACAAGGGACCATGGGTATACCAAATCTTCGAAGGGGTTACGGTGGACAAGGTTTCCGAAGGCGAGGACCTTGCTTTTCCCAGGATCTCAGCTTCGACCTTCATGATCGCCTTAGAAATGATGAACTGTGGGTTCATACCAGGAAAAGGTTTGGGAGCCAAACTCCAAGGTATCATTCAACCCGTTTCTTTGCCTGAAAATTTGGAGACATTCGGGTTAGGGTTCAAGCCGACGGTTGCGGATGTGAAGAGAGCTCACAAAATGAAGAAGAAAGTCTGGGTCCTTCCCAAGCCAGTTCCACGCCTCTCCCGGTTTTTTGTGAAAGCAGGTTTCAGGAGGATGTCAAACCCAAAGATCCTCAGACCGTCAATTGGGCCAGATGGAGATCTGGATAAGAGTTTTGAAAGGTTGTTCGCTGATGTTAACATGATCGAAGCTGGAGAAGGTTCCAGTAATGCAGACGTACAGTATGTGGGGCCCAGGGTCAAAACCAACAATTGGACGGCCACTCCTCTTCCCATCTAGAAGAAGTCTTGGTAGTAGGCTCTAGATTTTTTTTGTTTCCTGGATTATTCCAGAGTTGTAATCCAGTTTTGATTTATTTGTAGTGTGAAACTCTGTTATCCATCATTTTCAATAAAACGAAAGTTTCCTTTATTTTCTTGATTTTTGATTTTTGTATCTTTTCATTTCTGAACAGTTCTGTTTTCACCGGTTCCAATGTCATGGCATGCACAACGGATCTTCAACCTAGTCTAAGAAGTCAATCTGAATCCAAATTAATTATGCACGAAGTCAATTATGAGGATGAATCGGAATACGAGGAAGACGAGGCTTTTGAAGAGATTAACAGGGAATTAACTCATTTTGAAGAAAAACCTAAGCCTAACTTAAACGATACTGAAGCTGTCAACTTAGGAGATGAGGATAATGTTAGGGAAACCAAAATCAGCATTCACATTGAGCTGAGTATCAGGGAAGAGCTAATCAAAACACTGTTTGAATTCAAAGATATTTTTGCATGGTCGTATGATGACATGCCGGGGTTAAGCATGGATCTAGTGGTACATAAATTGCCCATTGATCCGGCATGTCCTCCTGTCAAGCAGAAATTGAGGAAGTTCAAAACCGATATGAGCGTAAAGATCAAAGAAGAAGTAACCAAGCAGTTGATAGCAAAGGTTATTCGGGTTACTCGATATCTCGAATGGTTGGCCAATGTGGTGCCAGTGCCGAAGAAGGATGGGAAAATTCGGGTATGTGTCGATTATCGCAATCTGAACAGGGCAAGCCCGAAAGATAACTTCCCACTACCCAACATCCATATCTTGATAGACAATTGCACGGGGCGAGAGATTGGATCCTTTGTGGATTGCTATGCAGGATACCATCAGATCCTAATGGATGAAGAAGATACAGAAAAGACAGCTTTCATCACTCCTTGGGGAACTTATTGCTACAGGGTAATGCCGTTTGGTTTGAAGAACGACGGGGCGACATACATGAGAGCAATGACTATTGTGTTTCATGACATGATACACAAAGAGATTGAGGTGTATGTAGACGATGTAATCATAAAATCCGTGCGACAGGAAGACCATGTAGCAGATTTGAGGAAGTTTTTTCAAAGGCTTCGGAGGTACGACATTAAGCTCAATCCAGCCAAATGTGTATTTGGGGTTCCCTCGGGAAAAATGCTAGGATTCATTGTCAGTCGGCGAGGTATTGAGTTGGATCCATCAAAGATCAAATCCATACAAGAATTGCCGGCACCAAAGAACAAAACTGAAGTGATGAGTCTTTTGGGAAGATTGAATTACATCAGCCGATCATTGCTCAGCTCACATCAACATGTGAACCTATTTTTAGGCTGTTAAAGAAGGATGCTGCAGTCAAGTGGACTGAAGAATGCCAAGAGGCTTTTGATAAGATAAAGGAGTATTTGTCAAACCCACCTGTGTTGGTTCCACCTGAACCCGGGAGGCCTCTGATTCTTTATCTAACAGTTTTGGACAATTCTTTCGACTGCGTATTGGGGCAACATGACATCACCGGCAGAAAGGAACAAGCCATCTATTATCTCAGTAAGAAGTTCACCGCATATGAAGTTAAGTACACTCATCTTGAGAAGACATGTTGCGCCCTAACTTGGGTGGCACAGAAGTTGAAGCATTATTTGTCTTCTTACACTACTTATCTCATTTCACGTTTGGATCCATTGAAGTATATTTTCCAGAAACCTATACCTACAGGAAGGTTAGCAAAATGGCAAATATTACTTACAGAATTTGACATCATCTATGTGACGAGGACGGCCATGAAAGCCCAAGCACTAGCCGATCACTTAGCTGAGAATCCTGTTGATAATGAATACGAACCTTTAAGGACGTATTTTCCAGATGAAGAAGTGTTGCAAATTGATGAGTTAGAACTAACCAAGGAGCCGGGGTGGAAGCTTTTCTTTGACGGAGCTGCAAATGCAAAGGGAGTCGGAATAGGAGCAGGTACTTATTTCTGAAACAGGACATCATTATCCTGTTACGGCTCAGTTGCGCTTCTATTGCACCAACAATATGGCTGAATACGAAGCATGCATTTTGGGGTTACGATTAGCTGTGGACATGGATGTCCGGGACGTCTTGGTCTTGGGAGACTCGGACCTTCTGGTACATCAGGTTCAAGGCGAGTGGGAAACAAGAGATTTGAAACTTATCCCGTATCGCCAATGTTTGCATGACCTGACGAAGCGTTTCCGGTCAATAGAATTCAGACATATCCCAAGAATGCATAATGAGGTCGCCGATGCTCTGGCTACTCTAGCATCGATGTTGCATCACCCGGACAAGATTCATGTTGATCCGTTATATATTCAAGTTCGGGATCAACATGCCTATTGCAATGTGGTGGAGGAAGAAATTGATGGCGAGCCATGGTTTCATGATGTCCAAGAATACCTCAGGATGGGAATATACCCAGAGCAGGCAACTGGAGATCAAAAGAGGGCTATTCGGCGATTGGCAAATGGAGTTTTCCTTAGTGGAGGAGTGTTGTACAAGAGAACCCCGGATTTGGGATTGCTAAGATGTATAGATGCGGGCCAAGCCACGACAGTGATGACAGAGGTGCATGCCGGAGTTTGTGGGCCACATATGAGTGGGTATGTATTGGCAAAGAAGATCTTACGGGCAGGATATTACTGGCTCACCATGGAGCGTGATTGTATAAATTTTGTGCGGAAGTGCCATCAGTGTCAGGTGCACGGAGATTTTATTCATTCTCCGCCAACGGAATTGCACACGATGTCAGCACCTTGGCCATTTGTTGCGTGGGGCATGGATGTCATTGGACCAATCGAGCCGGTAGCTTCCAACGGTCATAGGTTCATTCTAGTAGCCATTGATTATTTCACCAAGTGGGTGGAGGCGAAGACGTTCAAGTCAGTAACCAAGAAAGCCGTGGTAGACTTCGTCCATTCCCATATCATCTGTAGATTTGGGATCCCGAAGATGATTATCACGGACAATGGTGCTAATCTTAACAGTGGTTTGATGAAAGAAGTGTGTCAACGGTTCAAGATTACACACCGTAATTCCACCCCATATCGTCCCAAAGCAAATGGCGCGGTTGAGGCAGCAAACAAGAATATAAAGAAGATACCGAGAAAAATGGTAGAAGGATCTAGGCAGTGGCATGAAAAGCTACCATTTGCATTGTTGGGTTATCGCACTACGGTTCGCACTTCAGTAGGTACAACTCCTTACTTGCTGGTATACGGGACTGAAGCAGTAATACCAGCAGAAGTTGAGATTCCATCCCTCCGAATTGTCACTGAAGCTGAGATTGATGATGATGAATGGGTCAAAACTCGATTAGAGCAGTTGAGCCTAATTGATGAAAAGAGATTGGCAGCAGTATGTCATGGCCAATTGTATCAGAAGAGAATGGCAAGAGCTTACAATAAGAAGGTACGCCCTAGAAAATTTGAAGTAGGGCAACAAGTACTGAAACGGATCCTTCCACATCAGGCCGAAGCAAAGGGCAAGTTCGCCCCGAATTGGCAAGGGCCGCTTATTGTAACCAGAGTATTATCCAATGGAGCTCTATATCTGACCAATATTGAGGGAAGATGCACCGACATGGCTATCAATTCTGATGCAATCAAGAGATATTACGTGTAATTTCTTTATGATTTTGGTTCATTTTATTTGTTTGTACTGGGTATTTATCGGATAATGAAATGACGGAGGCAATTCTTTCTTCTATCCAAACATTTTTAACCCTTGTTTTCCCCTTTGAGCCTTATTTATTCTTTCATATCCCTCTCTTGGAATCAATAACGGAAATAGAAAAGAAAAGAAGAAAAAATAATAAATAGATAAAAGAAAGTCACAAGAGATTTAAATGAATCAAGGAACTACGTTTGACATGATTCCTCAAATAGGATACGTAGGCGCCTCACGGCTCGGTCATAGAGAGAATAAAAGTTAATCCTTCCCCAAACAAGAAACTGGGCAGAAGTTATGTTGTTTTTATGAAAAAAAAAATTTCCGAGAGTTGTAATATCTCACCCATTCAGAGTTATTGTGAATTTTTGATACTCTTTTCTTTTTAAGACCCACACAAAAAACCCATATGAGATGTCCGAAAAAGACCTCCCGATCGGTATCCAGGAAATGCCCAGTCAAGCAAGTAAAAACCAAGAGTAACACGTTGATCCCCAACAGAAAGGGAATAAGCTGAAGGAATTGATAGCCAGAAGAATCCCCAGTGAAGAGAACATTATCGGTGCCTTTCCAATCTCCAACGAAAGCTGAGAAAAAATAAAATGAGAGAGTCTTATCGGTGAAAACCTTCACAGGCACCATAAGGCGACGAAAGCTGAGAAGAAACAAAAATGAGAGAGTCTTATCGGTGAAAACCTTCACGGGCACCATAAGGCGACGGGAGTTGAGAGAAATGAGAGAGTCTCATTAGTGAAAACCCCTCGAAGGGCACTATGAGGCGACAAGATAGAGTGGCACAAAGGTCCCGCATTTGACAAAGAGTCGTGCATCTGTTCATCCTCAGCGAATGAGACCATCAGAAGATGGATTGATACAAATAGACTGGGTTGATTAATCCGGAATGCACGACGTGATCGATTAGGACCGGTTATACCATTCAAATAAGTTCTTTTTTTGTTTTTCGCAACATTTGTTCAGAAAGCTTCTTTCTTTTTCTATATTTTCAGTTTTCTTTGTTTAAAGGTTTTATCCAAGTCTATTTTGAGAAAGACATTTCAGAGCTTACTATTAGTTTCCGAATTGGTGCGAAGCAAAACGAGGGTAGGACAGACCAAATTGGTCTGGAATGTCAGGAAATGGAGAAGACCTGAAAGATGCAGTCGAAAAATCATGGACCAAGTTCCAAAAGAATCCCCTGCGAATTTTCAAAATGCGCAAATAACTCCGACAGATTATCAACCGATTCCCAAGGTGATCGGACAACACAAAGCGGAGAAGGAAAAAGGAAAATGCATCCCTAGCTGATGACATTTCTGTTTCCAGCGATATTAAAGGAAAATCAAACCTTTTGAAGAAAGTGATTTTGAGTCTCACCAGCAAGTTTTGAAACACAAAAAAGGGAAGGGATGAATGGAAAAACCATCCCCCAGCAGTAATATCATTCCTAGCAAATAATATCATCCCCGACAAGTTTCGGGAACTTAGAACAGAAGAAGGAAAAGCCATCCCCGGCAGGAGTGGCACGACCATTCACCGCATTTTAAACTAACAAATTTTCTTTGATTTGAAGCAGGTGAAAGGAAATGTCGATGATAGAAGAATGACATACCGCAAAGAATATTACCGAAACTGGGGCAAAAAATTTTCGCCATTGTCGAAAATTTTCTCAAAGAAAAAAAGGAAATCAATTAGAGAGATATTAATTGGGAGAAATCAGGAGCCCGCCTGTAGAATGGAGGTGTTATTTTGAAGAAATCAGGAGCCCGCCTGTAGAATAGAGGTGTTATTTTAAGTTGAAGAAATCAGGAGCCCGCCTGTAGAATGGAGGTGTTATTGTTATTCTGAAGAAATCAGGAGCCCGCCTGTAGAATGGAGGTGTTATTTTGAAGAAATCAGGAGCCCGCCTGTAGAATAGAGGTGTTATTTTGAAGAAATCAGGAGCCCGTCTGTAGAATGGAGGTTGTTATTTTAAGTTGAAGAAATCAGGAGCCCGCCTGTAAAATGGAGGTGTTATTGTTATTCTGAAGAAATCAGGAGCCCGCCTGTAGAATGGAGGTGTTATTTTGAAGAAATCAGGAGCCCGCTTGTAGAATGGAGGTGTTATTTTGAGGAAATCAGGAGCCCGCCTGTAGAATGGAGGTGTTATTTTGAAGAAATCAGGAGCCCGCCTGTAGAATGGAGGTGTTATATTTCAAGTTGAAGAAATCAGGAGCCCGCCTGTAGAATGGAGGTGTTATTTTTAAGTTGAAGAAATCAGGAGCCCGCCTGTAGAATGGAGGTGTTATTTTTAAGTGGAAGAAATCGGGAGCCCGCCTGTAGAATGGAGGTGTTATTTTCAAATTGAAGAAGTCAGGATGCCCGCCTGTAGAATGGAGGTGTTATTTTTATTTTGAAGAAATCAGGAGCCCGCCTGTAGAATGGAGGATGTTATTTCAAGTTGAAGAAATCAGGAGCCCGCCTGTAGAATGGAGGTGTTATTTTTAAGTTGAAGAAATCGGGAGCCCGCCTGTAGAATGGAGGTGTTATTTTTAAGTGGAAGAAATCAGGAGCCCGCCTGTAGAATGGAGGTGTTATTTTCAAATTGAAGAAGTCAGGATGCCCGCCTGTAGAACGGAGGTGTTATTTTCAAATTGAAGAAGTCGGGATGCCCGCTTGTAGAATGGAGGTTGTTATTTTGAAGTTGAAGAAGTCAGGATGCCCGCTTGTAGAACAGAGGTGTTATTTTCAAATTGAAGGAGTCAGGATGCCTGCCTGTATAATGGAGGTGTTATTTTTAAGTTGAAGAAATCAGGAGCCCGCCTGTAGAATGGAGGTTGTTATTTCAAGATGAAAAAGTGAGGATGCCCGCCTGTAGAACAGAGGTGTTATTTTCAAATTGAAAAAGTCAGGATGCCCGCATGTAGGATGGAGGTTGTTATTTTGAAGTTGAAGAAGTCAGGATGCCCGCCTATAAAACAGAGGTGTTATTTTCAAATTGAAGGAGTCAGGATGCCCGCCTGTAGAATGGAGGTTGTTATTTTGAAGTTGAAGAAATCGGGATCCCGCCTGTAGAATGGAGGTGTTATTTTTAAATTGAAGAAATCAGGAGCCCGCTTGTAGAATGGAGGTTGTTATTTTAAGTTGAAGAAATCAGGAGCCCGCCTGTAGAATGGAGGTGTTATTTTGAAGAAATCAGGAGCCCGCCTGTAGAATGGAGGTGTTATTTTCAAGAAATCCGGAGCCCGCCTGTAGAATGGAGGATGTTATTTCAAGTTGAAGAAATCAGGAGCCCGCCTGTAGAATGGAGGTGTTATTTTTAAGTTGAAGAAATTAGGAGCCCGCCTGTAGAATGGAGGTGTTATTTTTAAGTGGAAGAAATCAGGAGCCCGCCTGTAGAATTGAGGTGTTATTTTCAAATTGAAGAAGTCAGGATGCCCGCCTGTAGAACAGAGGTGTTATTTTCAAATTGAAGAAGTCAGGATGCCCGTTTGTGGAACGGAGGTGTTAATTGCAAGTTATCACAATCAGGAGCTCGCCTGTAAAACAGAGGAATACATTTCAAGGTCGAAACAGAATTCAATAATACCGAGGGTTACAACGAGAACGCCCTGCATAACAAGTCTTAAATCGAGGAAGCAGTATCCCCCAGCAGAAGGATAAATTGAAGATATAGATAAGAGTTTACAGTTCATAGATCATAATTTAGTCTAGCTTCTTATTTTGCTTTTGCATGGTGTAATAAGGAGGTCAGCAAGCAGTAACCGCAACAACAGCAACAGTAACAGCAAAAATCGTAGTTTCATTGGTAGTCCCAGCTACCAAAACTTTCCGAACTACATTGACCTGATTCCCTTTTAGCCAGGGATATGTAGGAAACCTCTTGAAGCAAAGGTTCGGTCAAAAATTTTGAAAAAAAAATGCTTCTCACGGAGTGCTCAAACGGGCAAAAATCGCTCGTATCCGCTCACTTGTCTTTGCACAGAAACTCTTCGTGTTTACGCGCAAAGAGGGGCAAGCTGTGAGCACGTGATTTTTGCACTATATGAGAATTACTCCCAAAAATTCAAAATAAAACAAGTTTAGTTTGTTTACAATTGTTGTGATCTTTGTGTTATTTTTCTTGAATTGTTTGCATTTATCTGTGCATATTTATTTATTTAAATAAATAAAATATAAAAAATATATTGCATTTGTATATAAAATTCAAGTTTACAATTAAGAATAATTAAGTTTGTTTTACGAAAAATGAAAAATCACAAAAAATATGTATTTTTGCATTTTTAGCATTTAAAGTCCAAATTATGCAATTTTATTTTAATTAATATTTAATTTTGTGTGATAATTATTATTGGGAGTTAATTAGTATTTTAAGATAATTCTAGGTTTTATAATTTAATCGTATCATTTTTTTTAGTTTTATTAATTAATAAAAGAAAAGAAAACAAAAAATAGAAGAACGAATTCGGAATTGGGCCAATTCTTGAATTAACTCCAAGCCCAATTTTACCCAACCCAAAACACCCAACGACCCAGTCCATGACCCATGACCCGACCCGGTCCGCCCCATAACCCATATACTAATTACTATACACTATTCATACTAACCCTAAACCTAAAATACACAAAAAAAAACAAGCCTCCACACTCACTATTCCCTCTCTTCCTCTCCTTCTTCTTCTTCTCTTTCCCTTTCACCCCACCATGGCCGACGGTAGCCCAGCTCCCCTCCCCGTCGTCCCCGACCTCGCTGCCACGACGAGCAGCAGCTCATGGCTCATTGCCGACGACGAGCAGCAGCTCACCTGACTGCTGCGTCGTCTTCCATCCGAAAAAGACACGGCCAAGCTCCATGGCTGCCGAGCTCCAGCCCATCCATGGCTGCCGAGCTCCAGCCCATCCATGGCTGCCGAGCTCCAGTCGCCATGGTTGTTGTTGTCTTCGAGCATGTCCCGAGCTCTTCTTCTTCATCTTTCTTTCTTTTTTATTTTTCCGGCAAGGGTGTATATATATATATATATATATATATATATATATATATACACGTGTATATAGTTGTACACATATGTTATATATGTATATATATGTGTATATATAGTATATATGTATATAAATATACATATATGTATGAATAAAGTAATAAAAACCCTAATTATGCATGTGTATATACTATGTATATGCTGTGTATATACGTGTATACATGGGTATATTAAATATATATGACTATATGTATATATGTATATTTTATTTTATTTTTATTTTTTCAGGCAGAATATATTTCTCGTTATTTTTATTATTTATTTTTATTTTTTCGGACAATATATATATTTTCTTGGTATCCCGATGTAGGGGAAAAAATTCGGGTCGTGACATATATATATATTGCTTTAGGGTAGTATATATGTATATATATTTCGTTTTATTATTATTGTTGTTATTTTCATTTTTGGACAGATTTTTTTTAGTTATTTATCTTTATTTTTCGGATGATATATTATATATATATATATAGGAACTTCATTTCTATGTATATTACGAATATATGTATATATATAGACCGGTTCTATATATATAAATGTTATATATATATGTATATTTTCGGATTTAGATAAGTATATGGTTGATTTTGTTTCTTTTTTGTTGTTCATCATGTTCTTGATTATTTCTTCATTTTTCATACTTTAATCATGTGTTTTGTTAAGTTGTTAATATAGAAATGTTATATATATATGTATATTTTCGGATTTAGATAAGTATATGGTTGATTTTGTTTCTTTTTTGTTGTTCATCATGTTCTTGATTATTTCTTCATTTTTCATACTTTAATCATGTGTTTTGTTAAGTTGTTAATATAGAAATGTTATAGTCAATCATTTTTGCATCTTAAATCTTGGTTGTAATGTTGGTAGATTTAAATTGAATTTTTTAGATGATTATTGAGTTTATTAGATTAAATTTGGTTCTTTATTTTTGCTTAATTCTAATTTCGGATTTTAATTACAGAATTAAAATAGTTTGTTTGATATGTTAAGTTTAAGTGATTTGAAGTTACTTGTTTATTTGTTATTATGAGTCTAGAAAATTTTGTTGTTAAAAATCATGTTGTTCTTGGTTGTTCATCAAGATTGTTAGAATTGTTGTTAAAATTGTTTAAAAATTGGTTAAATTTGCTATATTTTGGTTGTTTGATTTAGGTGAATTGGTTATAGGTGATAAGGTTATAGTAGTAAATTTCAATAATTTTGGGGTTATTTTGGTCATTAATTTGTAGTCAATTATTTGAATTAAAGTATTTTGTCCATTAGTTGTTTAGATATTGTTAAAATAATTATGGTGGAAGACAAAACATTTTGTAGTGTAGAATAATTATTTCTTTAATAAGAGGGTGGGAAACAAAGTGTAGTGGTATTAAAAGAATTAATTAAATATACATATTCATACTTTGAAATAATTAAAATAAAATTAGTGGGGAATAAAACATAATTTAGTGGGATTAAAAGTTAGATTAAAATAAAATGAAAGTGGAAGTCTTACTTTTAGTTTTTAATTAATAGTGGTTTGTTTTTAATTAAAGAAAAGAGTTTAGTCTTGCTTATATAAGAATCATAATTTCATTTCACAAAAGGAGGAGAAGATTAAGAAGAGAAAAAATCCTAGAGAGAAAAAATCTAAAAAATCTTAAGAGTGTTACCAAATAGTGAAGAAAAGAAAAACAAAACAAAAGAAAAAAAAACGAAAAAAAAATCTAAAAAAAAGAGTGTTAGTTTTTATTTTACAAAGTCTTATTTTGAAACTCAATTCTGGGATGTTGATTTTTATTGCTTAAATCCGGATACTGGTATTCTTGATTGTACTGCTGTTGCTGTGATATTGCTGTGTTGATCACCGAGATTTCTTTTATTTCCAATATTAGGTACATATCTAATCATGTTTAAATGATAAGATGAATATATGAGAAAGATGAGAATTTTGTTGAAATTTTAAATAGTTTCTATTTCTATCTTCTTTTACAGATTATGTTTTAATAAATTCCATATTAATATTCTGTAAGTTTTGTGATAGCTTTAAATAATTAAGCCTTGTTGTAACAATAATAAATCACTTCTAAAAATGACTATTAAATAGTATAGTTATAAATGTGTTTATTAATGATTCAAATTGGTTAGGAAGAATGAATTACTCTTTTGTTAATTGAATTAATGAGAATTTCTTTAATATCTTCTTTAATAAACTAAGTTGTTAATATGTAATTAAGTTCAATAAAAAATGCGAATTTTAATTATTTTGCGTAAATTAGGCATTTAGGTACGATTTGAATTTTCAATAACACAAGAATTGTTTCTTTTCAAGTTTAACCATCTCAAAATATAGGTGTAAATAATTAAGATTGATTTTGGTTTTGGTAAATAGTTGTAAATAGTTAACATCAAGGGTTTAATTCAAAAATAGTAAAAAATTAAAAAATATGAGTTTAAGTTAGTTGTAAGATAATTGGTTTAGTTTGTATATATATATATATATATATATATATATATATATATATATATATATATATATATATATATATATATATTAGTTGTTGATTTTGCATTTTTATTTTTATATTTATTTAAGTAATGTTTATTTTTATTAAACATTTATCTAAATATAACAAATAATATATTTTTTTAGCTTATAAAAAAACGAATTTAAATAAAATTATAGCCAATTTATAATTGTTGTTTTTTCTAAAAATAAGCTTAGTTTTGAACAATTTGGAATAAAAAATAATTTTTACCATATAAGCTTTAATATGGCTATAATTTTCAATAGTTTTGAATAAATGATTTTATTAGTTTTTTCTTTTTATATATTCAAGTTTTAATATTATTCTGAATTAGCTTCTTTTATTATTAAGTTATGAAATTTCGTATTTAATAAAATAATAATAAAATAATTTCGAAAAAAAAATATTTTCTGTTTAAACATATATTAAAATCTGTTTCATTAAGTTTTTGTCATAAATTAGATAAGTGTTGCATTTTTAATTTCTAGATTAATTAAGATATTTCTTTATTTATAAAAAACTAAAAAAAAATAGGAAATGTAGTCAATTTAGGATTACTTTGTTAATAAATGAGACGAGCCTCGCCAAATAAATCGCAAAAAACTGTGAAGCCCTCATAAGTGTATATATTTAGAAATCCGAGATTGGCCGTTTAGTAAATTTTCACGGCATTCTCAAAATAATAACGCGTTAATAGTTTTAAGCGCGTATTTAATAATTGTACCTCCCTAAACTCGGGTACACATTTATGTGACTCCAATCCAAATCCCAATGAAGTCGGAATATATCAAAAATTGCGGACACATTTATGTGACGAAATTCGAGATATATTCTCACGACATTATAATTTTCTTCTAACAATTAAAACGGTTTAGAGTGGTAGTTTGCACATTAGTTCATATTTGTTAATAAATCAGATAATCAAGCCAAATATAACAGTTGAGCGACCGTGCTAGAACCACGGAACTCGGGAATGCCTAACACCTTCTCCCGGGTTAACAGAATTCCTTATCCGGATTTCTAGTTCGCGGACCATTAAATAGAGTCAAACCTTTCCTCAATTCGAGATTCAACCGGTGACTTGGGACACCATAAATCTCCCAAGTGGAGACTCAGAATATCTCAATAAATAAATCCCGTTTTGGTTGTCCTTTAACTTGGAAAAACTCCTTTTTATACCTCGCGCCCTCGCGGGCCTGCGCCAAAAGGAGGTGTGACAGACGTTTCCTGATCGATCTCACCAATAAGCTCCTCGAGCCTTGCTTTCCATAGCGTTGTTGTTGCCCTATCTAATTCATGCTCGGGTTGGAAGACACAGATAGTGTTCTCTAGAGTCGTCGCGCTCGCCAAAGCCTACGACCAGACATTTTCAATATTTTTCGGCCCGACGACCTTTCTCTCCAGTTCGGCCAATTTTCCCATCTATTCCATAATCATCGCCTCGGCCATAATGGCATTCTCATCCATCTCATACTTCATCGACCACAGCTTTTCCTGAAGATATTTGTACCCCGCATTGACCCATCTCCCCAACTCAAGATATTCATACTTCACCCGTAGCTGCTCCTTGAGATCGCTGCTCCTACGAATGGCTTCCACCAACTCATCGCCAATGGATAGGTTACTTGCGCTCGTCCTTAAAAGCTAATGCAACTCACGACACTTGTTGCGGTAATGCCGATATTTCTCCAACATCGTCAAAAAAATCTTTGCCTGAGTGTCGACTCGACGAGCGCCACCCTCAATGTCCACCATATATGTCTAAAAAATGAAAGAATTTGATAATATCAAGGTTGACAAATAACGAAAAGGACAAAAAGAGATAGAAACTTACCATTAAGCCCATGACGTCTACCTCGTGCATCAAATCGATGTCACGGACATTCCGTAGAGCCTCACTCTGTACGACAGAACACAGAAGACTGTGGTACCAGGTCCTCCATATACCCAGGAGATTAAAATCTGATGAACCCAAATATAAGGGAGGGTCCTCCCGCAAGTACCACCATACGAGTAAAACATTCCTTAAATATCCTGACGTCATCAGGATCAAGAACCAACTCAGATTCGTAGTCATTAACTACGACACTCTTTCCCCTATCTATCACCGAGGAGGAAACACGACCCGATACCAAAGATGAAAGCTCGTCCAAAGCAGTAACAATGGCCTCAGGATTCTGACCCCCCCATTACGACAGGTTATTTTTCAATCAAGCAACTGGACCCCCATCGATGGGGCGAATAAAACGGCTGGCTCTATCTCAACAGTCGGATAACATCAACTCCTGGCTTGGACCCCATCAAGGGAAGATTACTCTCTGAACGTATCATGGCCGAATGATCCATTTCAGACTCCACTCGCTCTCTCTTTGATGGCCCCTCCACATCTTCACCATGGGAAGATTCCCCCATTAGGTAGATGGTAGGGTCCAGAGTCTCAATTCGAGGGGCAGCCTCCATACGCATAGCCACAACTGTAGAATCAACTGAAGAGGCCCTCGATGATGGTCGAGTAGTTGACCCTAAAGTAGGGCGAGCGAGCCTTATAGGCTAATGAAATACTATGAGGAGCCCTCGCTCTCCGCACTCTCCTTGACATCGATGAACGTTACATGAGCAACAAAGTCAAAACAAATAGGGGGATAATGGCGGAAAATGAAAATGATTTTACTCACCAATAATTTGCCTGCATCCATATTTCTCATAAAAGGACGACCATGTGCGGACCCCCTCCGTATGAGGAAGGATGGCGTTCACCCACTCGCGGATACCGTCAACTGGTGCAGGGGTAGTTTTGTTACTGTAAAAACAAAAATAGTTTTAATTACTACCCAAAGGAAATTGGTCGAGCATCGTTCCGACCAAAAGTATGGAAACTAACGTGGAAAGTTCCATTTCTTGAGGAACCCCGTAGGATCCGCCACTAGGTGCTCGGTGCCACATAAAAGTAATTCTCATAAAAATGACGGTTGGCTTTGTCATCCAACTTTACCACCAGACTCTTCATCCCTCAGCGGAGCATATGAATCATCGTGTCACGAATGAGTTGAGGAACGAAGATATTGAGCATGTGCCTCAAAGTGATCTCTCGACCAGCAAGCTCCGCAAACTTGAGCAGCACGAGGAACAATTTGCACAGGTACGGTGAAAGTTGAGCCAAGCATACCACATAAAAAATGGCAAAAATCTACCACCAAAAGATGGAGAGGAAGTGTGTACCCCAACAATAAAGGGATAGGCGTAGAACGCGCAATATCCTAAACGGTCAAAATGAACTATGTCGTCCACCACCACTGGTAGTATTTCGCCGTGGTGAGGAATTCCCTCTGGCCTTCAATTACGTGTTCCCCTTTTTAGTCATAATAGAGTAAACAGGTTCCAGCACCTCCTTAGTCGGACTTATGCCCCTCTAGTGGCAAGAACATCACTTTCCAGCACCGGAGTTGTGGTAGGATGGTCAACGTGAAAAGAATTACCAGCCATTTGTATCATTTTGATAAAGCAGAGGGATGGAAGAAAAAAGAAGATACTAAGATGAAAAGTTCCTGGATAATCGAAGAAAATCAAAAACCTGAAGTATAAGTAGAAAAGAAGATTCACAAAGTTCTTTCAAGTAAAGGCAAGGAAGTGTGTCAATCGAATGGTGCTTTTCTTCTATTTGTAAGAGACATAAATTCCCCAAGCACGAAACCCAAGAGTAGCTAATCGAAGCTGATAGGGCATGAAATGGTTCAATCCCCTGGGAACATGTGTCATAATGGTAGCAACCAAGAACGACATCTCAAATTAAACGATGCTTCGATTCCAAAACAGTCGCGACGGTCCAAGGGCATTGCAAGAATGCCATTACGTTACTTGAATCTAC